>OZ038508.1:15889750-15944750 GCA_964036315.1 Acanthosepion esculentum | reverse complement strand
ATTCTCATTCCTGTCCTTTGTCTTGTCGACTGTTGACCTGAGTACAATTTTCAATAAACAGCATATTTTCCAGCTTACAACACGCACTTTTTTCCTAAAATATACCCTGAAAAATACGTGTGCAGCTTCCGATATGAATGTAAGGCAATATCCAGGCTCAAGTAAGATTGGCCAGTCACCTAATTGGCTTGACTAATAGGGATGTGGATTTGTATGCTGAGTCATTATACTATAATCTTAGCTATCTAATTCAGCCTTTTATATGATGTAACCTCAGTACTTAGCTGTTACAAGTATTTCCAAGACTATAAACCTTCCTGGAGCCAAGCCACAAGCTTAAACATGCTCTGTTTACTAGCAGCAGTGGGAGCCTCTCTGCTCTTGACTAGTATATCATTGCTATACAAAAAAAATCGGATGGGTGATTAATGCAAATAATACGTGTCACCAGTATGTTAGGGACACTTGGTGAATGTGTTGTATGAGAATGATTTTTTTTCTTAAAAATTTCTTTCCGATATTAGGGTGCGTCTTCCAAATATGGTAATCCAAAATTAAATACTAATCCCAAAAATTAATAATTATAATTTTTAACCCTGTATTTATATTACTTATATCTTTGTTATTATCACAGTGTTTCAGCTGTTGGCCATCTCACCTTCATTAGGAGCTTATTGATCTGATTAAACTTCAGGGAATTATAAACTGAACCCTTTATTTAATCTACAGGGGCAGAACCTTGTCTAAAGATATCTCCTTAGTTGAAAACAGACCAAGCAGTAACTGAGCAGTACTAAATAAGAACTAGATGAAACCACTACTGATTAAATAATTGGTTCAGTTTGGATTTATCTAAGGTTGCTTGCAATGACAAGAAGGAGGCTATAGGGCACAACGGACAAAATGTTGTGATAATAACAATAAAGATGAGGATGATAGTTTGGGTGTAAATAATTCCTCATCTCAGAAAGTGTACCCATGTCTTTCAAATGTTTTCTGGATCAATCCAGGTTTTTCCCAGTGATGATATGGACGGCAATGAAGCAAGTTTCCTGGGATTGTCTCTTGAAGAACATCGGAATCGTTTATCTTCCTTATCTAAATCAGATGTTCAAAACAAGTCTGACCAACAAAAAAAGGAAGATGATATAATCAACGTGAGTAGCAATTTTTTTATAATGCTGTGTGCCTGTTTTTTTTTTCTGACTCATCATTTCATAGCTTTGGCAGGGAACTCTGCTGTTCATTTTATATGCTGACTGTTTGCATTGATTTTGATATTTTTGTGTATTTAAAGTGACGTATGTGTAGTTTCATCAATTAAAGTTGATCATTTTATTGTATGGCTGTCGGGTGAATTTGGCCAAATATTTCATTGTGAACTTTTTGTGACTTTGGAAGTAAAATGAAGGAAAAATGATTATCTTTCCTTTTTAATGAAACCAAATTAGTTTTAACTGAAAACTGACATTTGTATGTACATCTGTCACTGTATCTATTAATAATGTTCTGAAGGTAATTGAAATAAACATTGAAATATCAACATAATTATTACCATCAATTCCCAAGTAGTCACCCATCTAGGTACAAATCAGGCTCAATGTTGCTTAACTTCAGTGTTTCAATGTGATGTTGCCATAAACACAAGATGTTGCAAAATTTTTTTAAAATGTCATAAGTGAATATAATGACTACAATGAGAATTGGAACTCTGCTCTCCGATTAACAATTCTGAGCCACTATCCATTACATCACCCACTCATCCAAGCTTACAGCTCCTGATATTCCCGAGCGGGCACTCATCAAGGTACTGACTGGGCTTGATATTACTTCAGTGATCATACAGGAACCAGTATTTCCACATGATGTTGCCATAGACCTAAGTTCTGGGTGTGAAAGGTTCTTGCAGACAGAAGTAATCTTGTAGTCATTCTAAATTTTTTTTTTTTTTTTTTAAGCTTTTCACCCCAGGCAAGGCTGGAAGCCACTAGCATGCAAGGGGTTACAGAGGATTTGAAGCAAGAGCAGATAGGAGTGATAGAGGAAAGGATGTGGAGAAGGATAGTAGATAGATCAATGCAACTGGAGATGTCGATTGACGTTACATTTGAATAGTTGGAGATTATAGTTGTCAGGGAAACAGGAATAAGGAAGGGAGTTCCACAGGTGTGAGGTGCGAGATATGAAGCTATTGGAGTAGAGACGTCTACACTTAACAGTTTCAACAGTGAAAGGGTGGGAACGGGATGCCAGCCTCGTAGGACGCTTGAATTCATGGAGCCTGGGAACCAGCGATAGCAGCTCATCGGAGCAATTACCATGGAAGTATTTATAAAAGAGACTGAGAGGTGACGGTGTGTCTGTGAGAGAGAGACTGCAGACGAGAAGCCAGATCAGGGCCAATTACATTGCATACCCGTCTCTGGATCTTATCAAGAACCTTGAGGCAAACAGAAGGGGCTCCAGACCATATATGGCAGCAATACTCCATGCAAGGGCAGATGGTTGATTTGTAAATTTGGAGGATCGATTCTGGGGAGAAGACTTTCCTGGCCCGGCAAATTTTAATTCAAGTTTAATTTTCCCTCCACTGTATGAAACATATACTAAAAGCTGTGGGGGTGGGGCAAAGGTTAGCTGCTCCAAATGAGAAATTAGCAAACTGATATTTTTTATTCCAGTTGATTTTGTTGCTTAGTTTGATTTGCTTTGTTTTAAGGCATATCTACCTCAAGAATTTTATTGCAGGTAATGTTTTTTCAAATATGTACTGCAGGTAATATTTTTTTTTTTCAAAGATGTACTGCAGGTAATATTTTTTTTTTCAAAGATGTACTGCTGGTAATATTTTTTTTTTTCAAAGATGTACTGCTGGTAATATTTTTTTTTTCAAAGATGTACTGCTGGTAATATTTTTTTTTTTCAAAGATGTACTGCTGGTAATATTTTTTTTCAAAGATATATTGCTGGTAATATTTTTTTCCTTCAAAAATGTATTGTTGGTATTAAACACATTTTTACACTTTCATAGCATTATAACCCCAGTTTGGGGTTAATTATTTTCCCATAGCTGGGACCCTAACAGGTGCTGCCACTCCAGGTCAGGGTAGATGTGGACACACAAGCAATTAAGAGGTAGTTCCAGACTCCTCAAAACCTCCTGATCAGAGGTTTTGCTGTCAGATGTAGTTTATCATCTTACTCAGAATGCCTCATTTCAGGTGGGGGTCTTACCCCTCTGCAAAGATGCAGTTGGTGTATTCTAAAGCCCAAGCCAACAGGGCGATTTTGTTGCATTCACTTTTGCACAAATATCCTGTGAAAATGTATGACTGCATCTCTTCTCCAGCCAGACTATGTACTAAACAGTAGAGCAAACTGGAATCTCTAGTCTTGGTTGGCAACCAGTCTAGGAGAAAGACAATTTTGAATTCAAAGCTGGTTGTGCATGGGGCTAGCAACTTCATCTCATGAAAACCTAGTTGATATGAGACTCAAAGCAGCATCCAGAGAGCTGATTGTAGAACATGGGTTTGTCTGAGAGTGAAAAACTGGATAATATCCCATACAATGTTGGTCAGAAATACAGGGTGACCCCAAAAAACGGGAACTTTTTAACAATCCAATAAAACCAAGAGTGATGGAAGAAAAATATTTAATTCATAGTAATTGAAACCTTAAAACATGCCATTTAAGAAACAATGATGGAATTTTCATTTTTTTAAAATTACGTCCTGTAGATGGCGTCCTCCTGTACGAATGCATTCTTGAAATCTGCTGTTGAGATTCCTCATTGACTGCTGCAACATCTCTGCTGGGATACTGTGAATTTCATTCACGTTACTAAAATGCAGAAATGTTTACTTGCTCAAGGTCACTGTCTCGCAGTGTTGCCATTTGCTCATTTCTGGCAATATGCACTTCAAAAATTCCCGTTTTTTGCGGGGTCACCGTATATATGGGACAAATTTAGCTAACTTTTGAAATACCATGAACTTAGATACTTGGACACGGCATAACATATGCAGTAAGAAAAGTAATTAATGATTATGAAATAATATGTAACGTATAAGAGTCTGCTTACTTGAACCTGCTCATGAGGCAAAAAAATGGATGCAAAGTCAAAGATAGAAAGTCGATTTTTGTATTTTACCAAGACAAGTGAGTAATAAAATTTGTTTATCAATACAGGTGTACATATGTACATTATACAAGTCAAAAAATGATTTAATATTTTGTTAGGTAACCTTTTGCTTTAATAATGGCCTTAATTTTTCATGGCATGCTATTGAATAAATACTGCCTTAAAGAATAAACATTATCTAGGTGTGATGAGGGTAAATTGCAACTCTTCCAGTGGCCTAGTCAGAGTCCTGACCATAACCCAATTGAAAACCTTTGGCCGATAATGGACATGCGTACCTGTAATAGGAAAGTTAACACAGAAGATGAGCTTTTTTGCAAATTAAAGGAATGCTGGAAAAATCTGGCAACCGATGTTGACTTACTAAAGAATTTAGTCTATAGCATGCTACAAAGAATTAAGGTCGTTATTAAAGCAAAATGTTACCCAACAAAATACTAAATCATTTTGTGACTTGTATAATGTACATATGTACACCAGTATTAATAAACGAATTCTATCACTCAGTTGTTTTGGTAAAAATACAAAAGTCGACTTTTTGTGGGTGCATCCATTTTTTGCCTCGTACTGTATGTAAGCAAATTTTATATAAAATTCAATGTGGCACAAGTCACAAAGTACGAATTGGTGATTTCAAAATCAAACAAGTACAGAAGTCTAAATATCTGGGAAGTATTTTAACAGATGACACAAAATGGGAGACAGAAATTCAAAGGTACATTGGAAAAATGAAAGATGCATAAGAAACAGGAAAATATCATTTGAAACAAAGAGTGCTGAACTGCTATATAATATCACTCCTCCTATACATCAGTGAATGCTGGACAATTTCCTTATAGATGAAGAGAAGACTTGAGGCAACAATAATATGGATATACAGAAGGATACTGAGAATACTATGGACAGAGCATGTAAGCAATGAAGAAGTCTTAAGGAAAATGGAAACAAAAAATACACTTAGAGAAACAAAAAAAGAAAGCAGGAATTTCTTGGATGATAGTGAAGGCATGGAAAATTTGCCACTCACAGGACATTTTGAAGGCAAAAGGAACAGCTGATGAACTTGTGTGAAATAGTGTAAGGGGGTGGAAGGGATACTTAAAAAAACAAATGTTACTCAGAGCTACAAAGGAAGTTGTGGAGAGACATAATTGTTAATGTCCTGAAGGGACATGGCACATAGACAAAGATGGGTGCCTACAGCTTCTAAAGTTACTTGGCATTTATATTGACTTTTTAGAAAGAAGTTAAACCAAACATTGGCAATTTTTTTGCCAAGAAACACAAACTTAAAATAAAATTAACTAAATTTTATTTAGCAGATTTCATTTAAACGTGTCAATGCAATTGTCTACATGGAGATATTTCTCCCATTTCAAGGAATCAAACCCAGCCTGTGGACCGTAACTGACATTCAAACTGCCAATACTTTCCTTTCACAATTCAACTTTGGCTAGACACCTTTGAACACTCACAATTGTGGATGACATTTGCTGACAGTTCAGTAAAGGGCTTGACATGTTCTTGGCTAACCAATTCTGGTTCCAAGAGGAAAAGAATTTTTTCTATTGATCTTTGGAATACCATGATAGAATGTCTGCATGTGAGTTGATGGTGTAATGATGACCAGCTTAGAAAACAGAGTCTGTGTACAAATTTCAAATACTAGTTGAGGTTTTTTTACATTCACTTTGTACTCATATACTTGAATTCACTTTTCCCTGTGAACTTGTTGAAACTGTAAGTTCTATGCTAACATTCCTGTGGAACCCTCTTCCAGCATTCCTGTTAACTGTGATCTTCAAAAATTTAAATGCAATATAAATTTTCATCTTCTGTCTCCTTGAAACCTGTTCTTTTATTGTCTTCTTGGTTTCCTTCATCCTCAATAAGCCCTTGCAGCTTAGTGGGTTTTTTTACTTTGCTTGTGTGGAAAAGATTTAAAAAAAAACTGTTCTTTTATCTTGAGAAAAATGTCTTGTCACTTGCATGTCACAATGATTAACATAGAAGAGTAGTTGAGGAAACACATAATCAAACCACTCTTTAGAAAAGTTAGGATGCTTGTCTCTGTTGGTAGTTGCATAATTAAAAGAAAAAACTTGTAGTTCTAATAAATGATTTACTTTATGGAAATATTTTGACTAGCAGTTGTCAGTCTTGGTCATGCCTTAATTTGAGTAAAAACAGTGCAAAGAAACTAGAAACGCTTAAGAATTCAAATCAAGAAACTTTTCTACCTACCCTGGCGCAAAAGATCTTTTCCCAAATCATTACCATTTTTTTGAGGAAACCAGTTTGAAGATTAAGTTTAGGTTCAAATTCGTAACATTGGAATTTCATTCCGGTGACCAGTGAAAGCCTTAGCGCACAGCCTTATAAAATTTATAAATTTACCGAAGCATTACAAATTTTATATGAACAAGATGCATGGCACAAGCAGATTATTACTAAATCATTGTGCCATCAAATACGACCTTCATTTTCTTCAAAGAGAAATTATACTGTACAATTTAGATATATTGTGATATAATATATTAGACAGTGCAGGGGCACCTCGAGGCGGTGTAATGGTTAGCATGCTTGTCTCACTAGAACAATTATGACTGGGTAGTGAGTTTGATCCTCACTGGGTGTCTCATACTTTCGGCCTTGTGCCACTTCTAAGCTATGCTTGGAAAATAACTATATTAGACAGTGCAGTAGTTTTAGTGTGATTTTCAATAAACAATGCAAATTTAAAACATTTTGTCTTATAATTTGTACCCAGCAGTATTATGGTGTTATATACACTTTTATCTATTTTTTGTTTTTATGTATTATGATTTAATAAATGATCTAACAAATCTTATTCATTGAGTAACCTTTTTTAACCAATTTTTACTTATAAAATACAATAAAAACAATTGCATATTTTGCTTGTGGTGATTCATAATTAGAATTCTCGTTTGAATATATTTTACATTCAATTTATCTAAGAAAAAATATATCAACTTTATTTGGATTTATTCCGTCCATTTGCAAGCAAAAACCTGCAGAAATTAGATATTTCTGTACATTTTTCGGATGATCTTTAAAACTAAATGCTCAAAAATTGGTAAAAGCTATAGATGTAGTTTTTGATGGCAATACCTTTCACATTAAACTGCAGTTTTCCCATTTAGTGCAATGTTAATATTCTCAAAAAGAAGTGAAAAATAAACCTACCCACTTTGCTGCAACCAAACTAGTAATTTTCACAGTTTTTTCCATCGTATAAATTTGAACGACATAGGTAACTGTTTCTGTGGCTCCCATTGCTGAGAATGAAACAACAACGTTGATTTATTGGTTAACATTTTCATTTTCTTACCTAAAGAACTTTATATCTGAAGAAGGCTGTGAAATTGTTCATGTGAAATCTTGTAACAAGAACTATAAAAAGGATGAATTCAGTTGTCTCAAAAATTCTTCAACCTGAAAGGCTGAGAAATTCTTTTAAAACAAATAAAAAATGTATTTATTTACATTATTCACATTTGGAATAATGTCCTCATCTTTGTTGTTATTATCATAATGTTTCAGCTGTTGTACCCTTCTTCAGGTGTCTGTTCCTGGAATTGACTGATCTTGATTAATAAGCCTGGTGGAACTAGCTATATGTCCCTACATCTGTATAGGAGTGTCAGGTGGTTAAAAGACTGCAGGTTTTAAATACTGTGATAAGAAAAAGATGAGGACATTAGTCTGAATGGAAATAATAACTCTTGATCCTAGAAATGTTTAATGTTTATTACAATAAAAATAAAAATATTTTTTTTTTAATTCTTTTGGGATACTATGTGTTCTCATAGACAGTCAAAAAAATTTTAAGAATTAAATTTCTGATTCAAAACAATTCTATTGGGTAGCTATGCATCTCTGATGGTAGTTCTCAAATAATTCTTTCATGAAAAGAAATTTAGACTAATACAAGAATTATTTTTCTTTTGCAGGCCTCCCAGCATTTGGATGAAACACAATTGATCAACTATGACCATGGATTCTCCTTTATATGTTAGTCAATCAATATGTTTTTCTTTTTTTGATAACCATTGCCATTCTGTATAAGCTTTTGTTAGTTTTTTTGTCTTAAAGGTATGGGTGTATTTGGGGCTGATTATTATCAAGGAAACTTAATGAGACATTTTTTTTTAGATATAAAAATGAAGTCATGTTTCTCAAACAAAATTGCAGGTTCTTTACTTGGTACAATTAGGAAGAATGGATTTTGTGTGTGTGTGTGTGTATTTGTTTTTTCATTCTCTTCAGTCAAAGTTCAAGAAAAAAATTAATAAAATTCGTGGGTGAATGAAAAGGAAATGAAAAAAGCTGAAACAAAAATGTACAATTTTGTAGTGTATATGTGCATGTTCTAATGTAACACTGCTTAAGATAAATATTTACGGCTCTACTTTATGTATTGAGCACTATTTTTAAACTAATGTTTTGAACACTGTAATCCTACTGTTCATTCTCCTACACTTTGATATATATATATATATATGCTATTAAGATATTTAAAAGAAATAGTTTGGCAACTTTGTGCGTCTGTGTAGATACCATCTTTATTTTTGTTACATACTAGAAAATGAAAAGTAATTAGTATACCATTTCTAAGAGGTGAAAAATAAAATGAATATATAAACCACATGAGCAGTAGAATGATGAGTATCATAGCACAGGCTTTAGAAGTGTAAATATATAATCAAAATAAAATAAGAGACTTTTATGGATCCTAATATTCTTTTCTTTTGTTGAGTTTGGTGTGGGGTTATTTTGTATTTATTTTTTTAAACTCTCTCTTGCTAAAAGTGTAATAACCTATGTATGAGATAACTTTGTAAAGTCTACAGGATGTTGCTTTGAACCATTTTACCGAACACCAAACTCAATGGAAATCTTTTCATTTCTTTCCTCAGCTGGTAATGCCACCCCAAAAATGGGAAGAAATATCTCTCTCCGTCGGCAGATTTTGATTCTGAGGCAGGAAAACAATCAATTGAGGGAAATACTTCATGTAAGGATGGCATCATTTACTCCTTTTTTCTTTCTTTTTATTTATCTGGAGTTGGGTAAGGCTTCTATTTGTCTTGAAGTGATTTGAAAGATGCAATATTGAATTCAAATTGCTTGTGGTTAAAAATGACAGTAGGCTAATATATTTTGCTAATGAAGAAACCAGCTGTTTTTGGTTCACTATTAAGATATTGTTTATGTCATCTCTCAAATATCACAGACAATTTATTAAACAAATACATCAAAACTCTTATTTAAACATTAACATACATAATGATAGAAAATTCTGGTAAGAAATGAAACAAAATATTTTATATATATATATATATATATATATATATATATACCTACCTATGGAGGCCTCTAACCAAAAATATTCCTCAGAAGAGTAAGTCCCACTTCATTATTTATTACTCATGCTGTTGAAAAAGGACAGAGGCTTGTTGGAAAATTCTGACTTTAAAATCTTTCTCTTCATGCTTCAATCTTGTCAAAAGGCTAATATACCCTTTTGTTGCCTTTTTATGCCTCAAATTTTATTAAATGGTCTACCAAGTCTACATATTATAAAAAGCACACATAGACCATCTTTGATTTTAATTACATACAGTGTAACCGGGATATAAGAGAGTTGTCGGGACCGGAGAAGAAGTCTCTTATATACCCATGTTTCTCTTATATCCGGGTTTGGTCTGTTTTGTTTTATTAACAACATAGGCTCTAATTTGGGACCAGAGAAAATCTCTTATATCCGGGTTTCTCTTATATGCGGGTCTCTTATATCCGGGTTACACAGTATATATATATATATATATATATATATATATATATATATAAAATTTTTATAATTATATTTTAAATTATATATTCATAATTTAAATGATACCGTATCTGTCTATATTTCCGAGATGTGGTATTATGTACACTGTTTACATTGTTTGAACTATCGTCCTCATCTTTGTTGCCATATTTATCACAACATTTGTATGTTGAAGTTATATCCACTATCCTTGAGGACACATAGCACCACCTTAACCAGGTCTTGAACTCACACTCTTTGGGTCCTGTCACGGGATCTAACTAACACCTTTATCTACTGTGCCATGTATCCTAAAGGACAGTGGATAAAGGTGTTAGTTAGATCCAGTGACAGGACCCAAAGAGTGTGAGTTCAATACCCGGTTAAGGCAGTGGAGAACTTGGAGAGGGGAATTAACAGGAGATAACTGATAACTGACATCCATTAGACATGGCACAGGGAACTAGAACAGTCAACCCCAGTGAGCAAAATAAAGGGTTCAGTTTAACATTCCAACCACCTGAAGAAGGCTGGAGCATACAATGGCCGAAACGTTGTGGTAAATATTGCAACAAAGATCAGGACGATAGTCCAAACAATGTAAATAGTTTTAATGATACATATTTAAAATTGTGTGTGTGTGTATATATACAGTGTAACCCGGATATAAGAGAGTTGTTGGGACCGGAGAATAAGTATCTTATATCCGGGTTTCTCTTATATCTGGGTTTTGTCTATTATATATACATTAACACAGGCTCTAATTTGGGACCATAGAAAACCTCTCTTATATCCGGGTCTCTTATATCCGGGTTACACTGTATATATATATATATAAGCATTACTCTTCAAGTAAAATTGAATTGAGTTCTATGAGCCACTGGCGTATTTCATATAGAGAAGAATATTAAAATTCCGTGCGACAATGGTCCTGAGGTAAGGTTTCAATCCCGGCTTGAAGCAATCGGACATCTAGCCACACTGAGGAGCTGTGATCAAAACAGTGTCTGTGGATGACGACTATATATATATATATATATATATATATATATATATTATATAAATAATGGTGAAGTAATGGATAGCGGCTCAAATTGAGGAATCGAAGAGCTGAGTCTGAATTCCAGTAGAGTTAATTGCATTCACTTATGTGTTAATGCTTTTGGGACTGGTAAGAATCCCTCTATTCTCCCCCAGCTATTGGTTGAATAGCAGGACAAACTAAGTCCTATAGCCTTGGTTGGCAAATGGTCTAGTAGAAGGACAACTCTAAATTCAAAACCTGCAATGGGTCATTTAAGGACCTTGTGGCATACTGTGCATCAGTTCATTGTATCTGGCTCTCCCAAAAAGTGTGGTTGGTTCTACACAACCTTCACCACTATAAGCAAGTGATATGTGCTGGTAGTCTAGCTGTTGGTTCTAAAAACAGAGCTGCTTGACTCTTATATATAAAAAATGACAGGAGAGTCTCATATATATATATATATATATATATATAATCATTTGCAAACTGTTTTGTTGTATCACAGCTCTTCAGTGTGGCTAGACATCTGATTGCTTCAAGCTGGGATTGAAACCTGACTGATTCAACATCAGTCAGAAATTCTACCCTTTGGCTATCATTGCATGGCAGAGAAGAAGGGAAATTTTAATGTTTTCTATGCAGAATATATCAGTGGACCAGAGAGCTCAATTCAATTTGGTTGAAGAGCAATGCGTTAATAGTGGTATGAGCAACTGTTTCTAAAATTACCCTTTTCTCTTAAGAGCTCAACCAGATTTCCCCGGAGCATATATATTATCATCCACAGACAGACTATTTCACTGTATCACAGCTCTTCAGTGTGGCTAGACAACCAATTGCTTCAAGACGGGATTGAAACTCAACCATTTTGGTATCCTATATATATATATATAAAAAAGGAAGAGGTTATAGTTGTTCCAACGAGAGAAAAGTGTTTATATTAAAAAGAAGAGAGAAACCACAAACGTTTTTGGTTGTAATGTGGATTTTTTTAAAAATATTATGCTTTATTTTCCATAATTTTACAACATGTGTTTCTGGTCTCATGACCATCATCAGGTAAAGGGTGGAGATTTCCACATATTATTAAAAATAATTTTTTTCTACTTTGTTTTTCAATGTTAAACATTCGCGTTATGAGACATTCTCTTTTTTGTGTTAGTAATTCATATGTCTTTCTTGAACTCTCTCTCTCTCTCTCTCTATATATATATATATATATATATATATATATATAGGATCACATCCTGAACTATCACCAGTCACAGTAAACAGATGTCCCCTCGAGGAGGCCCTGTGCCTCAAACACACACCCGACCTCAAGTGGAATTCCTACATGCAATCCATTGAAAGATGCAGATAAAATGATTGGCTCCCTGTACAACTCTTATTGCCATCCTTTACTTTTATTAGACCAAAGATGGAGTACTATTGCCATATTTGGGCAGGAGATGCCAGACCTTACTTTCCAATTCAAAAGCATCTCTGAGTCCTTGTTGGAGAAGAATTATTTTCCACCATCCAACCTCTCTCTCTGACAGGCAGTATGTGGCGAGTCTCTCACTGCTCTGTTGCTACTATCATGGAAAGAACTTGGATAAACTGCATTCCTTGGTTCCTCCAGGTTTGACCTTCACGGCTAGGATTTGCCATGCCATTTACATAGTAGCAAACGAACCTCATGCAACAAGAAGTAAGTTCCACTCAAACAGCCTCATCCTACAAACCACTGCTCTATGGAACATACTTACAAGAGGATTTTTATTCAATCACTACAATCTTAACTTATTCAAATCTAGAGTCAACCGTTATATTCTCCACCTATCCATATAAACTACCCCTTATTGTAAGCCTTTAACTTCAGTGGCTCCCGGGCCTTGTACAGGTGAACCTTACTGTAAAAATAAAAGAATAATGACAAAAGTGTATATACTCCAACACCTGATGACACCTAATGAATATATGTATTTACTCCACTACTTGATGACACCTAACAGTAGAAACCTAGGTAGTGATTAAGGGTGTACATTTTCACATTTTAAATATATATATATATACACTCACACACACATACTGGGTGTAACAGCAAAATTGTCCATTTGTTAGATTACACTCTGAACTGCTGCATTTTAGAAATAAAGATTATAATACAATTGTACAATAACTATCCAAGCTTAACAGAAGGATTGCAATGAAATCGATCATAAATGAAAATGACATGTTCATAATTAATTAATCATGGCTAAGGGCCGAAAGCTCATGAAGAGTTGAAATAAAGATCAAATATATATTATTCCAGGGTCATTTTTCAACTTATTTAAGATGATCTTTGCCCTGTCTAATCTTCTAACTTTCTGTCTTGGAGTAACAATTTCATGTACAATTTCATTTTCAAGTATTGTTCACTGTTCTTTGGATTGTCATAATTGAAACTCTTCTCTCATCTGCCAGACATATTATGGATTGAGTTGGATCTTTTCTAATTGATGTCTTTAGCTCTAAGTTGAAATGATGATCCCTTTTTCTATTGTGACTTCCTGATCCACTTTTCCTTTCTACTGTTCCCTCTTTTCTAAACCTATTCACTGTTCTCTTGATGGTTCTTGAATGGACTTTGAAGATGGAAGCCAGTGTATGAATGTTGGTACCATTACTGAAGTCCTGAAAATCTTTTTCCTTCCCCGTTGCTCAGTTGAGAGACAGTGGGGCTGACACAAAATGAGTTTAACTTGTTTTCTTTTTAGCAGAATAACTCAAAAGTTTTTTCAGTGATTCTTATGACAAATGCTATCAAGATGGCTAAACGTCTTATCTGAAAACATGAAAAAAAGAAAGAAACTCAATTAGTTTAGTGTCTTTTTAGATTTTAAACATTTTGTTGGACAGACAATTATGCTGTTACACCTGGGGTGTGTATGTATATATATATATATATATATATATATATATATATATATATATATATATATATGTGAGCTGTCAATATACTACATAATACCCTTGAGCGCTTAGCCTTGGAGCGGGTAGAATGGAGATCAACGTGTTTTAGTGGACTCAGCAGTTTTCAATCTGCTTGTCTGAATCACCTTCAAGAAGCGAGAGCAAGATCTAAAAGGTCGGCCAATCTAACAGTGATCTCATCTCGCAATCCTCACTCTTGCTCCATATGTGGCCTCCTTTGTAAATCACTAGTGGGTCTTACATGCCACTTAAGATTATCGTCCAAAATTTCGTAACTGAATCATCTAAACTGTCATATCCTCATACGTCGAAACTGACAGGGTGGGGGGAGTCCATTATTATATATATATGAAACTATTTTGGTAAAGTTTAAGATTTGGAGTGGAAAATATATATATCATCATCCACAGACAGACTGTTCACTGTATCACAGTTCTTCAGTGTGGTAGACATCCGATTGCTTCAAGCCAGGATTGAAACCTGACCGATTTGGTATCAGTCAGAGATCTTACCCCTAGGCTATCATTGCACAGCAGAGAGAAAGGGAAATTTTAATCGTTTCTATAACAAATACGTCAGTAGCCAGGAGAGCTCAATTTACAGTTGAAGAGCAATGTGTTAATACCAGTAGGAGCCACTGTTTTTAAAATCACCATATAAAATATTGTGCATATAATATATATTATTTTATTTGTGCAGTACTTATTGGAAAGTGCTCAATAACAGTTATAGAGCTAACAGTTGTATGGATATTAGTTTGTAACCCTGGGTTTCACACTTTTGTGATCATCAGACAAACTGGTTCATTTTATTTTTATTTTATTAAAAAATAAACCAGTTTTTCTGATTATCGCAAAAGCATGAAACTCATGGTTACAAACTAATATCCATACAACTGAATATGTTAGCTCTGTTGCAGATATTGAGCACTTTCCACCAAGTGACATGGATATAAAATATATATTTTATTTCAGAATATTACACCAAAAATCATCGAAATTGCTACATAATTGCAGTTGTGTTTCGATGCGTATTAATGCATCTTATCAGGTGATTGTAAATTACTGGTTAGTAAACGATTTTATAAGATTTAAATCTAAATAAATCATTCACTCACCAGTAATTTACAATCACCTGATGAGATGCATTGATACGCATCGAAACACGACTGCAATTGTGTAGCGATTTTGACATGTTTTTTCGATGTAATATCCTAAAATAAATAATATTGCTCTACTTTGTATTGAGCCCTCTTTTAAATTAAATGTTATGAATGTTGAAATTGTACTCTATTTGTTCTCATCTTACTTGGATATAATATATATATATAGAAATATAGTCTTAAAGTGTGCTATATTTATGGGATAAAGTGCTCAATATCAGAGATAGAGCGTGTGTAAATATAAAAGTGAACATAAGAGGCGACAGTCTGTTTCATGCTAGATGGCCTAATGATTGCATCTAGCATGAAACAGACTGTCGCCTCTAAGTGTTGACTTCTATGTTGACTTTTATATATACATATATAAATAAATATATGAGTGAGGCAAAATAACAGCGCCTGTTTTGGGCCTTTCATTCCTAAGAAAGTTAATGGCACTTTCTCTCATGACTTCTTTTTCTCTTTATGCCTTTTTCTCCTCTCTCCCTTCCATATCAATATATAGTTTCCGTTAAGTTAACCGATTAAGTGTGTCAATGTCTGGATTTCCTCAGACAGTTTAAATTTGAGGGAATGGAGATGTTACATCTAGCTCAATCATGTCTCTCTCCTTCCTCACTTCGTTAATTTACATGTGCTTGGTGCTGCCTGTCAAAAATGTGTAAATTTCTTTTCATTTTTCGTTTCAACCTTTGGAAGTAAGGTCTGATGGTCCGTGGTCCTTTAGAGGGGCTGTGGTGAAGCAGTTTGTTGCATGGAACCTTAAAGTGGTCTGTTTTTATTTAAATTATTAGCTCTGATTTACATTGAGCTCTCTGGATTTTATCCTCCTTGGGTCTGCCCAAACGGATTGCCTAGTTTTTCGTAAACTATATATATATATATATATATATATACACACACACAAACTATTTTGGTAAAGTTTAACATTTGGAGCTGACAAAAAAATGGTGTGTTGAAAGGAAAATTTTTCTGTAGACTCTCTTGGCTATGTTTATTTACAAGATTATAAATAGATTTGAACTTTGATATTTATCATTTATAAGGAAATGAATTTCGAAAGAAATCCTTTTATTAAAAAATTTATAAAAATGTGGACATCTATAATGTAATATGTATTATTTCATCTTTTATGTGTCATGTCTCTTCAGGATGCAAGTGATCAAGGCCCTCCACATCTTCCCATCTCTTGAAGCTCTTAATAAGTTTTGTCTTTTTCTTATTTCTCCCAAACCCTGTTTTCCCATCCATTTGCTCAAGCTCATCAAATATGTTACGCACTGCTTTCCTCTGTCCTGCAATCTGTCCTGTGACTCACGGATTTTCCAAGCCCTCCTTCCAGACATGCCTATCCTTAAATGTATCCTGTTACTTATTTTTATTTTATTCTTTTTGCTTCTTTCCTATGTTTTCTCCAGCCATCATATTTTGTGTTCTAACCCTTGCTACAATATATATATATATATATATATATATATATATATATATATATATATATATATATTAAGTATTTAAACATATATTGTTAAATATAACAGACAATGAATGACTATTATGTTTGATCAGGAGCCGTTCTAAACTTTGTATGGTTGCTTTAATTTTGGGTTCAGGTGAAAATAAACTAGTCACAACACATTACATTGCATCTAGATATGTGGTTCTCTTAATATTTCGGTCTCTCACATGGTACGATGTCATAGGAACACATCATGAATTAACGACCTGTGTCTACTATTACATGACTGTTATCGTCGCATAGCAATCTTCTATGTTGAAATAATATATATATTTAAACAAATATATGGTGAATATAATATATATATATTTAAACAAATTGATGGTGAATATCTTTGTTTAAATGTCCATATAACCACTCTGAAGATGGCTCATGTGAGCCAAAAGCTTAGATCAAGGAACAGCTTAATAAAAAAATATACAAATGTTGGGGAATTTTTATTTTCACCCAGAATGGCTCAAGATGAAAGATAGACATTCATTGTCTGTTACATTTAACAATATATGTAGAAATAATGATCTGCTGCCCCAATACACTATATATATATATATATATATATATATATATATATACACACACATACATACATATATATATATATATATATATATATATTGTGTATATTTCGGCAGCAATTTTTCATTAATGCGTGTTTCATTAAATAATATAGACAAGTTTTGTCTATTTATTTTAAGTAAGTTCCTTTCCTATTGTCTGATAAGCTTAATCACATTATCGTTGAAAGATGAAAGGAAAACACCATATTGACACATGTTTGAATCCAATCTAAGCTTTCGGCTTACATAAGCCATTATGAATGATGACAAATTTAATAAATCAAACAACACATATATGAAACCACAATAATGGCCCTCCGTTGCTGTTTGAATAAGCTCAAAGTAACGACAAACTCTTATTTATGAGCCAAATGGATTCAATACGAAATGAACTTACTTAAAATAAATAGACAAAACTTGTCTATATTATTTAATGAAACATGCATTAATATATAATTATATATATATATATATATATATATATATATATATATATATATATATATATATATATATTATGAAATGGACAAAGTCCGACAATTATTTAAAGACATTTTTATGTTTAACGTTCTTTTTATAGATACAAGATGCTCTGTTTATAATAAACAGTATTAAATAATATTTACCGGCCTGAATGTCCAAGAAATTTTCATAGAAAATATTCGTCCTTGACAGGATTCGAACCTGTATCCTATACGGAACCGTCATATAGCCTGATGTGCCTTTTTAACCGATTCGACCACAGAGGATCGTTCGGTTGGCAAAGTCGAATTTACTGCTTATAAACTTCAATCTTCCATGAATCTCTCATGTACATTCATATCTGCTCAGCGTGTATCCAAATGTAAACAAATGACGTCACACATTACGAAATGGACAAAGTCCGACAATTATTTAAAGACATTTTTATGTTTAACATTCTTTTTTACAGATACAAGTATTTAAGTAAATACTTTGTTTTATAATAAACAGTATTAAATAACATTTACTGGCCTGAATGTCCGAGAAATTTTCATAGAAAATATTCGTCATAATGTGTGACGTCATTTGTTTACAATTGATACGCCATGAGCAGTTATGAATGTACGTGAGAGATTAATGGAAGATTGAAGTTTATAAGCAGTAAATTTGACCTTGCCAACCAAACGATCCTTAGTAGCCAAAACGGTTAAGGCACGTCAGGCTATATGATGGTTCTGTATAGGATACAGGTTCGAATCCTGTCGAGGACAAATATTTTCTATGAAAATTTCTCCGACATTCAGGCCGGGAAATGTTAATCATTTTACCCCAAGAAAGGCAATAAAACCACTAAGACGCAAGAGGTTGCTGAGTGTAGGGGGGAAAGAAAACAACACTTAAGGAGCGAGAATAATAAAAGAAGAGGAATTAAGAAGACAGACGATAATGATTGACATGCATTTAAACTTTTGAAAATCAAAGTTGACTTTGAAAATGAAATTACTTATATTTATATCTCTAGAAATAAAAATCGAATTTACTGCATACAATTTGGGGAAAAATAATAATAGGAAATTGTATTTGTAATTGCTGCATTATTAATTAAAAGGGAAAAAAGAAATGAAGAAAAATCCCTTTCGCGAAATTGCTCAAAATTTATTTTGCGGTAATTCTTCAAGGGAAATAACTCTGAATATGCAACCTAGAGTTATTTTTCTTGAAAGTTTATTATTTCAAGGGAAGAAACCTTGAAGGCTTTTTATCTCGAGGGAAGAAACCAACGATGAAATATTACACACACACACACACACACACACACACACACACACACACACACACAGATTAAAAAAACAAACAAACAAAAGACAAGCATTTTAAAACGCAAATGTTTGTCACTGTATCAATAATATTTATTTGATACTTGTTTAAACGCTTCAAAATAAAGTGTCAACTGTTTTTAATAATTATTTATTGCATTGTTGAATTGAATATTTAAAGATTTGGGTTGGCTATATTTTCAGAAGATATATTTTGTTTTTGTTTTCTATTTCTAGGAAAATCAGAACAAAATAAAGAATCAAGAAGAAGAGGTAATGTATAGATTTAAGATAATATTTCTTTACTTTCATATGACAGTAGATCTAAGGAAGTACACTGTATAATATGTAATAAACCCATATTCTACTGGCATCACTTTAAACTGAAGCATATTCCCACCCACTCCATATCCAAACTATAATTATAAGCTATTTTTTTTTAAAGTTAAAATTTCACTGAAATACATTGGAAAATTTCCAAATTTTCATCTGAAATGAAGAAAATGTTGCAATATATGACATTTATGTATACATTTTATATGGCGATTGTTGTTAACAAGAAAAAAATTTGAAGTAATCAATGTGGATGTGTTTTTCCTTTTCCACCCTTCTTCTATTTCTTTGAAATACAAAATTTCCCACAATTTTTTTAACAATAATCTCCATATAAAATATGGATTGCCCCACCATTGTGATAACCTGATATATTTAACAAAATTAAAATTATGCAACGGTCAGTCCCAATTCTACACTGGAAAATGGCATTGTGCATGACGTGCGTATCGCTGCTTTCTCGCCACTGTACCGCATCCTTATTCAATCGAGTGCTTACCAGTGATGAAAAGTGGGTTCTGTACAAAACTCCTAAGTGTTCCAGACATTGGTTGTCTCCTCAGGATGCTGTCCCTCACACCGCAAGACCGCCTATGCACCCACACAAGATTATGCTTTGTGTCTGGTGGACAGGTCGTCAAGTGGTTCATTATGAACTGCTACCAACGGGCCAAACGATCACTGGAGACCTATACTCACAGCAATTGAAACGTGTGCAACAGGCATTGCGCCAGAAAGAGCCAGCACTGGTGAATCGCAAAGGTGTGCTTTTCCTCCATGACAACGCCAGGCCGCATGTCGCGCGAGTGGTCAGGGATACCATACAGCAACTTGGGTGGGAGACTTTGTGCCATCCACCTTATTCACCTGACCTTGCGCCATCCGATTACCACCTCTTCCACTCCCTGGATAATCATCTTCGTGGGAAATCCTTCACCAATGAAGCAGACTTGCGCAAAACCCTCACGGACTTCTTTGCGTCAACATCCACCCCCCTCCCCGTTCTACTGCAAGGGCAGTGAACAGCTGGAGACATGTTGGCAGAAGGTGCTGGATGCCGATGGCAATTACTTCGAAGACTAAATATAAGTTACGCATACTATGAAGCATTTACTTTTTTCCTTTAAAAACCAACAGAATTTTTTGGTTACCTTGTATATACATATTTACATGTGCATCATGCAGAGAAACTATATGACATATCTACATAACAAGCAGAATGAAAAGATGATGAAAAAGAAAGTCTTACATGTAATAATTCTCAATAGCAACTGGAGCTGGTGGAGATTCTTCTGTGTTTCTGGAGAAGCCATATTTAGGATTCCACATTAGAGTGATCTGGATTCATCTACTATGTTGCTAGTGTGGTAATATTCCATAAATGGAAAATGATGAGTCCAGAGTTTTTTTTTCAAGATGAGGACTGCAAACCGGAGATATTTTCTATATCTGATGAAGATATATTTCCATAGGCTTGTAAACTGCATCACGTAGCTGGGTGAGCAATTTAGTCTCAGCTATGGGACTGGGCTAAAAAAAAAAAAAACAACTGCTTGATTTGACTCCTGGAAACTGATTGATGGAACATTTTCATCACATTATGAAGTGATGTCAATAAGCAGCTATCACATGACTTCATCTCTATCAAAGGGAAATAATTGCATTTTGTATCCCTACATCTTGATGCATTAAAAATGTTTTAAGAATATGTAATAATTATTAACACTGAAAAAACAAATGTTTTCCATCTCTTCTCTCTGAATTTTGTATTCTTGTGATATCTCTTTTGTAGATGAGACAACTGGAAAATTTGTTATTAGAAAAGAAAAATGCAAATTTCAGTGCAGAAGATTTTGAGGTAAGAACTCAGTTTTATACAGGGTGGCCCAAAAGTCACCAAGTGATTTCAAGATTTATTAACTTCTTTACTTTTTAGCTTTAATTTAAATTTTATAGAATGGGAAATAAAATTCACACTAGTTGAGAAAGATTACATCTTTTAAGTGGCATCCATTTTCAACTTCACATGAACATGTCCTTTCTAAGGCATTTTCCATCACTGCCTTTATTGTTCCGGTCTGTAGAGTTTCGATTTCTGTCTGAATGCTGTCCTTCAGTTGTTGGATGGGTTCGAGGCTTGTTGGCATAAACCTTTTATTTGAGATAACCACATAAAAAAGAAATCATGGCTTTTGAGATCTGAGGAACATGGTGGCCAGTTTATGCTTTGAGTTTGTATTATTGATCTTTGATACAAAGATTTCATGACTTGTGTATTTTTACATGTTTAATTCCCAAAGCCTTCTTTATAAAATACCTAAACGAAAACTAATAAATTTTTTGTTTATTAACTTTTATAAACTTTCAAACCCCTTTGTGACCATCCTGGGTATGATGATAAACTGCATCCAGCAGCAAGGCCTCTGATCAGGAGGTTTTGAGGAGTGTGGAACCACCTCTTAATTGCTGGTGTTCCCAGGTCCACCCTGTCCCGGGGTGGTAGCACCTGTTAGGGTCCCAGCTATGGGCAAATAGTTAACACTTGGACTACATCCGCGTCCTGGGTATGACGATAAACTACATCCGCGTCCTGGGTATGACGATAAACTGCATCCGCGTCCTGGGTATGACGATAAACTGCATCCGCGTCCTGGGTATGACGATAAACTGCATCCGCGTCCTGGGTATGACGATAAACTGCATCCAACAGCAAGGCCTCTGATCAGGGGATTTTGAGGAATGTGGAACCACCTCTTAATTGCTGCTGTTCCCATGTCCAAGCTGACCCGGGGTGGTAGCACCTGTTAGGGTCCCAGCTATGGGCAAATAGTTAACACTTGGACTATATCCGTGTTCTGGGTATGACAATAAACTACATCCATAGATAAATAAAAGTCATTCAGTGGACTGCGTGTGTTAGAGTTGGATGTATGGATTAACAGACAAACAGGATGTTGAAGTAGGCGTGGCTGCGTTGGTGTCTGTTTCACAGCTGTCCAGTGTAACGGCCGAGAAAGGAAGCCACGCAATCCATTTCTTTGAGGCGACCGAAGAAGAAAAAGAGATGCACTTTTTGACCCCCCTCATCATCATTTATTTTCCCCTACAATAAACCTTCCCCTTCAGAAATCTCCACAACTCTTTTCAATTGTGTTTCAATCAGTCAAACACTTATTCAAATAAGTGTCTTTGAAATACATTTTATTTAGATATTAATTAAGATTCATAATGAAGCTTTATTGTGCATGATAATCAACCTTGTTCTAAAATTATTTGGCTTCACACATACCTTTTGCTAGGATTAGGTAGTAGTAATACCATATTGAAATATACACTTTCCTTTTCACTAAGAGAGTGACAAAGAAAATTCTCTCTCTCTCTCTTCTCCATTACTTCTTTTCCTTCCTTCTATTGTTCCTATCCTTGGTAACTGACAGAACCTGGACATAGCTTATGTGGGTCAGTGAATGTCATAAAAAATCAACCAATGGCAACACCTCCCGCTAAAAATCAAACAGGAAACATGGATGTGTCAGGCCCAATAAAAAGAAGAAAAAACCATATGCACTGTAACCTGATGACGTCAACAATAAAATGGTACTATAGACATTAAATTACTTATGTATTAGCCCAAAATTAATTTCTATATACCATATATTTAAAAAAAAAATCTCCAAGCTTCAATGATGCTTATCGATTGGGTGATATTTCAAATCAAAGCAAAGTTGAAAAGTATCATAAAATATAATTGTTCTGAAAAGAGAATAAAGATTTTTGATAACACGCATTTGTACTGATGACTATAGGAAAGACGTCAATCTTTCCTGTTCCTCGTTCCATTGCCAGTGCTCCTAGTAACAAGAAATGAACAATTTGCTTTTCTATAATTGTATTCTAAGTGAATGACGAAATGGAAAAAATACTTCATAGTGTGATGTGTTTTGTTTCATGAAACTAGTAATCTTTTGCAGCTAGACAGTCGAACTCTCTGCCTCTGAGCAGAGAGGAACCCGGACAAAGCTCAGCCGAAGTGCAGAGTCTCGTTCGGGGAGGTTGACCAACCCGATCTCGTTATGCGGGTTCTACGGGCATTTTTTGGCCGAGCCTACAGGCTCGAAGAACCCACGTTAAACCAGGCCTTGTGCCACATGCAATCCTCGTGTGGCTTGGGGGGGGAGCAAAAATTGTAGTAATAGTTTCATTAATGGAATCCATCTGATATATATATATAAAAAGGTATGAGAAATAAGAGATATGGTTATCTACCCTTGGCAGTTTAAGGTTAGCCAATCAGATTACAGTTGCTGATTGGCGTGGTTTTTCTACCTCTTTTTGAAGAACACTCACTCTAGGTAAGACCTACGAAATATACACTTGCAGAACCAGCCAGCTATCCACTGTTATCACCCCAGAGTCTGTAGATGGTGAAAGCATCGATTCTTCTTCAGTAGATAAGTTTGGTCGCAGACACCATTAAGTTTGCAAGAACTCATATTTAATAGTGTATAATGCAACTTGTATAAATCAGGTCTGTCGTGTTCTTGTCTTTATTTATTTTATAACGTCTGTATCCACCATGTGGGAATCTTACATGAGGCCCACTTCAATTCCCCATAAAGGGAATATAGAGGACAAATATAATAAACATGAATTCCATTTTACAGTGAAACAAAAAAAAATGTTCAGCTTGAAATTTAAATTTTGGCATCCCATATATTTCGATACCTATCTCATTCAGCTTTTTTTTCTTTTTCAACTGCAGTAATTTTGTGAGTAAAGGAGATATTTTCTATGAAAAATCAATTAACATAAAACAATTTCCAAGATATTAAAATTCAACAAACCATTTGATTGATGGTGACTATGAAATAAAAATAATTCTTTCCTTCACTGTTTTCAAATTCGTGAGCCTGTGCGAAAAATTTATTTCGATGAATAGAAAAAAAGGATTGACTCTGGACGGAAGAAAAAAACAAGGCAAAGTTTAACAAGCCTACGTGAAAATTTATCTTGACCAATGGAAAAGGGAGCGGCTTACAAAGTGAGAAAAAAAGTAACAAGCTGATGTCAAATCGCTTTTTGATATAAATAGGCAGAAAAAGTTGAATCAAGTCAAAGAGAGAGAAAAGGCAGAAAAAAAACAGAGTTCCACTGAATAATGCCGATGTCAAATTACATGCTGATACATTATAAGCGTCTAATGAGTGCATAGCAATTTCAAAGAACTCTATTCAACTCCAAAGCTAAGTACCTTAAAATATATCTTTTCATGCATGTTGAATACAATCGTATTGTAGTAGGCCATGGGGTGAAGATGTGAAAAGATATCAGAAGGTTAAAATTTCCTGCTAGCCGGTCCAGCTACATGAGAATGTTGGACTTTAATTAAGTCCAAAGAAGACAAACAAGACCGATATATGTAAACAAATATATATTAATAACAAATTAAACAAAGACATGGACATTTACATAGTGCTTGTGTGGGAGAAATAATGTGTGTGTGTTGTGAGTGTTCGTACGTACGTGTATTGTTCTTACAGTGTTTCCCAAATTCTGGGAACACGCTGTATCTGTGAGAGGTCACATATTGGTGTTAGTTGAAAAGAGATTTACTTCACCTCCATACGAGGTGGCAGCCCAAGGCCCAAGTGGAAAAGAGAGATCGAGGCAAAGGGTCAGCCAGTATTTATAGCCAGGGGAGAGAGACCCCTGTTGAAGGATTAAGGAAATGAGGAGGAGCTAACTCCGACAGTATAACTTTTATGTGAGAAATGAACTCTCTCAATTTGTTTTAAACATTTTGGAATATTACTTTGTGTCCGATGATTTAATCTGAACATTTTCTCTTCTTGACAATTCATCAAAACTATGAACTTCAAATATTTGATTCCTTTTCCTGAAACAAGCTATTGACAACTCCAAATGAGTAAACTTGTAAATAAATTCCATATCTTGTTTTGTTTAATAACACGTGTATTTCCTCGTCATTATTCGTCATATAATTCAAAACTACTACTCTGCCTTCTTCAGTATCATTTAAATTTGTAATTATTAATATTTTTCATCATTTTCTTTTCAAGTAAACTCTTCTGCAAAATGATATATCATTTGAACATTAAAAATTTTCACAAATATTTAATATCATTACTTACATATGAACTAAAATTGGTTGCTTGTCCTCAAGGACACCAAACTACGGCCCGCAATCAGGTCATCCAGCCCGACGCTTCACTGTGCTACAAATGAGCTAAAATATAATTATTTATATGGAATTATCAATAGATTGTACTTAAACTTACTATGTAGAAAAATATAAAATAAATGTAAGTAAAATACCAAAATTTGGCCAATCTGATTTTTGATTCTGACAGTAAGTTTTAGGAAAATCAGTTAAATAAAAAATTTGGCAACGTTTTGCAACTTTTGATATCCGAGTGTAAGTACCTACGATGAAGTTTCTAAGAAAAGCGATTAGGAGCCTGCTGCAGCAATTATGTTTTAACTTGCATTGCCTTGTTTAAATTTATCTTGACCAATGGAAAAGGGAGCGGCTTAAAAACCGAGAAAAAAGTAACGAGCCGATGTAAAATCGCTTTTTGATATAAATAGGCAGAAAAGGTCGAATCAAGTCAAAGAGGATGAGAAAGAGAGAGAAAAGGCAGAAAGAAGCAGAGTTGTATGCGTCTGAATAATGTTGGTGTCAAATTACACGCTGATACATTATCAGCCTCTAATGAGAGCAGGGGAATTTCAAAGAACTCTATTCAACTCCAAAGCTAAGTACCTTAAAATATATCTTTTCATGCATGTTGCATGCAACTGTATAACTTTTATGTGAAAAATGAACTCAATTGTTTTAAACATTTTGGAATATTATTTTGTGTCCGATTGATTTAAGATGGACATTTTCTCTTCTTGACAATTCATCAAAACTATGAACTTAAAATATTGAATCCTTTTCCTGAAACAAGCTACTGACAACTCCAAATGAGTAAACTTGTAAATAAATTCCTTATCTTGTTTTGTTAAATATAACACGTGTTTCCTCATCATTATCTCTTATACATAAAATCAAAAGCCAACCTCTTGTGGGACATTCAGTCATCCAGTTTTTTTTTATATTGAAAAAATGAGCATCCAAATTTCAAACATTATTAAAACAAAAATAAAGAAAACGTGGTTTCATGCCTGTTAAATTATTTGAATTTACAAACATATGTACATGAATTCAAAAGAGTCAAAAATTATTAAAATAGTCTTTAGTTGAGTTAAAGTCTTTGAGTAGTTGGTACACAGAAAAATCTGTGGTTGAAAAAAAAAAATTATCTGCAAAATTCACTGTCACTGCTGTTTGGAGATGATTTTCTTGTAGTCGCTGACATACGTTTCTTTCAGCACATGCAAGGAGAGACACTTGTGTGGAAACTTTCATGCCTGCCAGTTACCCTGCACTGGGAAATGCACTCTTCCTGCTGTAATTTTCACCACCACCATCATCATCATACTTACAAATATACAACGAGCATTCATTGGTCAATCACCTTCAATCTAGTTTGCTGATTGGTCGAAACTGACCAATCAAATCACCTCCACGCGACAAGTCTGTTTTCGTGCCAACTAAGTTTGAGCCAGTCACATAATACAACCGATTATAAAAACAAAAACATGAGTAATTCTTGCACTCTTCATTCTCTCTCGTTCCTCTCTTTCGTCACTCTCGCGTCTCACCGCTGCTGCCAAAATGTGACCCTTAAAGAACTCCCGTCTTGACTAATGCAGTCAGACATAAAAGAACTTTACAACAATCATGCAAGTACAATTTCTGAACTCTTACCAACTTGTACAATACATAATTCCAAACATTCAACACATACTCATTTTTATAAACTACAGTTTAATAATTAATTCTACCCTTATGAGCTCAGGTACAAATATTTCCAAATCTAAGAGACATAACTCTTACATAACTTTCAGTTTATATGCATGTACATCATATACTTAATAAATTCAATTGTTACGTTTCGAATCCTTATTTTTGACTTTTATTAATTGTTGTGGAAGGAAGATCATTGAACACACACAATTTTAAGCCTTCTGATCATTCAAACCTTCCGATACTCTTCTCACACTCTCCACATCTGCAACACTTGCATCTCTATCATTGAAAATTAAAATCTGTGGGTTTTTATCAGAAATTTTTCACAAAAGTAGGCTCAAGTAGAGTTTTAGTTTTCTCAGATTGGTTGAATATTTTACATGGTGATGTTAATATCTAATGGACATTTTCATTTAAACGGTATGTGTTGTGGAATCTTTTAGACATATTTGTAATATAACCTGTTGTTAGGTAGCAAATAAAGTTCGGATATGTTTTCATATGACATGTATTTGTGTTGGAAATTGGGTTTATTTCCTATACTCTTGTTGCGGGGTCAATAAGGATGTCGTCCCCACAAGCTTATTGAAGAAAGGTGAGAAACAGCTAAGACAATGAGAGGACAAAGGTGGAGGTTTATGAAACAATAAACGTCGAATTTATTTATCCAAAGTGTACAAGAGTGTCCTCTGGAGAAGTGCGTTTATATTGGTGTCGGGTCCGGTATGACTGGTTTCCTTCAGGGGAAGTTGATTCAGTTGTATCGGCGAAATGAGTGTAGAGTTGGTTGGTGGCGGTAGCTGGTCAACTGCCAGATTGGAGAGTTGTCAGTGTCGATTCATCCATGACAACCAGTTTACCCTCTGCTAGGAAATGCACTCTTCCTGTTACATTATTACCAACATCATACTTACAAATAATCAACAGGCATTCATTGGTTAATCACCGTCAATCTAGCTTGCTGATTGGTCAGTATCAACCAATCAGATCACTCCCACGCGCACGATCAATTTAGGCGCCAACTCAATTTGGAGCCTGTCACGTGATAGAACATGATATAAAAAAACCAACACGTGTGATTCTCTCTAGAATTCTCTGTTTCGACGTGGACTCTCGAACCTAACTTCTCTTCGTCACTCAACACCACTGCCAAAATGTGACTCTCAAAGAACTTCCGTCTTGACTAACGCAGTCAGACGTTAAAGAACTTTGCAACAATTCATGCAAGTATAATTCTAGCATCATTTATCCAACTTGCATAATACACAAAACATACTCAATCTTCTAAGCTGCATTTTAATAATCAACTCTTTCGTTATGAGTCTAGGTACAAATACTACCAAATCAAAGGGACGCAACTCAGTCTCACTTTTCAGTTCGCATGCATGTAATTTCAATACTTAATAAATTCAATTGTTATGTTTTTAACTCCATGTTCCTTTTTGTATTTCACCATTGCTAATGATTTCCACACCTTTCCTAACAAAAATAAATAATTGTGGGGAACAGCCCTTCTACACGCAACTAAACATGCCATCTCACAAAGGTCCCGTTCCGCAACAAGATTGGTGACCCCGTCATTTATGGAAAGGCCCCAACAATTTTGATGATACTGACAGTTGTAACGATGCTAACCGCTACAACATGATTGGTGACTCCGTCGTTTCAGGAGAGATCGCTACATAATTGGTATCTAACAAACTACCAGCGACAACAGAAGTGTTAAACCCGATGTTTAACTTAGTGGCAGCAAAAATGGGTACTTCAATGTTCCTAGGAAGGAAAAAAACAAAATCTGGCAACCCTGACGTCCCAACCATAATTGATAATTCCGACGTCTCAACCAAATTTCTTGTTCGTCACCACGTGCATACACACTGACTAAATATCAGACACCAGAACCACTTGACAAGTTCCTCAACAGATCATAAGACGACCTCACTTTGAAACTTTTAAACATGTCTCAAAAGAAGTCGGCAATTCAATTGTCCAACATGTATTAATCACAGAGATGCTAAGACAAGCTCTTCAACATATCCTAATACTCACGCGGTGCACTTTTTTTTTTCAATTGTCAGCAATGTATCCAATTCACCCCCAGACAGAATTTTAACTGTAAAACAGCTTGTTGGTCGAAGATGCACGAAGGTTTGTTGGATCGGTTAGGACAAGTCCCTAAACAGGACCAAGTCAGAATAGTGATACGACTTCCAGGGCGGATCAACCGCGGAAACGGGATCACGCCGAAGAGTATTCTCTCGACAAAAGCACCGAAAGCTCACAAAGGTAGCGTACTACACTCTGATCCAGGCCCCCAGGCTGAGCAGCATGGATTTGGATGAAAAAAAGGGGCTAACAATATGTGAAACTATTTGTTCAAATACTCCCTGGCTAGAGGGAGTAGAAAACCGTAGATATTAGATTAATCCGCATGTTGTTCGATGCTTGAGAAGCGCTGCCTAATCCGATGCTCCTGAGGTGCTGTTTTAGGGTCAACAATATTGGCCGGTCGTCCAGTTTCTCGCGTGTTGCTTGACTTAAATCTGCGAGATCAGGGGTTGTGAAAGGTCAAAGGTTGTTTATCTAAGGAGCGGCTAATGGCAGCCGTGACACTCTTTGCTGATAGATAAAATTATAAAGATTTGCCAATTTATTATAAATTAATGTTATTTTACTTTCACTAATAATTTTTATAAACAGAAATTTGGCTGACTGATGAAATCACCTGTCTGTGATGTATTAGCACGTGTCTTTTTTTGAGAATTTTCTGAAATATTTTACCTAATGAATCAACATTATGATGCTTGAGCAATATATTCTTGAAAAACAATATTAACTCACTTTGTAGATAAGCTAAGCAATATTGAAAATACAAATTTAGGAAACAAAAACAAGCAATGCGTTACTGTTTCTTGCTATCATCTTAAGCTCCACGGATAATGATTTAGCACTAAACAGCGAACAAAAATCTCAATCTTCTACTCACACCACAAAATAAAATCCAGACTAATTGTAGGTTTCTACATAAGTGCACATAGAATTTGTTGCCCTCAATATTTGCATGAAGAAGAAAAATGTGTAATAGAAGGCAAAGTTTAATAAATAGTACTATTTCTTAAAACCCTTAAAAAGTATTGTATACTTACCTCATATACATTAATACCAGCATTATTAAGGATGGTTCAATAAGTTGACTTCATTTGTGAAACCAGAAACTTGGATAAGCAAAACATAAGATCAAAGACCCTGTATCAAAGCTAAGAACAATCCTACTCACACTTATCAAACTACTACTACATATTCTCTGTGGCTCTCTTTAATCATTTCACCCCAAGCAAGGTGATAATGCCACTATGACAATGGGTTGCTGAGAGTGAAAGAAAATGAGGAGAATGGATAATAAAAGGACAGGTTCAGGAAGGCAGAAGATAGCAATTGACATTGTATTTAAAATATTTGAAGAATGTAAGTGGTAAGAAAGCAACTGATTCTGTTAATCATTTCTTTCATAATTGTATTTATAAACTTTTTGTTAACCTCAAAGAAGTCATTGAAAACTATCTGCTTATATTCTTAAGTTTATTCTAGTCTGGCACAAGGCCACAAGTCAGGGTAAATTTTCACTGCATAGCAGTAATGGTTGATTAAACTAACTCAGTAATTCTTCTTTATGATGTGATGCCAAGTAACTCAAAGAAATGAAATTCAAAAGTTTTTCTTTCAAGTTTTTTTTTTTTTTTTAAATTTCAGGTTCTTCCTGAAGATAAAGATGGCAATGATGATCAGAAGCAAGTTATTGAGAATGAGGGTAAATTGTTAACATTATTACGTGATTTTTGTTTTTAAAGTAACTTTTTAGAAATTTGTAGCAATCATCCAAATTGCAAAACACTTGTCAGTTTACAGTAAGAAATCAGTTTTCGAGGGACTGATAAAAATATCTTATACAAAATTGCTTTGCCTCGGGTTGCCTGATGAGATATATTGCCAAGATAATGACATACATGGCAAAACTACTTACACAGAAATATTTATTTGCAGAAAAATAATGCAGATTGATTTTTCAGCTTTGTAACAAACACTAGTGCTGCCTTTTTTTCAAACAAGAACAGCGGTACGATGGAATTAAATTCACTACACTAACAAATTAACAATTTTTAATGAAATAGATAATAATTGTAATAAAATAATCATTATATTTGATAATGATATATTTACTCTGACATACAGTAACCCCCCCCCCCCCAAAAAAAAATTCCCATAGATAATTGCCTCTGTTGGTTTCAATCTGGGGACTGACTGCTAAAAATTCCTCCTCTCCAAATTTATAGACAAATCCTACAGATGCATGTTGAGATTTCCTCTTAGTCAATAAAAATGGACAATTCTTGGTCTAACCCACATATTTTTTATTATTTCTTGTTTCAAAGTCAGAAGACTATAACCACTTGACTGTATCTCTTTTGCATGTAAACACTATTTCTTTTTTTCTGCTATCTTATAATTGCTTTGCTATTGCCTTATATTGGCCTTTCAGTATCTGTCTATGTTTCTGAGATGAGGTATTATGTACACTATTTACATTATTCGGACTACTGTCCTCATCTTTGTTGCGAGGCCACAAAAATCTCCTGAGCCAACCAAGCATAGAAATGAATCCAATATGGGAGCCAATAATAAGGAGTGTCAGAGAAAAGCAATAATAACAAAAATTACAATATGAGCTCTGGTAAAAAAAGGTTGCTGAAGACATTAGGTTTATAATACCCAGAAATTCATACATAGATGTTCTCAAAGACACATGGCACAGTGGATAAAGGTGTTAGTTAGATCCAGTGACAGGACCCAAAGAGTTCAATACCCGGTTAAGGCAGTGGAGAACTTGGAGAGGGGAATTAACAGGAGATAACTGACATCCATTAAACATGGCACATGGAACTAGAACAGTCTACTCAGCAAGCGAAATAAAGAGTTCAGTTCGACATTCCAACATCCTGAAGGAGGCCAGAGTGTACAATGACTGAAACGTTGTAATAAATATGGTGACAAAAATGAGGACAATAGTCCAAGCAAAGTAAATAGTGTACATAATACCTCATCTCAGAAATATAGACAGATACTGTAAGGATATTGTCGAGCCTTCACTGAGGACTGATATTGTATAACAGATCAGTACTCCTTTCTAAATTTTCCCATTTCTTAATAATACATTGTTCGGACTATCATCCTCATCTTTGTTGCATTAGTTAGATCCAGTGACAGGACCCAAAGAGTGTGAGTTCAATACCTGGTTAAGTCAGTGGGGATCTAGGAGAGGGGAATTAACAGGAGATAACTGATAACTGACATCCATTAAACATGGCACGTGGAACTAGAACAGTCTACCCCAATGAGCGAAATAAAGTGTTCAGTTCGACATACCAATCGCCTGCAGAAGGCCGGAGCGTACAATGGTTGAAACGTTTTAATAAATATGGCGACAAAGATGAGGACAATAGTCCGAATAATGTAAATGATGTATTGTTCTTCTTATATTCATTATTGGGAATTTGTTAGATTCCACATAAAAATGTCCACTTATTCAACAAAGTATATTAGCAAAGTAGGAGATAATAGTGAAAAATAAATCTTCTTATCAAAAATAAATCCTTTCTTCTTCAGAAGGTTCTAAGACATGCCAACCTCTACTCCAGTTCATACATCTCTTTGGTCATTAGAATAGAACTACTAAAAATAAGAAATCTCTGCTACCTAAATTTATAGACAGTTCTTACAGATGCATGCTGGGATTTCTTCCAAGCCAATTAAAATGAACAATTCTTGGCCAAACATTTTTTCTTTCTTGCCTTGAAGGCAGAAGGCTATAACAACCTGACTGTATCCCTTTTGTTTCTTTTTTACTGTCTTATAATTGCTTTGCTTTGCCCTGTATTACATTGCTTGTTTTTTTGTATTATTTTGCTCTGTTCTTTTTATTTTCATTATTGTTGTTATTGGGAATTGTATCAATTCCACATTAAAATGCCCATTTATTCAACAGCCTCTCACACTAAACTACGCAGGCAACTCCATTTTTATACACGGTGAAGTTCTCACTCATGAGGACTTCAGCTGAGAAACTGTTAACTCCAGTGAGTTCAAATGGCTGCAGGCTAAATCTGAACCAGTCAGTAAAGCAAGGGTGGTGATGGCACAGAATTGCTGAGTAGGGGGCTTTTTAGAGAACTATCTACCCTGGCCATTGACTTCAGTCAAGTCAATGTCCAGGGTGGAGAGTTCTCTCAATGAAATCAACAGCCACATATCTGTGACCAGGGTGAGCCTTCAAGTTGGGGGACACTGGGTATGGGGGGGGGATGGGAACCACTAGATCTAGAATGAATACCTACCAAGACATGCAGGGGGAGCTGATCAGGTGCTCAACTGTGACATCATGAGTCCAATGATGGAAATAAAGACAACGGTTGAACAAGTCTAACCACTACATTATGTCAGCTACCCTTTCCAAATAATTTAAACAACACTTACATTGGTTACACAACCACTATATTATCATTGTTAACACATAAATTTTATATCACCAACTGTAAAAATATGACTGCAGATACTAGAAATATTAACCATATCAGACATCCTAATAAAGTTTTATTAAATTTACAAACATTAAGCTCCGAAGACCATCATCCCTTCCGTGAGTTAGCAAAAGACAGAAGTTTAGAAATGACCGATAAGAGATATTTACAAAATGGCTAAGTGTAAGAAATCACACCGAGTTGAAGTGTGCCTTTCAAGTCAAAACATCTCTGATGATGATAAAATTTTAAAAAATGCCGGAATTCCCCTTGTATAATACGGCTTCATTCATAATACGCACCCCTAAAATTGTGCTGAAGTGCGGGAAAATGATTCTACTCATGCATAATACGCACCCCGTATTTTTTAATCAAACCCTATAAATTGTACCTCGCCAGTTTCATTACGGCCAGCATTTCCTACTCTTATTCAAGCTGTAATTGAAGATATTTATCAAAATTTCCGATCATGACGATTTGAAAAGGAAACTGAAATACCTATATTGTGCCTACTGCGCAGACTCATTAACCTGTTTTTGTTCGATAAAATGTGCAATCTACCGGATCTGTATGTAGTTTTTCACAAAAAATGGTTTTAAACATACAATAATATTATTCTAATTTAGTTTTATGATAATGCTTATTTTATTTTACATTTGTAAATATTGTTAGGTACGTATGATTGTATTAGACATCCTTATGCGGTCACAATCGCCTAGTGTTAAATTGTTGCATGTTTGTGATGAGTAGCCATTTCGCAACTAAAATCGACCTATAAAATGCCAATTTTTTGAAGAAATTTTTGTAGCTGTGCATAATACGCACCCTTAATTTTTAGAAAAAAAAATGCATATTATACATGGGGAATTACGGTATATTTGATATACTGATAAGATCAAGAAAAAATAGGAATGGTTATCAACTTAACATGTTTCACTTTTATTAAAGCTTCATCAGAGAATGAAATATCTTGTTCTTTATCTTATCACTAAAATATTTTTGCAACACACTGACATATGTTAAAACCCTTGCAGTATTTAGTATTGTTGTAGTCATTGCTAATATTTTTGGCCAAGATTTACAAACTCTACTGTCCCTACTGTTTTTACACTTACAGTGCTGCTACTATACATTATATATAAAAACTTAAAGATATGCAAAAAAACACACCCTAGGTAAACCAACTTTATTTTTTACCCCCTTACCTGTTTGCCCTTTTCTCAAAATTTAGTTTTGATTGGTCAATGTATGGCTATTTTAGAGGGTGTGATAGACAGACTAATAGAAGTCACAGAATTTTATATATTGTTTCTGATCTGTATTTGACCCCAATTCATTTCATAATTTATAAATTTATGTAAGGCTAAATTTTGTCCGTGTATACCCACATTACATAAATGTTGTAACCTAGGGAAGGTTACGGAATAGAATAACGAAACCAAGGTTAGTAATGAACGATAATACTTAGGACAAGAACAACACATATAAGATTCACCAGTGGTGTGTAGAAGAAGTAGTCAACTGCTAGAAGTGAGTCAAATGAATTCCACAAGGAATCGCCAACTCTAGACCAACTGTATTTATGTGAATAAGGACATATACCCATTATCGTCCGTAGGGGTATGCTGCAACAATAAGTAGAACAAAACAGCTTGCATCCTTAATCCATAATCCTTAGAGCATTAGAAGCCGGTTCCAGCAAGGATATACAAGTGATAGAAATTATGAGAGATTTGAATAATCATAATTAAGTTATTCATCGAGTCTAGGAGAATCCTCAATCTCGGTAGTGGATGCACACTGCTGATGAGTCCCAAAATAGGATGAAACGGGTGTAGACTCGATGAATTAAGTAATTATGATTATTCAAACCACCCCAAATAATTTATATCATATATATATATATATATATATATATATATATATATATACACACATATATATGTACATGCCATTTTTTCCAAACCTTTCTTTTTAAATTAGACAAATACTATATATTTTGATTGAAATGAAATAGCGAATAAAAACTTTTTATCTTGTCATTTTATGTAATCCAGTTGAAGATGAAATGAACCTCAATGAAAAGCTTTCCAAATTAATGAAGGAGAACAAGCAATTCCTTGAAAGCCTTGAGGTGAGTTTGAAATATTTTTAAAATGTGTCTCCACTAAAAGATTCCAAAGATTGCTATAAGGGTTATTCCTCTGTAGTTTTTTGCTACACCAAGGTCTCCTTTTTGGGGAAAAGGGAGGATATAGTCCTTTGTCCAAGTTTCTGTATTGTTTTATCTATGTATGTCAGTGATATCCAAACTTGTTCAATGTGTGAGTACCTAAATGTACTTTTTTGTTTTAATGATTAGGCTGTGGGTTTATTAATGTATTCTTTTTTACCTACTAAATAAAAAGACTAGTATGATTGAATTATCTCCTTCAACACCCTCCACCTCCCAGCACGGTATTTATTTGGTATGGCCCACTTAGTATTTTTCAATAACAATTTTGTTTTCTGTTTATCATATTTTTCTTTCAGTTTAATAAAGTTCAGAAGTTTGAGAACGAGAAGACATAAAATTAGGATTTAAATTCTTAAAATTTCTTACTAACCACGAACAGTGAACTTCGACTTTAATCTAATGGAGTCTCGATTCCTACCCAGGAAATAAACTGTGATGAAAAAAGGAGCCCAGCCAACATATTTCCACGAGCCGCATGTTAAAGGTCAAAGAACCACATGTGGCTCACGAGTCACTGATTGCAACCCCCCACCCCACCCCGATATATACGTCACTGCAGAACTTCAAGAAAATATCATTAAATTGTTTGGTTTTCTGTACGTCTGGTGGGAATTCAACTTTCAGCTGAGGCAGTTTGTGCTTACTTTGCCGTATACGCTTGACAAGATCATGAATACATCTTTTTTTTTTTTTCTTTCTCACCAGCTATGGGTCAAAGAGCAGGGTAGACTGGACTCTTTAGCTTTGGTAGGGCAACTATCCCCCTCCTCTCCCATGCTCTGAGTAAAAGCCACAAAACTGTAGGGGATGAGGTTTTAAGACCCCCCCCTTTAAGACCCCCCCCCTTACCGCTGTAAGAATTACTTGCTAAATATAATGACTGTGCAAACCAAAGAATGGATCTGATCGTGGGTCTTCATTTTGGTTGAACTTGTCAGTTGAAATGTTTTAATAGAAAAAAATAATTCAGCAAAAAAGTCAAATAATTAGTTAAAAAAACTAGAAGTAATTATTTACAAGATTTTAAAAACTAATACAATTGTATTAAAAATAATGCGATGTTTACCAATTTATAAAGAAATATGAAAACAATTTTTATTCATAAATGTATAAGCATATTCTAAATGATTAAAATAAGCGGACAAGCTGTATGGAAATCCTTATCATTTACAATTTTATAAAATTTGAACCAATTGGCAATTAGCCAATGTTTTGCCAACCATTTCAATAAACAATCTAATAAATAAATGGAGCTTATTATTTATGTTATCACTTGTCAAGAACAAAAAAAAAAAATGTATATAATCATTCATATGTATAGGTTTGATTACAATTCTAATCGTCACTTTTTGAAACAATAAACATTGTTAGTGTCAAGGGAAAAATTGTCCTTTTGATGCTCAGTCCTTTTGCAGGCACAAAGATACAAGTTTGCCGCTACATAAATATATTTTTTGGTTTTTATTAATAGGCTGTGGATTTATTAGTTTAGTCTTGTTTACCTACTAAATAAAAGTACCAGCTTGATTAAATTAAATTCCTTCAGTTCCTTCCCACCTCTGGTAAGATGCTTATTTGGTATGACCCCACCCCCCACTTATTATTTTTCAAATAATTTTCTCAATGGCATGATAATTTTGTTTCTTCTTTATTAAACTGAAATTAAAATACCCAGCATAACATTTATTCGAACTGGAATACTTATCATACAAGTTAAAAATTTCCTACTAGTGTTTGTTTAATGGCATATCAACACCTTATGGGTCACTTAATGCCAAAATTTTATTTTCTTGTGAGCTTTGGTAAATTTTTTTTTTTTTTTTTCAAAATTATTTTTATATTTTGACTCAAGTTTGGGGGTTCATTATTTGCCAATAGCTGAGACCGTAACAAGTGCTACCACCCTGGGTACAACAGCAATTAAGAGGTGGTTTCATGCTCCTCAAAACCTCCCGATCAGAGGCCTTGCTGCCAGATCTAGTTTATCATCATACCTGGGATGAAATACTAAAAGGATGAACACACTCCACACATGTTTGATCAAAGCACAAATTAGAAAGTGTCCTGATAATAAAAAACAACAAAATTCCTTAGGATTTTTAAATTCAGATGGATTATGCAATCTATCCCAGGAGACCGGATCTTATTATTGTCAATGAGCAGATCAGTGAGCAGATGTTGGTGTGAGAGAAGCTTACAGAATCACAGAGTAAAAAATTGCAAAATACTTGACCTTAAAAGGACATGAACATAATTGTAATCATCATTACTGGAGAGCTTGGAATAGTCCTGAAAAGTCAGTTACAGAAATTGGAATAAGTTTTGAAGACAAGAAATTCAATTACAACAATATTGAAAACAGATGAAAGATTTGTCATTTGATCAATAATGAGAGTCACTAGATAACTTTTCTTCTTCATCTATGTGCCATGGTCTTTGCCGTATGTGATCATGGGTCTCCATAACCTCCTATCACTTTGAATGCTCAGTAGGATTTCTCCCTTTGCCAAGACTCCTGCACTCCCTGTTTTGCCACCCATTGGGGGTTCATTATTTGCCCATAGCTGGGACCCTGGGTTAGGGTGGGCCTGGGAACAACAGCAATTAAGAGGTGGTTTCATGCTCCTCAAAAGCTCCAATCTCCCAATCAGAGGCTTTGCTGCCAGATGTAGTTTAGCATCATACTTAAGATGACCAGAATTTGTAATTGGTACAAATTAGTACTGCAATGAAAGCAAGGCATACATTCACAGGAAAGAAGTTAATTAAAAATCTGAGTTTTTTTTTTTTTTAGGCCCAACAAAAGTTAACACTATTTCAAATTTTTTAAAAAATTTTAATCATATCTCTTCATGATATAGGGCAATTCTGAGAAAAGAGACCTGTAGAGCGCCATAATTGCCTGACTTGTTGGGAAAGAGAATCTTTTGAAATCAGATATGTATTTATCGTAAACTAGCTGCCATGCAAAACTAAAGAGCCCAGTCTTCCCTGTCATTTAACTCATATAGGTGTGTGGTGGGAGAGATGTCATCATGTCTTTCTCAAATGCATTCGTGCGAAAGTGAATGTAACAGACTCAGCTGAAATTTGAACTCTGATCAATGGCTCTGTTTTCTGTGCTGATTACCAATCTAGCTGCAAAGAAAGTGGGAAAGAAAATAAAAAAAAATGGAACTTAATTCTTTTTTTTTAACCTTTGCCAAAAGAAGCTAATGCTGTTAAAATTAAGAAAAAGAAATTTAGCAATATAGAGTATAACATTTTGCGTCTCTCATTAGTCCTTTTTAAAAACAAAATTTTTATAACCAGTGGAAATAAGTTTAAGTTGGTTGATCCAAACTACACCAAAGTCAAGGTTTTCATTTTCAAGGTTTGGCAGGCAGGCAGAGAGAAAAAAAAAAAAATTCTGGGGTTTTCGTAAGAAAAATGAAAATGATGAATTTGCATTTTCTTAAGTTGCTATATTTTAAAATGATTGCTATTAGTTTCCACCAAAAGCAGATCCCAAAATTTCTCTGCCCATTAATTGTTTCATTTGAGCTATACAAGCGCAACAAAGTTGTTGTAGAGCAGGACTCAGAGTACTTCCTGCTCTCCCCTACTACTGTGACAATGGACTGCTCCTACTTATAAATATGGCAAGTAGCCACATTAGAGTAGGATTTAAGTAGTAGTTGATTTACTCAGTATTTATGTTCTATGTATGAGTATTTAACAAACTTCTTTGTTTTTCCTACCTAGTCTTCTGTTCCGTCAATAACCTCTCTAACTACAGCCTTCCTAATTCTCGGATATTTTGAACAATGACAACATTACAACTTTGAATTAATCATTAAGAAAATTCATGTTAATATTTTCTTTTTTTGAATGCAGATAATCTAGACAAATTGATTTTATTTCTCAAAACTTTGTTTTCCTTGCTTTAAACAGCTTTCAAACCAGGTTTTAGAGCAGGAAAACCATGATAAAAAAGTGAGTAACCTTTTGCAAGAGAACTTGAACCTTATGCAAAACTTGGAGCAGCTGACCAAGAAAATCAGCAGTGTCACTTCTGATTTTACAAATGAACCAAATGAGAAACTTGAAAAAGTTGCAGATTTATCAAAAGAGGAACTTGAAGTTGCAGATCCACCAGAAAGCCTTCAGGGGATTCAAGAACTTAGTGACCTCAAAGAGAAACATGTTCGCTTGCAGAGTGACTACAATAATTTGGTAAGCAGCAGAGACAAGCTGCAAGAGGAATATGACCAAGTGCAAGAAGAAAAAGACAAGCTAATTTTTATTCAGCAGAGACTGAAACAAAATAATGAACAAGCCACAAAGCAGAATTGTAACTTGCTGAACATAAAAGATAATTTGCAACAGGAGTTGGAGGAAATGACTGAGCAGAATAAGAACCTTCAAGAGAAATATAATCGTATCTGTGAAAAGACAGAATTATTGGAAAAAACAGTGGCAAATCTAAGTGCATCAGAAAATACCCAAAAGTTGAGCCCAGACCATTTTGATGAAACCAAGGAATTGCTTGAAGCAAATGAAATTGTCAGGTCTCATGAAGATAACAAGGCAGAGGAGGAGGAAGCAGAGGAGGAGGAAGAGGAACTAAAAGTTTTGCAACTGGAAAACAGTCTTCTCGAAGAACAGTGCAGGAAATTATTGGTAGAAAAAGACATCCTTGAAGAAGCGAATGCTGAAATTAAAGACGCCCATGATGCTACCGTTCAGCTGATGAACTCTGAGAAAGAAGAACTTCAAGCAGAAAAATTGAAACTTGCAGAGAAACTTGAGGAAGTGAGCAAGGAAAATGACAACTTGCAGCAAAAGTACAACAAAGTGATGCAAGAAATCCATTTGAAATATCAGAATGAAGACGAACAAAGCAATGCTGAAAATAACCATGACACCAATTCCAAGATCCAAATGCTTGAAAACGAAAATACTAGACTTCAACAGCAACTGATGGCAAGTAATTCTTTATTTTTATTCTGAGATAATTCTTACAATTTGGCATTGACAATTTTTTTAAATTAAAATATTTGGCATGTTTTCAACATTATTTTGAAATAATAAACAACTATTTACTTTTTAAAAATAATGTTACTAATACAGTAAAAGTGGTGTGTATGTGTGTTATATATATATATATATATATATTTATTAATTTACATAACAGAGAGATCAAAAATTACCTCATGAGTATAGACTACTTTAACTAACATTAATGTGTTAGTCTATACTCATGAGGTAATTTTTGATTTCTCTGTTATAATAAATACATTGAGCTCTTTTTGTGAATCAGTTTTAATATTTTATATGACTATGATCCACTTGGATTATATACCAATGGATTTATTACCTGTACTATATATATATATTACCTCCACTCATATATTCTTCTAGAGGTTTGAGAAAAGTCATTTAAACCAATTTTTGTTTAGTAGCATATCTACTTGTTATGGGTGATTTAATGCTGTAATTTCTTTTACAAAAATATATTGGTGGTAATTTCTTTTTTTACTATGATAGGGTCCCAACTATGGGTCAAAACACTAACAGGCATTACCACCCCAGGTCAGGGTGGACCTGGGAACTACAGAAATTAAGAGGTGGTTCCATGCTCCTCAAAACCGCCTTACTGCTGGATGTAGTTTATTGTCATACCCAGGATGCATTTGGAGAATTAAATGTTTTCTTGTCACCATAACATTTTGGCTAATCTAGCCTTTTATCTTTCTTTATGGATTTTACACAAAAAATTACCTAAACAAAACTTATTTTTTAAGTGCATTTATGTTATTTGCCATTACTAACGCTGTAATAATTATTTTCTATAGAATAATTTAAATTAAATGCAAAATATAAGATGATTGTTTTTGCAAAAAAATTAAATTCCTTCTGTTCCTCCCCACCTCTGGTAAGGTGCTTATTTGGTATGACCCCCACTTATTACTTTTCAAATACTTTTCTCAATGATGTGACATTTTGTTTCCTGTTTATTAAACTGAAATGAAGATTCCCAGCAGAACATTTATTCAAACTGGAACACTTATATAACTTACAAATTCCCTACCAGCATTTGTTTAATGGCATATCAACTCAATATGGGTCACTTAATGCCCAAATTTTATTTTCTTGTGAGCTTTAGGAACCAAAAAATTGCAAAAGATATATTGCTGGTAAATTTTCCAAACTATTTTTATATTTTGACTCAAGTTTGGGGGTTTATTATTTGCCCATAGCTGGGACCCTGGGTCAGGGTGGGCCTGGGAACAACAGCAATTAAGAGGTGGTTTCATGCTCCTCAAAAGCTCCAATCTCCCAATCAGAGGCTTTGCTGCCAGATGTAGTTTATCATCATACTTAAGATGACCAGAATTTGTAATTGGTACAAATTAGTACTGCAATGAAAGCAAGGCATACATTCACAGGAAAGAAGTTAATTAAAAATCTGAGTTTTTTTTTTGTTAGACCCAACAAAAGTTAACACCATTTCAAATTTTAACATCATCCCTTCATGATATAGAGCAATTCTGAGAAAAGAGAACCTGTGGAGAGCCACAATTATCTGACTTATTGGGAAAGAGAATCTATTGAAATCAGAGATGTACTTAAATTCACTTTTTTTTCCAACACAATGAAAATTAGATTTAGGATCTACAAATCCTTCCCAGGGGGTCCCAGAGGCTCTAGAAAATTTCCCTCAATATTTTGGGTGTGTCCCCTCGACTACAAAATATGGGTCATCTTTATAACAAACGCAAACAAATGTTTTGTATTCATTCCTTTTGTTTTTACAGCAAACTGAAAAAAGATATGAAGAAATTGTTGAAAATTACCGTCTACATTTGATCAGTGCAGTTCAGGTTTGTATCTGACCTTCAATAAATTTCATTTTTTAATGCAGGCTTGAGGTAGAGGGTTACATTAATGTTTAGTTTATATGGATAGGAGAGAAAGATAATGGTTAACTCTAGACTTAAACAGATTAAGATTGTAATACCCGGGGAAACATCCTCTTAGGAGTCTGTAACACAGTTTCTTTCTGCAAACCACTGACCTGTTCGTGTGGAACTTACTTCTCTTGGTGGAATATGGAGGGAATGTGGGTGGTTTGCTACTATGTAAGTGCCATGGTGGTACCCAGCCATTAAGAATAAAACTGGTGAATGTAATGGATTATGAAGGAAATATGTTTGTGGCATGGTTAATCAGCTGTAAAGATGTGAATGCAGGTGAAACTAAGGAATGTAGCCTTGGTAAGAATCTGTAATGGATTATGAAGGAAATGTGTTTGTGGCATGGTGAATCACCTGTAAAGAACTGAACGCAGGTGAAACTAAGGAATGTAGCTTGTCTGCACAAAAAATTTGCATGAAATGTTGGGTAAGCTCAACTTTTATATGGAAGATATTATGAGAATTCACAATGTTTTCTGTGAAATAACTTATTTCCCATATGTATGGAGGTGGTTAAGCAAGTATACAGAAATAGAATGAGTACAGGTGTTAGTGGGGGCTTAACTTACTTTTCCTATAATTCAAAATACAATTGAGTTACAGCCCTTGTCTGCTAGTTGAACAAATTGCAAGATTTTTCTTTTTAGATAATAATGGTTTAGTGATACAGTTCTTACAACTTAACCCGTAGTGGTGGGGAAGTGATAGATTCATACCTAATCAGGATTTGATAAACAAACAAAATTATAGTGTGAATATAAAGTAGGGGATCAATTCTATATTACAATTATATATAAACTGATCCCTCACTTTTTGGCCACGGTAGTTTCTATAACGTTATAGTCCAGAGAATTTGAGCACCTCGAGGTGATGTAATAGTTAGCAAGCATGTCTTGCTAGAACAATTACAACTGTGCAGTAAGTTTGATCCGCACTGGGTGGCCCATACTTTCAGCCTTGTGCCACATCTAAGCTGCGCTTGGAAAATTACTATATTTCAGAGAATTTAAATGAATCTAGAAGACATGCCTGTGTAGCTAATCATTATTTGATTCATTCATTTTTCTACAGTTTATTTAAAGCCAGAAAAATCTGGGTGTGGGGAAGATAATGATTTAGTGATAAAAGTCTTGTTAATTAACCAGTAGCTCGGGGGAGAAGAGGTGGATTCAGACCTTTCCCAAGGGTATTTATGTGTAAGTGAATATAATGAATTTAACTGGAATTGAAACTCTGCTCTCTGATTAACCATTCAAAGACATTATACATTACACCAGCTGCACATCCAAGTTTTCAGCAGGTGAGTGACAAAAGATATTTTCCATGTAAAAGTGGGTGATGAGACAAAAAAAATTTCCAGATTCTTGAACATCTGAAGATGATCATATTCCTTATCTTTGAGATTTCTATCAAGGATCTATGCTGCATTTACAGAGATTGAACAAGGAACAAGAATATTTGATTGATAGATTTGTTTTCTACAGATTATTAACCCTTTGCAGGTTATTTAAAGCCTGAAAACTTAACACAATCTTCCTGTCATCAGACCTCCTGTGGACCCTTTTTTTAAGATTAAGTAAAATACATATTGGCCTAAAACTTTTCTTTTTATGATTTTTAGATGTTAATTTTGTACATTATAACCTAAATCAGTGATTCATTTTTTTTCCCCTTCATTTCCAGGGCTATATCGATCCTGATGTAGAAAAGGCCCTGTATAGCATCATTGAACTTCGCAGACTGGAATTCTATTGCTGAAGGAAGTTTTGCTTAAATACCTAGACATGGAATCAAAGACCTTTCTCCATTCCATAAAAATTTCATTTTCGTATTCTTTTTATGATAACAAGTTTTTCTTCACTATTCACTCAATTACAGACATTAAATGTGTTTCTTAGGCAAGATGATTGTTTGCACTGTACACTCTTTATAAGCCATATTTTGATTGGTCATCAAAATTCTGTTTGCCTTATTGTTTTTATTTGTATGCAGATATAAGAAGAAATATCTCTTAGAGATTTTAATACATAACTTGGACATACGTGCCTCAAACAAAACAAATGGGGTGTCATGAGGAAGCTTTTTTTTTTAACTACCTTCACTCTTTGGCAATGTTTGGTTTAAAAAGCAATGATTAGAATGATAATAAAGCTGAACATATGATGAAAGTGAATTTATACATTTATTTTTTTTGTCCTTGAGAATTTGCAACAAAAATATTAAACACTTTATTCATTGGTTTATTTAAAAGATTCTAAAAACTAATGAAATATTTATCATTTACCAATTTATAAAGAAATAAATATGAAAATCTTTTATTTATAAATGTTTACTAAATTATTAAAAACTATAAAGAATTCCTTATTTACCATTTTATAAAGTTTGAATCAATTAGCAAATGTTTTGCCACCCATTCCAATAAACAGTGTTTGTTCTTGAGAATTAACAAAAATAATGAAGGAAATGCATAAGTTCTCTTTTATAGATTTAGATTTTATTACAATTCTAATCATTTTTAAGACAAACATTTGTCAATGGAAAAAAAAAAAACATCCTTTTTGACACTCCATTCATTCGAGGGCATGAAAGTTCAAATTTGCCTATAACTTGATATTTTTACAGTCATTTGTTTTTATTCGGTATTTTATTTGTTTTAATATTTTTAAATTACATTTATTTTTAAATGTACAGGAAGTATTTTAGAAAAGCCATGATGTACATATTGGCCTGAACATGTTAATCAATTTCATACTTCTCTCTCATATACAGTATTGGTCAGAATGGATGAACCACTACTGTTCATTGACAATTTCGGCTTTTGGTAGTCTTATAAGAGTTTAAATTGGCACAGAATAACCTCCTGTGAATTATCCTTTGGCTGGGTAGGTGACCATCTTTTGGTAAACCAGCTTGTATTGCTTTAAATGATTTTCTGGCTACCAAAATTATTGAGTCATACCAGGCACAGATAAATCCTATCTGAATGAAAACATGAGATAAAAAAAAATGAATGCTCTTTGATTGGTCAAATTGGATGACACATTGTTTTTACAATCAGAATGAGTCTATCATATGCAAAATGAATGAACACTGTGTGATTACAGGAAGAAAAAAAAAATGTAATTCATACATTCTGGCCAATACTATATATATATATATTGCACAGGCATGAAATCCGCCATCTTGGATATACAACTATCACCTTACCCATTGGTTAACTTGACATTTGTCAGGTCAAATTATCATTCCTGCTCATATTTTTGAACAAACTGATATTTCTACTCATACATGACAAATACTTATTAAGCAGTTATATACACAATCCATCATTAACTGGAAACAAAACAAATAAAATATAAAAATGAAGGTATTTTGGTTCAAGAAAATGAACTCTATGTTTAATAAGTTCTTATTCAGTTTGGGCAGTAGGAATTTTGAATGTATTTTATGATTAATAGATATTTTCTTGTATGTTGTCTTAGGAGTATACAAATATATACACAGGGCACAAACATTAAATTTTAATAATTAAAATCCTTAGTTTTTACATCATGATCTTGGTAATGGCCAAAAGTATGGTTGAAAGCACTCATTTGGAAAATATTTACATTCATTGTTTACATACAGAAGGATGCAGTCTTCTGTATGTAAACAATGAAAAGGTGTAAAAAAATTGTCTTTAGCCTTTAATCAAACTTGTATTAATGAAGCACTGCTGCCGAAATACACTTTCACACACAGTCGAAATTTTTTTTATTTTTTGCTAGAAATATTAGTATAAAATATTAGTATATTCCATTTTCTCCCTTTATGATCTCAATAATCTATGAAATTTTAACAACTAAATACATTTTAAACAGATCATTTTTTTTTTTTTTTCAAATTTATTCCTGCCTTCACAAATATAGAGTAACCGAGTAACAAATGTTGGTGTGGGGGGGTGGACTCTCTACTTTTAAATGCTTTACATTAAATATTTTCAAGCTCTCTGGTGAAAGTGACATCTTACAATGTTTATGTGTCAGGAGAGCTTAGTCATTATTTCAGGTAATGTATCAAACCTGTTTAAATATTTACCTGTTTTATAAGCTTTGCCATTACGCTAGTAATAAGTTATGTTTTAATATTTGTGAATTTTTCTAAATTTACGGTCCTTTTATAGGCCCCGAATGCATTAAAACCCTCTTCTGAGTAAATGCATTGTATATTTAATGATCATTTCGTCGTCATTCCAAAATAAAGAGAGAGCAATCTTACATTGAAAGAGTCAATTTTTATTCTTTTCTTCATTGTATACAACTTCTTAAAAGGTTAGCAATTAATGAAAAATGCTGTGAATTTATAATTTCGCAGAGTGTACAGTCTAAACATTTATGCTTGTATATTAACTCCATAAAATAAATTTATAGTTTTAGTTATAGAGTGACTTAAGTAGATGAAAGTGCATAATACAGGGTGTCCATAAAGTTCGTGTGCACTTTAAAAAATGTATAACTTTATTTGCATTTGCGATAGAAATAATCTGTAAAAAATGTTATAAAGTCTAATGTACCTAGTTTTAAGTATAGCTAAAATAACTAATGTGATTTCAGGCATTACTGTAAATCAGTTGGCAAATGTTTTCCGTGAACTGCAAAATCTTATTACCCTTTGTATTGCTAATGATGGAGGACATGTGGAAACTTAAATAAAATTTCAATAAAACCTTAAAAAATATAGATTTACTTCTTTCTAATCCTTTTTACAAATTATTTCTATCGCAAATACAAATAAAGTTATAAATTTTTTTAAGTGCACACGAACTTTATGCATACCCTGTGTGTGTGTATATATATATATATATATATAATGTGTGTGTGAGAGTGGGTATAGGATGTATAATAATATCCAAAACAAAAAGGAAAGATAATGAGACAAAGTGGAAAATTTTATTAAAGACATGTTTCCTCAGAGAGCATACGCATTCTTTGTCTCTGTAAGTTAAAAAAAATCCCTGACTTAAAATCTTACAATAGCAAACAGATCTAAAAACAACAACAAGCACACAGATACCCTCCAAGTCTAGAAATTAGGCAGTGATAAGCTAGGGTAATTAATTTGATTTATGATGCCCACTTATTCTCACAGATACCAATACATTTTCCTCACACACAGTTTTGTCTTTCTTTCATTTAAACTGAAGAAGCCAAAGAGAGCATACACTTCTCCTGTGAAACACATCTGTAATAAAATTTTACACTTTGCCTCATCATCTTAACACACACACAATATAAATATATATATATACACACACACACTCACTTTAAAAATCAGGAGATCAGTTGAATCTGCTACCTTGGTTTCAACCTTACGGTATCATCAGGCAATTTTATCAGATGACCTCTTAATGCTTTTTTCTTTTTTTAAAAAAACTAATGAATGCTATATTATTTTCAAAAAGGTAGGATTTAACTGACCTCCTGATTTTTAAAGTTAAAAACTCTACATGTTATTTTTTACTTTTATTTTTTCACATGTGTATTGAGCACTTTTTAATACTACTGTTTCCTGATCTGATTCAATTCTTTATGTTTTTTTTATATATATATATGTCATTCACAGACAGTACTGTTTCGCTGTATCACAGCTCCTCAGTGTGACTAGACATCCGAATGCCTCAAGCTACGATTGAAAGTCAGAGTTTCTACCACTGAGCTATCTTCCTTCAACAGAATGATCTAGCATATTGTTTTTACGAACGTAAACAAATGCCATTCAGCCATAGGGCTCAATTCATTTTATGGAAGAGCTTTGCATTAGCGCAGGTGGCTGTTGTTTATAGAATTAGCTTGTCACTCAACAGTGCTCAGTTGAAATATATTTTCAAGAGCTCATATATATATATGTGTATGTTTTTTTTTAACTTGTGAAATCATTTTATTCTCTTCATCAAAATGTACCTTCATTTGATATTAAAAAATCTTTTAAAAATTTCTTGATGTCTTCAATTGTTTGTTATTAATTTTTGTTTAATTAACCATTTTCACAATGAATTGATTTGCAAGTTTTACCACTTTTAAGGCAATTCAAATTAAATTTGCGACCTATTTACACAAGTTAATCTTGGAGCAGGATTATGTTCAAGCTGAAAGTTAGAGGCAGTTTTACTCATGAAAATAAGATTCTTAGTTATATCGATAGAAACTGAATGCAATAAAGAGAAAATTATAAGGAAGTAAAAGTCTACATTCCTGAAGATGTTTTATCATGTCCACACCTTTGCAAGCTGTCACAAGTTCAGATCAAATTAATAAAGAAACTATACAAAGGTCATGTCTTTATTCAAGTCAACCATCTTTTGCCTGCACAAATGTTCACATTCGTCATAAAAGGGAAAATTAAACTTTTTTTTTTTAGAAACTTTAATGTTAAATTAAATATACATGTACCAACTACGAATCAAATAACGCCGCCATTATATCATTTTCTTCTGGCTTTCTTCACAGTTAAAATGGAATGGTCCAATATTTATCTGAGTTAATGACAGGCTGTAATTCACATGCTAAAATTAAAATATAACAATACATAAATTAGTTGCAATTTTGCCTGGTTCTGATATAAATAACTATCAAATAAATCCTCAGATTTAGAAATCTTTGAATCTGTAAACCATCAGTGAATATGAAGAGAAGTCCTGCTCAGTAAAATTTAACACTTCATTGAAAGAATTTATAACTAAAATACAAGAGATACCCCAAATTATCAGCACAGCAATGTAACCCATATTACAGACCCCACTAATCATCTGAATAAAATAAAAGGCATCAAGTTACCCGCTAGTTTCTGACATTGGATAACCTTGCTTAACAATCAGAGAAGCATAGCTATGACCTACAGAAGATTAGAGTGTATCAAAAAGAGATAAATACAGGTAAGTGAAGAAATAAAAGGTGTTTACCCAGAAAATAAAAAGAAAAGTTGGAGTGGAAGGCAGATTGAATTTCTTAAAAGTGTTTTGTTTTTTTTTTTACATTTGGTCAGGGTCAGATTTAAGCATTAAGTTGTCCCTGAGCTAATAGAATTTGGAGTTCTCTTTAACCTCTGACCTTGTGTCTATAAAAAAGAAAAATTTTTATGATTTTGGAACTCCTCTGATTTATTTCATTAGCAACTTAATATTTTTTATCCGAATTTTACCACCTACAGAAATGTATCTAGAATGAAGGGCCTGTATTACCTTGAAATTCTTGGATTCAAATTCAACAAATCTATTCTGTTCTTATATATTTCTTTTTAGTTTTATATTACCTAAGACTAGAAAGTGTTTGGGAGTCCTTGTAGTCTTGTGGACCCTAGGCTGAAGCCGATAATAACCCATATGTAAATCTGGCACTGCTATTGACAATCTAGTGTGCAAAGAGTTGAAATGAGATGTTTGCCCAAAACATGTGTACCCATGAAAATAACATTTATAGGAATAAGAAATTTTATCACATTGAAAAAATTCTATTGTTTGATGCTTCAGGTATGAAAAATATGATTTAACAGAAGTCCCAGATGTCTACCTATATAATTCTGTGACTTCTGTTACTCCATCACACCCTTTAAAATAACCATACATTGACCAATTGAAACCAAATTTGGGGGAGAAGTGAAAACAGATAAGGTGGTACAAAGTACCGTTGGCTTTGCTGGTGTGTGTAGCTTAGTATAATTTTCAAATCCAAGTGTTAATAAAGCACACAAGGTCAGAGGCTATTCATACAAGACACTCGAAAACTGCATAAAGATATTCCACAACAGAAACAAAAAACTACCAATTTTTGACAACATAATCATAAAAAAAAATAAAAAATCTTAAAATCTTTTTTTTTAATCATTTCAAGCAAGGCAATAAAGTCGAAAAATATACATCTGATGAATGGTTATCATTTGTGAAAGAATATGAGAAATAGAAAAACATTATTAAGGAGAGAGAACAATAAAAGAAAAGGAATTAAAAAGGCAAAAGATAATGATTGACGGTGCACTTGAATCTTTGAAGAAAAAAGTTGATTGGAAAGCAAGAAACCAGAAGAGAGTTTCACAAGTGCGAATGAAGAAACTGTTAGCATAGAACTTATGGTTACATTTAGCAATTTTAACTGTAAAATGATGAGACCTAACTGCCAATCTAGTGCTGTGCTGAAATTTGTAGAATCAAAGTGCCAAAGAAGAAAGCTCATCAGAACAATTATCATGAACATATTTATAGAAAAGGCACAGGGAAGCTACATTATGGTGGTGAGAAAGTGAATGAAGCCAAGATGCCAGGTCAGGACCAATAACATTGCAGATTCTTTGTATTTTATCAAGAATCTCCAAATACATAGTAATAGCACCAGACCAGATATGGCAGCAATAGGACAGCAATATTCAAATGTATAAGATAGATCTGTCTATATTTCTGAGTTGAGGTATTATGTAAACTATTTATATTATTTGGACTATTATCCTCATCTTTGTCGCCATATTTATTACAACATTTCGGCCATTGTACGCTCCGGCCTTCTTCAGGTGGTTGAAATATCGAACTGAACCCTTTATTTTGCTCACTGGGGTAGACTGTTCTAGATCCACGTGCCATGTTTAATGGATGTCAGTTATCAGTTATCTTCTGTTAATTCCCCTCTCCAAGTTCTCCACTGCCTTAACCGGGTATTGAACTTACACTCTTTGGGTCCTGTCACTGAATCTACCTAATGCCCTTATCCATTGTATCATGTGTGCCCGAAGACACATGGCACAGTGGATAAAGGCATGGAGAGGGGAATTAACAGAAGATAACCAATAACGGACATCCATTAGACATGGCACGTGGAACTAGAACAGTCTACCCCAGCGAGCAAAATAAAGGGTTCAGTTCGACATTCCAACCACCTGAAGAAGGCCAGAGCGTACAACGCCCGAAACATTGTGATAAATATGGCAACAAAGATGAGGACAATAGTCCGAATAATGTAAGTATTGTGTAAGATAGATTATAGTGAGAAAAATTGTCTAGCATGACATGGTAAACCAATTCAGGAACTAATGTATGAAATACAGTCAATAATTATTAGATACATAGACTTGGTCTTCATAAAACTGTAAACAGCTTTACATATGTTTATCAAAATCAAGACATAATATTTGTGGAAAAAACAATTATAAAAGTTCTTTTCAATTTCAAAACTATAAATAACAATGTTTGAAATCACTGAATTGAATTAAGAACCTTTCCACACAGTGGATCTAAACAAAGATTATTGTGCAAGAAAAAAAAAAATGAAAGCCTATATTTCATGCAACAAATATTTGTTAAGATAACTGATTTTATCTGTCTGAATTTTTGGGATGAGGACTTATTATTTACAATCAGACTATTATCCTTATCTTTGTTCTTATTATCACAATGTTTCGGCTGTTATGTCCTCTGGCCTTCATCAGATGCATATCAATTCATGTAACCTTCGAACTGAACTCTTTATTTTATCTATGGGTGTAGACTGTTCTTATTACACTGCCCATGTCTATAAAATTGCCTAGTGGATTAAAGTGTTGGTTCATGAATTTGCAGACATTAATTGTGAGTTCAATCCCTGGCCTGGGCAGTGTGTACTTGAACTCAGTGGAAACAAGGTGAGAAATAACTGAGCAGTACTAAAAATAACAAGACGAGATATCCCTACACATGAGCTGTGGAGCAAGCACAGTCTACCACTGTAGACTAAATAAAATGTTCAGTTCAGAATTCCCTCTAGGTTACATGGATCGATATACATCTGATGAAAGCCAAAGAGCACAATGGCCGAAATGTTGTGATAACAACAAAAATGAGGACAATACTCCTAATGTAAATAAGGATTGATTTTTTAGCATTTCCTTTCTAAGAGAAATAATTGTCAATATACTTTTATAATCTAATTTATTTCTAAAACAAATATTGTGTAGATAGAATATAAGAATAGAAATTTTAGAGCAAAATTCAACTGATAAAATGTCAGGCTATGAACCTACCGATCTGCACTGGTATATAATTTTTCTGTCAGGAAGAGATTTGAATTGTTTCCCACAGAAAAGTTAAGAAACTCAAAAGGGAGCACAGAATGGATGGGTAGGAAAACAACACAAAAACAATTCATAATTTTTTTTTTTTTTTATCTAATGAGTATGAGTACATAGGTTCAAAAATTACTATCAATTCTGAAAGAGATTTATTACGGTAGTTCAGTTTAATAGTTTAGTATCATAGTTCTGTTCTATCATAGCTTGAAAGAGATTTATTACTTCAAATACTTAGCACATCATAGTTTATTTCTATCATAGCTTGAAAGAGATTTATTACTTTACATGCTTAGCACATTTTCTATCATAGCTTAAAAGAGATTTATTACTTTAAATACTTAGCACATCATAGTTCTGTGCTATCATAGCTTGAAAGAGATTTATTACTTTAAATACTTAGCACATCATAGTTCTGTGCTATCATAGCTTGAAAGAGATTTATTACTTTAAATGCTTAGCACATCATAGTTCTGTGCTATCATAGCTTGAAAGAGATTTATTACTTTAAATGCTTACCACATCATAGTTCTGTGCTATCATAGCTTGAAAGAGATTTATTACTTTAAATGCTTACCACATCATAGTTCTGTGCTATCATAGCTTGAAAGAGATTTATTAATTTAAATGCTTACCACATCATAGTTTATTTCTATCATAGCTTGAAAGAGATTTATTACTTTAAATGCTTAGCACATCATAGTTTATTTCTATCATAGCTTGAAAGAGATTTATTACTTTAAATGCTTAGCACATCATAGTTTATTTCTATCATAGCTTGAAAGAGATTTATTACTTTACATGCTTACCACATCATAGTTCTGTGCTATCATAGCTTGAAAGAGATTTATTACTTTAAATGCTTAGCAGATCATAGTTTATTTCTATCATAGCTTGAAAGAGATTTATTACTTTAAATGCTTAGCACATCATAGTTTATTTCTATCATAGCTTGAAAGAGATTTATTACTTTAAATGCTTAGCAGATCATAGTTTATTTCTATCATAGCTTGAAAGAGATTTATTACTTTAAATGCTTAGCACATCATAGTTCTGTGCTATCATAGCTTGAAAGAGATTTATTACTTTACATGCTTACCACATCATAGTTCTGTGCTATCATAGCTTGAAAGAGATTTATTACTTTAAATGCTTAGCAGATCATAGTTTATTTCTATCATAGCTTGAAAGAGATTTATTACTTTAAATGCTTAGCACATCATAGTTTATTTCTATCATAGCTTGAAAGAGATTTATTACTTTAAATGCTTACCACATCATAGTTCTGTGCTATCATAGCTTGAAAGAGATTTATTACTTTAAATGCTTACCACATCATAGTTCTGTGCTATCATAGCTTGAAAGAGATTTATTACTTTACATGCTTACCACATCATAGTTCTGTTCTATCATAGCTTGAAAGAGATTTATTACTTTAAATGCTTACCACATCATAGTTCTGTGCTATCATAGCTTGAAAGAGATTTATTACTTTAAATGCTTAGCACATCATAGTTCTGTGCTATCATAGCTTGAAAGAGATTTATTACTTTAAATGCTTAGCACATCATAGTTCTGTGCTATCATAGCTTGAAAGAGATTTATTACTTTAAATGCTTAGCACATCATAGTTCTGTGCTATCATAGCTTGAAAGAGATTTATTACTTTACATGCTTAGCACATCATAGTTCTGTGCTATCATAGCTTGAAAGAGATTTATTACTTTAAATGCTTAGCACATCATAGTTCTGTGCTATCATAGCTTGAAAGAGATTTATTACTTTACATGCTTACCACATCATAGTTCTGTGCTATCATAGCTTGAAAGAGATTTATTACTTTAAATGCTTAGCACATCATAGTTCTGTGCTATCATAGCTCGAAAAAGAAAATATTTGCTGTGCAGACATTATAGGATCCACTCTGTAGTTATAAAAACAATTCCAAAACAATCACCAGTCATTTTTCCATTGAATTTAA
>OZ038508.1:15797250-15884750 GCA_964036315.1 Acanthosepion esculentum | reverse complement strand
GATTCAAGAAGATGAACACGATTCAAGAAGATGAACACGATTCAAGAAGATGAACACGATTCAAGAAGATGAACACGATTCAAGAAGATGAACACGATTCAAGAAGATGAACACGATTCAAGAAGATGAACACGATTCAAGAAGATGAACACGATTCAAGAAGATGAACACGATTCAAGAAGATGAACACGATTCAAGAAGATGAACACGATTCAAGAAGATGAACACGATTCAAGAAGATGAACACGATTCAAGAAGATGAACACGATTCAAGAAGATGAACACGATTCAAGAAGATGAACACGATTCAAGAAGATGAACACGATTCAAGAAGATGAACACGATTCAAGAAGATGAACACGATTCAAGAAGATGAACACGATTCAAGAAGATGAACACGATTCAAGAAGATGAACACGATTCAAGAAGATGAACACGATTCAAGAAGATGAACACGATTCAAGAAGATGAACACGATTCAAGAAGATGAACACGATTCAAGAAGATGAACACGATTCAAGAAGATGAACACGATTCAAGAAGATGAACACGATTCAAGAAGATGAACACGATTCAAGAAGATGAACACGATTCAAGAAGATGAACACGATTCAAGAAGATGAACACGATTCAAGAAGATGAACACGATTCAAGAAGATGAACACGATTCAAGAAGATGAACACGATTCAAGAAGATGAACACGATTCAAGAAGATGAACACGATTCAAGAAGATGAACACGATTCAAGAAGATGAACACGATTCAAGAAGATGAACACGATTCAAGAAGATGAACACGATTCAAGAAGATGAACACGATTCAAGAAGATGAACACGATTCAAGAAGATAGATGGCGATTGGCATTGCATTTAAATTTTTGAAGATTGTATTTATCAGGGAAGTAAGTAAATAGAAGGGAGTTCCACAGGCAGGAAGTGTGAGAAAAGAAACTAATGGAATAGTAGCAGTTACATTTAACTATTTCAACAGTAAAAGAGTGGGGCCTAGATGACAGTCTTGTAGCATGCTTGAATTCATGTAATTGGGGCGCCAGGGAAAAAAGCTTGTCAGAGCAGTTGCCATGAAAGTATTTGTAGAAAAGACAGAGGAAAGCCACGTTACATCAGTGAGAAAGTGACTGAAGTTGAGATGCCAGGTCAGGATGAATAATATTACAGATCCTTCTTTGGATATTGTCAAGAACATTAAGATGAATAGCAGGAGCACCAGACCAGATACGGCAACAGTATTCAATTCATGGATGAATGAAAGATTTTTAAATCTGCAATGTGGACTCTGATGAGAAAAACTTTGACACACTGACCCAGCTTTCCTTGCAGTAGATGCAGCTATTGATTTGATGTAGTTGTTCCACTTCAAGATGGGTGAAAAAGTGAGGCCAAGAAGGTTGCTCTCCTGGAGTCTAGCATCAGCCATGCTGGTGGTCGTGGGCCATAAAGTTTCTCTATGATTGTTAAATGAGGGCAGTTTAGTTTTGGAGGCATTAATATTTACAATCCATTTCCGGCCTCAGATAACCACTGATTGGAGATCCTTTTCAAGAGCAGCAGCCAGGTTAACTTTGTCAGATTTTCTATTGACGTAATAGTAAATGGTAGTGTCATTTGCATAAATGCCTACTTGGGAACTGATGACATCAGGAAGACCACTGATGACAATCAGAAACAGCATAAAACCCAGGATGAAGCCTGGGGGTGGGGGACACACCCATGTTTGTGTAAAAGGATCTGGAAGTGAGCTTGTTCAAAGTGACAGTCATTTCACAATTTGATTAAATCAAACAATCATCCTGTAATGCCATAAGCCTGGAGCTGATGTAGAAGACCAGCATGCCAAACCTTGTTTAATGTCTTTGAGATATCTAGAGCTACACTGTTATTATCAAGAGCTTGTTAGTAGATCAGCAGTAAGCCTGGCAAAATGGAAGCCATATTATTTGTCAGAGAATAGATCATGACAGGTAAGATGCTTAACCACTTCATCATTAATTAAAACATCAAATACTTTGCTATAAAGTGGTAGGAGACTAATAGGGTGATAGAGGGTCAGAAGGTTATCCAGAGTTCTTAAAAACAGGAACTACAGAGGATGACTTCCAACATGTTGGAAAGCAGGAAGCAGTGAGGGAACAGTTGTAGAATTTGGAGAAAACTGGAGCCATTTCTTTAGGATGACAGTTGGGATCCCATCACCTTCGCTTGCCTTATGGGAGCTCCGAACAAGAAATCGGCAGGACGAGTTCGAATTCAAACAGAGTTTGTTACATTCACTTTCGTACAAAAACTCCTGGGAAAGGTATGAATTTACCTCTTCTACAACCCCCAGTTATAGGTTAAATAACAGGGTAAAAAGGCTCTTTAGTCATGGTTTGCAACCAGTCTGAATTCAAAACTGTATTTATCTCTAGTGTGGCACATACTTGAACTGTAATTAGGATCAGCTTAGCTGCAGTAAAAACCACAGGTTGCTTCTGTGGGCATTGAAGAAACTCAAATCAGCCTGCTTAGAAACGAGCAGTCATACTGAAGATAAGGTATCACACTGATTTTCAATGTGTCTTCACATTGAAAGCAATGACGGGTTTATGCACATATTATTCAGTAGAGCCTCGGTTCTAAGGTTGAAATCGGGTGTGGGTACATCAAATGATTTAAGTATTGAGTTGGAAGATAAGGTTGAATACTTTGCTCAGAAATTATCAGCTGTAGATGTAAGGATTTCGAATTGATCGAATAGTGCAGGGATGTTCAGCACATTCTTGCAATAATCTCTAGAACTGAAATTGTGAGATGCTATACATTGTTTCATTCTATCAGCATACAGTAAATTTTCTTCTTTAAGGACACACTTGCACTTATTATGAGCAGAGACAAAAATGTCTGTTGCAATCAGAAATGTCGTTCTGGTATAGCTGAAAGAAGTGATTCCTGTGGGCTATAGCGGTTGAGCATGCAGGTAAGAACCAAAGAGAAAAAGGTGATTTGACTTGAAATTTCTTTGCTAGAATGAAAGCATCGGTGCCGGCTTTCACCCAGAAGGAGACCTCAGATGCACATTTTTGAACAGGATGATTAAAATCTTCATTCCAAGAGACGACATGAAGGAAATCACAGAATGATCCCCAATCTGCTCATTGATAAGAAAGATATTACGTTGGTAGGAGGACCTTGGCTGGTGGGGGAGTGGAAAGAGATATTTACAGAGACTACTGCATAATAAGAAGAGAGCAGAGCTGCGTAGAACGACATGAGTCAGGGATAGAGGTAAAAAAAAAAAAAAGAGAACTAAAAGAGAAGCATGTCCATCAGGGTTATTGGGGAAACACATGGGGAAATTAACTACTTATGTGTGAGATTGAAAAGTTCAGGGTTTCAATGCCAGCACGGTCAGTGACAGAGTCCTTAAGCCACCTGGTTAGGTGTGCATTAAAATCACTGATCCCAAATGTATTTGCAAATGGGTGTAGGGAGATGGCCTTGTCTATATTATCAAAAATGCTATCTAGCATGCAACAGTCATGAGAGGAATGGGAATGGTAGAGAAAGAGATAGTTGAGTTTAGTAGAGAGACAGAGACACATGTAAGAATGGTCTAGAGCTTCAAGAGAGACTTCCCTAGCCAGTGGGAGATGTTCGCAGACATAAACTCCCAGGCCATGCATATGGACATTAGAGTGCTTCCTAAAGAGAGGAAGTGTCATTCACATCAGAAATTAGCCTTGTGTTCACGGAGATAAAAGCATACTTGACAGGAAATAAAACGTACAGGAAGGTATGATAAATTATATGTTAATTTCATACAATTTATTTATATTTTTTATGTGTATTCGTGTGTATTTTTCAGTTACAATTGTTTTATGGTACATGTAATAAAAGGGAGAAGTCACTCCATATTATTACACATCATATTGCAGAAAGAAATTACACATGTTGCCTGCCTGAGCGTTCATGGTAAAGAGACTGAATTTAATGTATTTTGGTGGGATGTCTGTATTTCCAGCAGGAACAGTTTTGCTGCATGCTAGGAGTATTTTTTATTACTTTTAATTTTTATTTATTTTATACAATATTTTTGTTTTATTTATAATTTTCATTAATATTATTATTTTATAATAATAATAATGTCCCAACCGAAGATATACAGGACGTAAGAAATCAAAAACATAAAGCAAAAATATCATGATGATAAAATCAGTCAATAATTATTTATAACTATTTATACTGGGATTCATGTATGCAATTACAAGTAATCCATAATAATATTTTAAATTTTAAAATCATTTATTTTTGGCATATGAATTTTTTAAAACTGTTTCTATATCTTTGATTGGCTTTCAATCATTTCACCTGCTATTCTCTTCTGTTGCACTGCTTGCGAACCACTGGACTAATGAATGAGAACAATAAAGAACAAGAATTAAGAATAACGATTGATTGGTACAACACAAATTTCTCCTCATTCAGCCATATGTAAATAATAAAGCTAATTAAATAATATTTGGTTTCGTTTGTTTTGTTTTATGCCATATCAACCTCAATGGGTCATTTCATGCCGACAACTTTTTTTTCTGTTAATATTTATTTTTTGTCAAAAATCTATTTCTGTTAATATTTTTTTCCTCAAAAACATGTAGCTGGTAATATTATTTTTTCAAAACCGTATTTCTGGTAATATTATTTTTTTAAAAAACGTATTGCTGGTAATATTATTTCTTCAAAAACGTATAGCTGGCAATAGTTTTTTCAACAAAAATTTATTTCTGGTAATAAATTTTTACAAAGTATTTCTGGTATTAAAACCTATTTTTACACCTTTATAATGCTTTTTACCTCAGTTTGGGGGTTAACTATTTGCCCATAGCTGGGACCCTAACAGGTGCTACCACCCCGGGTCAGGGCGAACGTGGGAACACTAGCAATTTGCTCCTCAAAGCCTCCTGATCAGAGGCCTTGCTGTTGGACGTAGTTTATTGTCTTACCCTGGACGCGGATGTAGTTTATCGTCATACCCAGGACAGTAAATAATATTTGTATAGTAATAAATCATTATGATTATAATGTAGGTACCTCTACATTTTCACTAACAAAAAAAAAAAAAAAAATGCATAGCATGATGAAAAAAGTTTTCTTGTAAAAATGTTTATGTTATTGTTAAGAGGTGTAGAATCAGACTTCTACATTTGTTTAAAAACCCATTAAAAGTGGCTCAGAGCAAAACTTATCTCAAATCAATCCAAGTAGCCCAACAACCCATTAAAATTGGCTCCAGATGAGAGTAACTAGAAATGCTTTCTGATTGGCTAATAAACAAAAATCATCATTTCATATGTCCTCAACTACATATGCATTATATCTGTTTAGTGTGTATCCTAAGCAGATATAAATTTGTGCCAAATTTCTTCAAGCCTCCCACATGACTTAAAACATCAATAAATACGAAACATCATTCGACTTTGACAGTGAGTCTTACGAATTTTCTCAGCTCGACACATAAATCCATGTCACATCTTACTAGGCTTAAAGTTAAATTTACTTAACATTTCAACAGCTTGCGAATTTCATTCACTCAACTACATAAACTCAACAGAAAACATCAAGTGACACATTCAAAGAGAGACAACTTCAGACACAGAACAGTAAGTCGAGTACAATATCACAAAATTCAACACCAAAAAGAAAATGTTTAATTTTTCTACAAACACAAAAATATCTTATCAGTTATCCATTTTTATACACACAATTTCTCAACTCTTACTCTTTCATATATCTTCATAAACACTTCAATCCACACAAGAAAAAAACTTTGAAGAAATTTAAACTCTCAACATACAATTTTGTACCTTTCTATTGGTTTTATTTAAAAATAATATTTATTGTTGAACCAAAATATTGTTTCATATCGTTATTTCTCTTATTGTTTGCTTGATTTTTGTTACATTTGTGAAATTAAAAAAAAATGTAGCATGTTAAATCGCATTACCATCAACCCTTTACAGATTTGTAAAAAATCCCACCCCTCCCCACCGCCTACAGAGGGAAGACAAAAGTATTTTTTTAAATTATTTTAAAATTTTTTACTCCTTTCTAACATGTTCAAAATTTTGGTTAAAAATCTTGTTTTTTATGCATCAGAGCTGGTAAGGGACACTGTCACACTTGTTTTCTAGTAAAATAACACATTAATTTGGAAATTTTTGCAAAAATCAAAATAAATGTCAGATCTCAATGAAACTTTCAGGACTTATTCACAAATGAATGAATTTATTTATTTATAAGAGAAACCCGGATATAAGATAGATTTTATCTGGTCCTAAATTAGAGCCATACTTACCTAAACAAAATAGACCAAACCCGGATATAAGAGATTTCTTCTCGGGTCCCGGCAACTCTCTTATATCCGGGTTACACTGTATTATTTTTAGAATATGTTACACACCCTCCAACTTAATTTCTTAAAATTGTCTAGAATTTAAAATCATCAACGAGGACGCCTTGGAAAATGTAGTAAATCGACATTTTTTTTAAAAACTTTTAGCAAGTTTCCTGAAATCATCTCTCTAAATCAAAATAAAAACTGCGTATAAAATTATTTAGTTAAGCTTTTAATTGCTTTTTTAAAATAATATATCTTAAGGACAGAAGAAAAAAAATTTCTATAAATAATGAATTTTTACAAGAATTGTTGGCATTTTTCTTTTTTTAATTAATCTTTTACATAATTGGGGTTTCCATTCCTTGTCAAAACGCGTTGACAAAAAAATGCGAAAAGTACGAGTCGTTGCGCATGCGCCTTGATCATTTATTTTCTTGGGAGTCGAAGCGGTGTAACATTTAAAAAATGACCCGAACAAACATGTTCTCAGTTAAAATTTAATCAGGAAAGAATTATAAGAATGGCTGGTAAATGCAGTGGACAGCTGTTAAAACAGATCGTAAGTTCGAGTACTGGAGCAAATACATTTGAAAAAATATTTAATAAGGTCTGTATAATAATTTTCATTTCAATTAAACGTCATTGCTTTTTTTTTCCTCTTTCGTCCGACGTGCGAGCGTGTATTTATCATTCATTCTGTATTCACCGAGTATTTTATTCAGTTTCTGTTTTTATTACTGGAAAACGAAATTAAACAAATGCCTGGATAACAAATATTTTATTTTATATTAAACGAGAAATTTTACGAAGACGTAATTTTGGAAAGTAAATTGAATCATCGTTGGAAAAAAAAAATATCAAAGATGCAGAATTTAGAAAAAAGACAAAAAATGTTCTGGCCGAATTTGAGGAAAATTTGAAATGAACCTTTTTCTCTCTGCTTCACAAAAATATCAAGGTGAAAAAAAAAATGGGTTGTAGCAAAAAAGAGAAATTGGACGAAAATAAAACCTACTTTTTTTTTTTTTTTTTTTTTAAATCAAAAACTAAAAAGTGAAATAAATTATATATTTCACATTCTACAAATGGCTTAGCCGAGCGTAATTTAATTTCTAATTTTTAAATTTTTACTATAGGTTTCGCTTCTTCTAAAGTGACACTCTTCCTTTAACCTTCAGATTTGATACGTCCATGTCCTCTCAGGACGTGCGTAATCAGATCTTGACAATTTTTTTTTGTTGCTCTATAACTCGAGTAACTTTCCACTTTACAATCCTTCTTTGTTCTTGTTCCGTCATCCATTCACTCAACTGTTTTCCAACCTCCACTTATATTCGATATATCCTGTGAGTGTTAAATTCTCCAAGCGCTCTTTCCTCATAACCCTAACTTTCTCTCTCAGGCACACAAAGCAGCAGAATGTCATTATCACTAGGACAGGCCCTCTCAAAGTTCAGTAAAATAAATAAATATGCCTAATAAAATAAGTTTAGGTACCTTCACAAATTCACTGAAATAAGAGCATACCATGTTCAAAAAATGCCTCAAACTTGATTAAAATCAAAGTTTTATTGTCAAAATTTTTTTGCTATTATTAAGAGGAGAAACCAAAGTGTTTTTTGATTACTTAAATTTTTTAATATTCAAAATTTTCGTTAAAATTTTGTTTTTCTTGCATCGATTTGCAAAGATTACTATAGGAAATTCTTTTGATCTCTTTTATGGTAAAAAAACAAAGTATTGATTTGCAAATTCTTGCAAAATCGAGTAATTGTTGGATTTTAATGAAACTTTCAGGACTTATTCACAAATACATTATTTTTGAATTTATTTTATTTTTATTTTAAATCTTGTTAAAATTTTTTTAACCTCCATTCCCTCCCCCCGACTTAATTTTATGAAATTTCAAGAAATTAAATTTTCATTCCCTTTATATTTATATTAGTTAAAAGCAGAAGTCATTGGAGAATTTAAATCAATTTATTTTTTGTGAAACAGAAACACCATTTACTAAAAAAATGAAAAATACACAAAAACTAAGACATTATTTAATTAGGAAAGCTTTTGGTTGCTTTTATAAATAAGATATATTAAGAAAAAAATTATTTCAATGAGTAATGAATTTTTATAAGAATTGTTTTCATTAAATTTTAATTATTAAGTTTTAAATCTTTTAAAAACAGAATTGACTATTGTAGCGGACCGTGGGGGTGAAGATGTGAAGAGATATAAGAAGGTTAAACTTTCTTGCTGGCGGGTCCAGCTACATGGGAATGTCAGACTTTAATTAAGTCCAAAGAAGACAAAGAAAACAAGCAAGACTGATATATATGGGTAAACAAATATATATTAATACACAAAGACATGAAAAGTTACATAGTGTTTGTATGGAGAAATTATGTGTGTGTGTTGTGAGTGTTCGTACGTACGTGTATTGTTCTTAGCGCGTTCCCAGAATTTGGGAAACGCTGTATCTGTGAGAGGTCTAAGTGAAAAAGAGAGAGATTTTACCTCACCTCCGCGTGAGGTAGTGGCCCAAGGCCTGAGTCGAAGTGTCAGCCAGTATTTATAGCCAGGGGAGAGAGACCCCTGTTGAAGGATTAAGGAAACTGAGGAGGAGCTAACTCCGACACCATAGTAGAGGTCATCAAGTCAATGCGAACAATCCTTTCTTTAGCTGCATAGTATGTGCTTCACCAAGGTTACATACATTTTTGAATTCAGTTTTCCTTCTTGTAGACTGGTTGTCACCCAAGGGTATAGGACAGTCTGCCCTATTTATCCATAGCTGGGGGGGGGGGAGAAGAGAGGATTCATACCTTTCCCAAGGGTAAGTGAATGTAAAAAAATCTGTATTCATTTTACCCTTTTAGATGATATCATCATTAAGTATAAACTATATTTACTAATCATAAATGGAAAAGCTTAGTACAATTCGTCAAACAATAATTTTGAATTTTTTTTTGTATGGTTTGGTTTATTTTGCAGCATATCAAACTCAATGGGTTATTTAATGTTGACAAGATTTTTATTGCTAGTAATATTTTTATTTCAAAAATGTTTTGCTGGTAATAATTTTTTCTTCAAAAGTTCAATGTGGTAATAAGTTTTTACAAAAATGTATTGCTGGTATTAAAACCTATTTTTACACTTTCATAGCATTTTGACCCCAGTTTGCGGTTTACTATTTGCTCATAGCTGGAACCCTAACAGGTGCTACCACCCCAGATCAGAGTGGACCTGGGAAGACCAGCAATTAAGAGGTGGTTACACACTCCTCAAAATGTCCTGATCAGAGGCCTTGCTGTCGGATGTAGTTTATTGTTTTATCCAGTAGATTTATTCAAAATTCAGTAAAGAAACTAAATAAAAATTAAACCATTTCCAAATAGTTCTCAGTCTGTAAACGTCCTTTGTTGACATGGGGAGGAATGGGCCATTACCCTTATATGCACTGGCCCAGTGCATGATCGTAGGGGCAGATGTGACACACTTGGGTAATCATGTCTCCTTTTGATTCATGATTGCCTGAAAGTATTTGCATGCAAGTGAATGTAAAAACATGACTAGAATTTTTACTCAGCTCTTCAGTTTTTCATTCCAAACAGTCTTCCATTATACCACTCATACATCCAAGCTTACAACACTTGCTATTCCCAAGTGGTCACTCATCTAGGTGTAGAGGACCGTGTGGGTTTGCATGTTGTTAAATTAGGGACACATGCTGTTTATTCCTGCAAGAAGGTCCAACTACACGAACATGCTGGACTCAAGTTGAGTCCAACCGAAGATGTAAAGAAAACAAACAAGACCAATATATATATATATATATATATATATATATATATATCTCTCAACAAATATATGTATTAAACAACAAAATTACAAGTGACAAAGACATCAACATTTGTGTTTGTGTGTGAATGTAAAGAGTTTGTATTTTGGTGAATGTTCGTACGTACGTGTATGTGTGTTTCATGATGTTTTCCCACAAGTGGGCAAAACGCAGATTTCTACGAGAGATTACATTTTTAAATGTATCTGCTGAAATGCAAAGTGAAAAAGAGAATGAGGCAAGAAGTTGCCCAGTATTTATAATGTAGGTTGAGCGACCCCTAGTGAACAATTAGGGAACTAAGGGGGAGCTAACTCCGACATAGGTACTGACCAAGCTTGACATTGCTTAACTTTGGTGATTTGCATTTCAGCATGATATTTGTGCTGCAGAAGTAAATAGATACGTCTGATTTTAGACATGATTCTTTATTCCCCTATCTTTTATGCAAATTGAAATTTGGTGGTAAATTTTCAAGTTGACAGTCTTTGAATTTTATTTTCTTAAAAATAATTCTTTAACTAATTAATTTGTTTTTCACATGACCCCTGGCCATTTTCTATTACATGGGATTTTACAGTACACACAAAGAACAATGCCTTAAAGAAATACAAAAATTCTGTATAATTCTATAATTTTTCATTTATATTTTTTTTTTCACTAAATGCTTCCATTCTTTTCTCTATCACTTTCATCATTTTATTTAAGGACATCCAAAAATTCACTAAAAAGAGGACATATGATTTAAACAATTCACAAAGCAAAATAAAAACAAAATTTTAACGTCAAAATGTTAGTGTCATTAAGAAGAACGATCAAAGAATTTCTTGGTTTAAAAATTCATTTTTTTAATCTTTTTTTACGACTGTAAAATTTTCCTTTAAAAATCATATTTTTCTGTTGTCAACATGGGACTATAAATTTGCATGCTAAATTTGAGTATTTCTTTTCACATTGAAAAACATCTATTTGTAAATTTCATGACACCCAACTCAAATTAGGTTTTAATTCTACAGATTCGAGTAATTTCAGGTGGAAATGATGAGCCGTATATTTGTCAATTGAAAGTCACAGAAGAATTTCAGAATCGAAATGGTACTTTACATGGCGGAGTAACAGCTTCTCTTGTTGATGCCGTGTCCACTTGGGCCCTGATGTCCTCACCTCTTCAAAAATCTGGAGTCAGTGTCAACATGAATATTTCGTAAGTGAAAGGATTTTTAAATAATCACAAGAAAAGATTGTGTGGCAACATAAGAAAGTCCCACCCACTGTGAAAAAACTCAAATAAACAATTTTTTTTTAATCATTTCACCCCAAGCATGACAATAAAGCCACTAAAATGCAAGGGTTATTGAGTGCTCGAAAATATAAGAAAATGTTATTAAGGAGCGAGAATAATAAAAGAAGACAGTAGATAACGATTGACATTGCATTGAAACTTTTGAAGATCAAAGTTAACTGGAAAGCATGAAGCCGGAAGAGAGTTCCACAGGCAAGAAGTGAGAACAATAAAAGAAGAGGAATCAAGAAGACAGTAGATAATGATTGACATTGCATTGAAACTTTTGAAGATCAAAGTTGACTGAAAAGCAAGAAGCTAGAAAAGAGTACCATAAGTGAGAAAAGAAATTGTTAGCATAGAACTTAGTTACATCTCATCATTTCAACTGTAAAATGATGAGGCCTTGCAAGAACTCAATTACTTCCTTTAAACTCATAATGTCTAGGTACCATAACAGAAAGTTCTTCCAAACAATTACCATGAAAGGTTTTATACAAAAAGTTCAGGGAAGCTAATGGTGGTGAGAAAGTGAATGAAGTCAAAACACCAGGTCAGGACCAATGAAATTGCAGATTCTTCTTTGGATTTTGTCAAGAATCACTAAATATATAGCAGAAGCACCAGACTAGATGTGGCGGCAATATTCAGTATATAGACGAATAGTAGATTTATAAATGTACAATATGGATTCTGGCAAGAAAGAAATGACACGGTGAACCAACTTTCCTAGCAGTAGACGTAGCATTTGATTCAATATCATCATTCCCTTCATATCAGTGGAAAATGTGAGCACAAGACAAAAAATTGATCTCCTGGAGGTTAGCATCAGCCAAGTTGATGTCAGGTAGAAAAGAGTTCTCTATAAGCAGTTTTGGTTTGGAGGTGTTACAATTTACAAGCCATTCCTTAGCTGCAGTTAACAAATGATTGGAGATCTTTTTGGAGGGCAGTTGCCAGTTTTACTTTGTCAAACTTGCTACTAAGACGAGATTAAATAGCTTTTGTTATCTGTATAAATACTTAGTTGGAAACTGATGACATTGGAAAGGTTGTTGATGAAGATGAGAAACAAGATAGAGCCCTGGTGAACTCCCACATTAATGTGAAATGAAGTAGAAGCATGTCTAGCCAACATGAATGTACACACTGAGTCCATTTCTCTATATCTTGTGATTGGTTTAGTTTGTTTTGTTTTACGGTATATCAACCTCAATGGGTTATTTAATGCCAACAAGATTGTTATTACTGGTAATAATTTTTTCCTCAAAAATGCATTGCTGGTAAAAATTTACATTAGACATGGCATGTGGAACTAGAACAGTCTACCCCAGTGAGCGAAAAAAAATGGGTTCAGTTTGACATTCCAACCACCTGAAGATGGAGCATACAACAGCTGAAACATTGTGATAAACATGGCAACAAAGATGAGGACAATAGTCCGAATAATGTAAATAGTGTACATAATTCCTCATCTCAGAAATATAGACAGATACTGAAAGGCTGAAACGTTGTAATAAATATGGTGACAAAGATGAGGACAATAGTCCGAATAATGTAAATAGTGTACATAATACCTCATCTCAGAAATATAGACAGATACTGAAAGGCCGAAACGTTGTAATAAATATGGCGACAAAGATGAGGACAATAGTCCAAATAATGTAAATAATGTACATAATACCTCACCTAAGAAATATAGACAGATACAGATGATACTTTGTTGATGTTGACTTAGAAAGGAAACTACAGGACCCCCTAGACAGGGAGGCAGAAGAAAGCCAGAAAAAAGACTAATCATCAACTGCAAGTCTGGTCATCAGCAAGCAGAGATAGCCTGAGATATGACTTACAAATTGGAGATATAAACATCAAGCAGGTGCAGATGTTTAAGGATCTGGGAAGTGTCTTAACAGAGAATGGAAAATGTGATACTGAAATTTCAATACACATTGAATTAGTGAGGATTAGTGTACCAAAGGAGAAAATCACCTACCTCGAAAAAGAGTTCATGTTTTGTGCATGATCTGCCAAAGGAGAATTAAAGAAAAAAGTAGTTTAGAAAAAATCTGCTACTTTAAGTATCAGTGAAGCCATGCTTATTGTCTTATGGCGTAGCTCATCAGGAAAAAAAAAAAAAAAAAAAAAAAAAAAAATTGCTCGGTAAATAAAGGCTGCTGTTTTTTGCTTACCAGGTGAATGATTTTTGAGCTTGGTGAGTGAAAGTGTGTTTCTGTTGTTACAAAGTGAATTTTGGATTTCTGACTCATTACTACTTGCTTGAACCTTTGTGTTGGCATACAGATTCTTTTTTGGTTCTACTAACTCCTTTGGTTGACCGATACTCAAACAACTGAGTTAACTTGGCTATAAGTGTTGTGGACAAGTGAGACAGAAGCAACTGATTGCAGGTGTTAATTGCTACAATAGTTCACAGTTTTTTTATTTGTCTACCCCAGTGAGCGAAAAAAAAAGGGTTCAGTTTGACATTCCAACCACCTGAAGATGGAGCATACAACGGCTGAAACGTTGATAAACATGGCAACAAAGATGAAGACAATAGTCCGGATAATGTAAATAGTGTACATAATTCCTCATCTCAGAAACACTTCCAAAAGTTAAGCAAAGTATTATGAAACAGGAAAATTTCAGTAGAAACAAAAAAAGTGTGCTGGATTGCTATGTGATATCCATCCTCTTATACGGTAGTGAATGCTGGACAATCTTTCACAGCAGAAATATTATTCTACAGAAGGATTCTAAGAATTCCATGGATGAAATGTGTTAGAACTCTTAAAGAAAATGGAAACAAAAAAGACATCTATTCTCAGAATCAGAAAGAGAAACTGAAATTTCTTGGACATATAATAAAGGAGGTTTGGAGAACGTGATACTCACAAGGTCTATCAAGGGCTAGAGGAACAGGGGAAGGTGATGGGCCACTTACCTGACAAGCTTGTATAAATAATGGATGGTGGAATGGAGTAGGAGATTTGGCAAAGGGATAAAAGGTTGTGGAGAATTATGATTGCCCACATCTTGAAAGGACAAGATGCACAAATGAAGAAAATCTTCCATTCAAAATTTCTTAAATATTACTATAATTGATAATATTTAAGTAAGTTTTGACTAGATAGGGTCAAGTGAGATGGAGTTAATTTCAAAAACTCTTTCACAATATGAGGCCAAGTAAATAAAATTTCACTCTGTAAATCATTTCTTCTGTGATAAATTTCCAAAGTTATAAAATTAACTCAAGTGATTTTCACAAATGATAGTTGAATTTTAATATCCAAGAAACATACTGCATCAATAATATTAATCTGGCACAAGGCCATTAGTGAAGAGCATCCATCAATTATTAGAATCTCTAGTCATAGTCTGCAAGATTAGCTTTTTATTACAAGGTATAAATGTCAGATAATTAAGCTTAGTATAGCAAGTCCATTAGTATGAGGCACATGTCTGGCACAAGGGGAATACAAAGGTAAGACAAACTGTGTAATCTAAATCTTTCAAGTGGTGAGAGATTGTATGCTTACCATGAAAATCAGCATTCAAAACCTTGGTTTTTACTTGAGCTTGGACATGAATGGCAGAAAATCTATCCTCCTCAGCTGTGTGGCTGACCAAAGACATTGTATAATAATGATTAAGACGGTTTTTTGGAAAATTATGAATTCAGTTTTAGTTGAAGAAAAAAAATGACTTTTAAATTTCCTTAGTTTCTTCAATTTTTTCTATTTGCATGTTTTCTTGGCCTCATTGTACTTGAAGTGGAGCAACTACATTGAATCAATAGCTACATCTACTGCAAGGAAAGTTGGGTCACTGTGTTATGTCTGAAAATCTTTGTCAGAATACATCTACCATTTGTCTTTGAACTGAATACTGTTGCCATATCTGGTCTGGTACTCCTGCTGTACATCTTGAGATTCTTAACAAAATCCAAAGAATGATCTGTAATGTAATCGATCCTGATCTGGCATCTTGACTTCAGTCACTTTCTCACCAATGTTGCAGGATTTCCCTCTGTTGTTTCTACAAATATTTTCATGGCAACTACCCTGACAAGCTTTTTTCCTTAGTGCCCTGACAGCATGAATTTAAGTGTGCTACTAAATTGGCAGATAGGTCCCACCCTTTTACTGTTGAAATAGCTAAATGTAACCATCACTTCTACTCCAACAGTTTTTCTCACACTTCCTGCTTGTGGAACTCCTTTCCATTTACTTGCTTCACTGATAGCTACAATCTTCAAAAATTTAAATAAAATGTCAATCGCTATCGTGTGTCTTTTTTTGAATCCTGTTCATCTTTTATCCTTTCGTCAATCCTCCCTGAACTCAGTATTCTCTTTCACTTCCTGTAACCCCCTGTGTACTAGTGGCATTCCTGCCTTGCTTGGGGTAAAATGATTTAAAAAAAAAAAAAAAAAAAAAAAAAAAAATTGTATTATTTTGTTACTTTTGTTTTTTAACAGGTATATGAAGGCAGCCAAAGTTGGAGAAGACATTAACATTGAAGCTAAACTTGTCAAAGTTGGAAAAACTTTGGCCTTTCTCAATGTGGACATTACCAATGAAGATGGTGCTTTGTTATCCCAAGGTCAACATGTTAAATTCATTGGATAAATCAAATCAAACTGAAGTTGTAGATTTCATTTAAATAAACGCAATTTGCACATAAAAATTTGCAGAAAATTATTGAATAAAATTGGAAAATTATATTTTTTCTTTAATTACTTGTTTATGTAACCCGTGATATTGCAAGAATGATTTGCTCAACCAAAACGTGTCAGAAATTATATTCTCTTTAATGACTGTCAGTAGATTTTATTTCCTGTCTTTCTCACAAGAATTGTTAGTAAATTTTGGTCTAGATTGAATTGGGTAAATTTTAGCTAAAATTTATTCAAGCAACTTTCAGCAATCAATCTGTGGCATGTATTGTAAATCATATAGAAAGGGATTGTTAGTGGCTAAGAAATAATGCAAGAATTACTGATAGAATTGAACTTCTTGTTTCCAGCCCATAGGAATAACTGCAAAAACACTCCCCCCACCCGCTGCCAGATTTTGCTACAGGAAACTACGAATATTTGTAAAAGATACTATCACCACCAGATAAAAAATAAATCCGGGTAAGGACAAAAAAAATGTAACTACTAAAATTAATGATAAAAATAGCATGGATTAGGATATTAAATTATGCAACTGATGGAATTGTGATACCTATTCTTTGTGTTCTCTCTTGTAAGAGTTTTTTTTAATTCCATGGCAGACATGATGAGGCAGAACCTGGGACGAGCACAACCGGTTCCGACTTTCCTTTTCCCCGCCAAAAAAGAGCCCGTATTTGCTTAGCATGTAGGCCTACTGCAGTTGAAATGAAGGAGAAAAAAAAAAGAAAGCACTTACCGCTCTGCCGTAATCCGTCCTCAGCCAGATAACGTAAAAGAATAAGGGGAGACTTGCATCGCCTTTTTATGCAATGAATATGCAATGCATTATGGGACAGAGACGGAACGAACTATGGGATCGCATGAAGACGCAAGGGATTATGGGTATATGGAAAAATATAAAAGCACCTAGTTTTTCACAGTTCGAGACAAGCTTGGAGTGACGTTCCCGGTTGGCGGCTGGAAAAGTCTGTTTGTGCGATTTTGAGACGGAACGACTAGAGGTTGGATTACCAGTTGGGAGAGCTCGGATTTACTCGCTGGTGACCGTTTTTCTTTTTATTCCATCACACTAACATTATGGATTGTCATGACTGAATGCTAGGCAATCACCTCAAAGATGAAGAAAAGAATTGTGGTAATGGAAACAGGAATCTACAAAAGGATGCTGTCTGAATTTCTGGAATGAGGAATTGTCATTATTTACACGATTTGCATGCAGACTATTGTCGTTGTTATCGCATTTTGATGGTTGGTCCTTCATCAGGTGTATCTTGATCCGGGTAACCTACAGGGAATTCTGAACCGAACCTTTTATTTAATCTATGAGGATAGAATTTTCTTGTTCTACCGCCCATATCTAGACAAATAGTGGATTAAAGTGTTGCTGACATAGTAATTATGAGTTCAATCCCTGGGCTAGGCAGTGTGTACTTGGACTCAGTGGAAACAGGGTGAGAAGTAACTGAGCAGTAGTAAAAATAAGAACTAGAGGAGATATCCCTAGACAGTGGAATGAGAACAGTCTACCCCTGTCAATTAAATAAAGGGTTCAGTTCAGAATTCCATGTGGGTTACCCAGATCAACATACACCTGATGAAGACTGGAGTGGAATGAGAACATTCTACCCCTGTTGATTAAATAAAGGGTTCAGTTCAGAATTCCATGTGGGTTACCCAGATCGACATACACCTGATGAAGACTGGAGTGGAATGAGAACATTCTACCCCTGTCGATTAAATAAAGGGTTCAGTTCAGAATTCCATGTGGGTTACCCAGATCGACATACACCTGATGAAGACTGGAGTGGAATGAGAACAGTCTACCCCTGTAGATTAAATAAAGGGTTCAGTCCAGAATTCCCTGTAGGTTGATATACACCTGATGAAGACCAGAAGGTGCCACAGCCGAAATGTTGTGATAACGACAACAAAGATGAGGACAATAGTCTGCATGTAAATAGTGTAAAAAAATAAAAATAAAAGGGACACTTAGATTTAGAAAGAGATAGTTGAAAATTCTATGATGCATAAAGGGGAAAAGAGGCTGGGAGAATTTGACACTCACAGGACACTGAAGTCAAGAAAGACGAGGAGTAAACTAGCTAACAAGATCGTATAAAGAGATAGTAGAACAAGGATTGGGAGGGAGAGCAAAAAGATAACTCTTAGTAAGAGATACAAAGGATAGGAACTTGTGGAGAGCCATAATTGCCCATGTCCTGAAGAGGCATAGTACATAGAAGAATTCACTAACATTTCAGCAAGTCATTTTTCTTGCCATCTTTTTGAATGTCTTTATTTTATTGATCCTCGAGCCGTTTTCATATGACATTCTGTAATTCCATGTAAACAAAATTGACTACTTTGGCCTATTTAAGATTTTACTGTTTGTCTGGAGATATTTTTGCATGATGTTATATCAGCAGGATATCTCAGTTACTTAAGACTGAAATAGGAATGAAAACAGTGATGCACCTACCTTGAATCCATTTAAAAAAAAAACAAAAAAAAAACAGGATATAAAATACTAAACACTTTAAATACCTCAGTGTATGGATCAGTTATAACACAATTTGCACATAAAAATTTGCAGAAAATTATTGAATAAAAACTGAACATAGAATAGGCTGCACTAGAGGTAGTTTCATCCAACACCACAAATTGCTAAAACTTAAACATTAACCTAAAATATTGAGTCATGTTCTTAAATAGCCTCGTCAGATTGAGACTTTCCTATGGAGGCCATTCAGATGCAGTCAGAAATGTCTAAACAGTCAGCTGTATACAACCACTTTTTCAGATCAGTGTTTAAAAATGCCTTTGAGCAAATGAAGTATGTAGGCCTTCATGAGGAAAATCCTTCTTCAAACCTCATGGACTGGTGTTACAGAATCTTAAACTGTACTAAATAACAGAAACTATAGGAAAGAAATGCTATTTCCAACACAATTACAGATCCACATATATACCATATTGTCGCAGTTAGCTCCCCTTCATTTTCTTAACGCTTCACCAGGGGTCTCTCTCTCCCGGGAGTATAAATACTGGCTGACCTTTCGCCTCTGTCTCTCTTTCCACAGCTTCGCCCACGTGCGGCCAAACTTGCCTCTCTTGAGGCCGACAACCTCGCACGTGGTGTGAGGTACAAAAACATTCTCTTAACATCTCCAGTATGTGAACTCTAATATACAACCAGCGTTTCCCATGTTCAGGGAATACGCTAAAACAAAATTCACAACCGTACGGACATTTCAATTCAACACACAACACAATAACTTTCCATACAGACACTAACGCTTTATTCATGTTTTAAATGATGTATTTGTAAATTCGTGTATCAATCTGTTTGTTAATAATATATATTTGTTCGCATAAATATATATCGGTCTTGTTTGTTTCATTGGACTCCACTAAAGTCAGACATTTTTATGTGGCTGGACCGGCCATCGAAGTCTTAACCCAGAGATAATTCATCTTCTCTACTTCACCCGTTCTCACACCCGCCCGGCCCCCACTACAATATTAAAACATGCCCAAACTTTATTTTGTACCGAGTAACATTAAATATTTACAAAAATGCCAAAGAGTTTCGACTATTTAAATTAAAGTGTCTATTGGTTAGAAATTAACATCAACATGGGAAATATTTGACCAATCAGAGAAAATTAAAATCCCATTTTTCTTGGGCCTATTTTCAGGTAAAGTTTCTTATATAATTCCACAGATTTCGACTTCCCAAAGCAGAGATACAACTGTCTCCAAGCTGGACAGAAGACATTGCCACATACTTATTTAAGAATTTGATACCACATTCCAAATGAATCTACCAATAAAAATGACCACTCTTGCTCCCCCCCCCCCGGTTAATGTACTGATGATGAGGAGAGGACCTGTACCGATGACATAAGTATTCATTTTTGGGATAAGTATGATCTTGGAAAAAAAAAAAAAAAAAAAAATATCAACAGCCTCTGACATGTGTTTCAAGAAATAACACTCAAGATAAACCTTTCCAAAAGCAGAAACTATGAGCTGGAATTGGAATGAAAGCACTGATGGCACCTACCCTGAATCAGTTATAAAAAAATAAACAGGATATATAAAATTAGTAAATACTAAACACTTTAAATATCTCAGTGTATGGAACAGTTATAACAAATTTAGTATAAGAGATAAGCAAATTGAAAATAGAGTAGTCTACATTAGAGGGAATGTTATTCAACACTGTAGTTTACTTAAAACCAAAACATTAATGTAAAAACACAAGTCAGGTTTTTAAATAACCTCATCAGATCAAGATGATGACTTATGTCTTCAATCATTGATGTCATCTGAACAGTCCCATCGACCCAATTTCATTCACAAAGCTTCTGTCAACTCATGATGTGGTTTACAGGTATTTTCCAAAGGCATTCACAGACATTGTCATCACTTAGATTCAGATGTACATGAGACTTTGGTTTAGGTCTTGGTAGTTTAGCTGTCTCTGACTATTGAGAGTGCCTCCTCCGTGGGTAAAGGGTTCAGTTCGACATTCCAACCACCTGAAGAAGGCCAGAGCATACAACGGCCGAAACGTTGTTATAAACATGGCGACAAAGATAAGGACAATAGTCCGAATAATGTGAATGTACATAATAGCTCATCTCAGAAATATAGACATATTTCAAATTTGTAATTTGTATGTTGGGCTCTTTTTGCTGGCAACCATACATTCTATCAGTATCTGTCTATATTTCTAAGATGAGGTATTATGTACATTATTTACATTATTCAGACCAATGTCCTCATCTCTGTCACCATATTTATTACATTGTTTCAGCCTTTTCAGTATCTGTCTATATTTCTGAGATGAGGTATTATGTACATTGTTTACATTATTCAGACTATTGTTCTCATTTTTGTTGCCATATTTATTACAACGTTCCGGCCTTCTTCAGGTGGTTGGAATGTCGAACTGAACCCTTTATTTCGCTCATTGGGGTAGACTGTTCTAGTTCCACGTGCCATGTTTAATGGATGTCAGTTATCATTTATCTCCTGTTAATTCTCCTCTGCAAGTTCTCCACTGCCTTAACCAGGTATTGAACTCACACTCTTCGAGTCCTGTCACTAGATCTAACCAACGCCTTTTATCCACTGTGCCACATGAACCATTAATTAATTATTGTTGTCAATCAATTCAACATGTTATAAACAAAACTCTAAGGAAATTCACATGAACATTCATGTTACGCTTTTTAGTTCCAAGCTGAACTCATAAATACATTGAGTCAATTGCATCATCCACCGCAAGGAATGTTGGCTCCCTGTGCCGAGCCAGGAAATTTTTCTCCCCGGAATCGATCCTCCAAATCTATAAATCGACCATTTGCATGGAGTATTGCTGCCATATATGGTCTGGAGCCCCTGCTGTTTGCCTCAGGGTTCTTGATAAGATCCAGAGACGGATATGCAATGTAATTGGCCCTGATCTATCATCTCGTCTGCAGTCGCTCTCTCACAGATGCGATGTTACCTCGCTCTGCCTTTTTTACAAGTACTTTCACGGTAATTGCTCCGATGAGCTGCTTTCGCTGGTTCCTAGGCCTCATGAATTTAAATGTCCTACGAGGCTGGCATCCCGTTCCCACCCCTTCACCGTTGAAACTGTTAGATGTAGACGTATCTTCTACTCCAATAGCTTCATGTCTCGCACATCTCGCCTATGGAACTCCCTTCCCTATTACTGTTTCCCTGACAAATACAATCTCTAATGGCTTAAGTGTAGCGTCAATCAACATCTCCAGTTGCTTTGATCTATCCACTTCCCTTCTCCACATCCTTTCATTTTTCATTCCTATCTGCTCTCGCTCCAAATCTTCTGTAACCCCCTTGCCTTGATCGACCCACTATCTTTCTCCACATCCTCTCCTTTACCACTCCTATCTGCTCTTCCTCCAAACCTTCTGTAACCCCTTGCGTGCTAGTGGCTTCCAGCCTTGCTTGGGGTGATAAGCTTACCCCCCCCAAAAAAAAAACTGTTTCTTGAGAATTTAGGTAAAGGTTTACTAGATAGTGGTCACTCAAAAACAGTTGCTGGCACAGTGTGGATTGATGAATCTTTGAAAACACTGTCCTCAAAAACAAATTAAAGGAAATGGAAGAGATTCCCAGCCAGTCAGTATTTAGATTTAGTGATGATTTTGAAAAAGTGTTATCGTGAAACACACCTAGTCTATAAATAATAGACTCTCCCATCTAATATAAGTAGGAGTCAGTGGAAGTCAAATACGAAAGTAGTCAGCTACCACATCTCGATTACTCTGCATAATACTTATTATAACAAGTTCCTAACGTTTTTGTACGTTGAACCTATTTGGGACTGAATTTAGTCCAAATACAGGTTCCACTGAGGAAATAACTCTACAACAAAAAGTTTAAAACATATTCCTCTGCCATTGTTGATAGGAGTAGAAAAAAACATTGATGGATGATGAGGTGGTAAAAAATGAAATACTTTTATTTACATTATTCAGACTATTGTCCTCATTTTTGTCACCATATTTATTACAACGTTTCGGCCGCTGTATGCTCTGGCCTCCTTCAGGTGGTTGGATATCAGTTATCTCCTGTTAATTTTCCCTCTGAAAGTTCTCCACTGTCTTAACCGGGTACTGAACCCACACTCTTTTGGGTCCTGTCACTGGATCTAACCAACGCCTTTATCCACTGTGCCATGTGTCCTTGAGGACAAAAGTCATAAGTGGCGACCCAGAGAGATTTGATAAAGAATTGGTCAGTATAAGTAGTACCCTACAACGTAACAACTACCCTGGGTACATGGCAGCAGCCCCCCAAAACTGGGATAGAGGAGGAGGAGGACAACAACACTCAGAAAACAGTCTGCCTGCCTTATGTGAAGGGGTTATCAGAGAAAATACAAAGCATCTGTGGTCCATATAACATCATGACAAACTTCAAAAACTTGACGACACTTCGCAGAGATCTCTCCCGAGTAAGACGCCCCACTGAGGAGAACATGACTAAAGACTGTGTGTACGCTATCCCGTGCAGCTGCGGAAAGAAATATAAAGGAGAGACAGGCCGCCCCCTTAAGGTGAGGCTTCAAGAACACCAGAAAGCTGTAACACAAGGGGAAGTGGAAAAATCAGGCGTGGCTGACCACATGTGGGGAGAGAATGGAGATCACCGACCTCTGTGGGATCAGGTTGAGATCATAGACAAGGAACACCATTGGAAAATTCGTAAACTTAAGGAATCAGCACATATGCTAGGCCACAAAAGTCTCCTGAGCCGACCAAGCATAGAAATCAATACAATATGGGAACCAGTAATAAGGAGTGCCAGAGAAAAGCGATAATAACAACAAAGTTGCAATATGAGCTCTGGTAAAAACATGCAATGATAACAGCAAAAAATTGCAATATGAGCACTGGTAAAAATGGTTGCTGAAGATATTAGGTTTATAATACCCAGAAATTCATACACAAATGTCCTCAAGGACACGTGGCACAGTGGATAAAGGCATTGGTTAGATCCAGTGACAGGACCCAAAGAATGTGAGTTCAATACCCGGTTAAGAGGGAAATTAACAGGAGATAACTGATATCCATTAAACATGGCACGTGGAACCAGTGAGCGAAATAAAGGGTTCAGTTAGACATTCCAACCACCTGAAGAAGGCTGGAGCGTACAACGGCTGAAACGTTGTAATAAATATGGCAACAAAGATGAGGACAATAGTTCGAATAATGTAAATAATGGATTATATGCAATACAGGTGTACAATTCAAGTAGAAAAATTGAAAATAAATACAATATCTCTAAATACAAATTCGAGACATGTCATAATAGATCATTCCATCTGGGTATTATAAACCGAATGTCTTCTGTATTATTTTTTACCAGTGCTCATATTGCAATTTTTGCTGTTATCATCTCAGGTTTTTACCAGAGCTCATATTGCAATTTTTTGTTGAAGAAGGCCGAAGCGTACAACGGCCGAAACGTTGTAATAAATATGGCGACAAAGTTGAGGACAATAGTCCAAATATCGTAAATAGTGTACATAATACCACATCTCGAAATATAGACAGATACTGAAAGGCCGAAACATTGTAATAAACATGGCGACAAAGATGAGAACAATAATTCGAATAATGTAAATAATGTACAAATTGGAGATACCAAAATCAAGAAATTACAAATTTTTAAATTTAAAAATTTTAATATCTAGGAAGTGTTTTAACAGAGGACAGAAAGTATGATTAAAAACAGGAAAACTTAATTTGAAGGAAAGAAGAGAGTATTGAAATGTTTTGTAATATCGGTCCTGTTATATGACAGTGAATGTTGGATAATCTCCTCAAAGATGAAGAAGAGGCTTAAGGCAACCGAAATGTGGTTCTGCAAAAGAATGTTGAGAATATCATGGACTGAACATGTGAGCAACAGGGAAGTTTTAGAGAAAATGGAAACAAAAAGGACATTTATGTTTAACATCAGAAAGAGGCAGTTGGAATTTCTGGGGTAGATAATGAGGAAAGAGAGCTTGGAAAATTTGACACTCACAGGACAGATAAGAGAGACAGAGGAAACAATATATAGCATATCTCATGAGCGTGTGTAAATGGTTGGCAGAAGAATTATTAGGAGATATAGCAAAAAGATAAAATTTAATAAGAACTACGAAGGACAGAAAATGGTGGAGAGCCATGATCAAAGATGCTTAGTTTAAAAAGAAAAAATAGTCAAATAAAATAAAAAAAATGGTGTAAAGGACATAATTCATAATTGAAATTCATAGCACATTTGTCTAAGGGAGGTAACAATGTATCACAATAGTGTAAGGGAGATAACTACATCAACATCTGCTAATCTTAAAAAGCGCGAATGTAAGTCTTAATTGAAAAGGAGTTTTCCTGATTAAATGCAAGAAATAATAAACCTCTATCTCAAAAAACTGGAAAGCAATCAAATTCAAACGTAAAAAAAAACTGCTAAAAAATAAATAAAATGCGATCAATTCGAAGTTGGATTTTTTTATTCAAAAAAAAAAAAAAAAAAAAAAATACAACTCCGATTCGATAGCAAATGATAAACAAAATTTTGTAAACTGAATAACAAAAATTAATTTCAAATTTGATATATAATTCAATATAATCTGGCCAATACGTGTTTTTTTTTATCTTCTAGAAGTTTACTAGTTAAATCAATTTTTCAATTTGGAACTTGTGTTGTGTTTATGTTGAAAACACGTGCTTCTTGGCATATTTTTCCTGTTACAATTATTGTGGACTCGAATGTGAGTCCGAGCAATAAACGAATAACACAAAAGTATATAAAACAAACAGCAATGCATGTATTAACAAAAGTATACAATGACAAGAAAAGAAGAAAACATTCAAATTAGAATTGTAAAAAATGTGTGTATTATTTGAATTGAATAATTATTGCCTTGTTGTGTTTCATATTTTTAACCATTTTTATTGTTGAGGATGAATGTCAAGAACACACCAGACTAACAACCAAAAAATCCTTCTGATAATTTACATCGCTATAGACAAAGAAACTTACACCCTACTACTCGTCCCCAACAGTAAAACCATTTATTGCAAACGTGGGTTACCCAACTTGATTTTACTAAAAAAAACTGTCGCCGGGAGACGTTCTTTAGACCTAGGGAATTATATTCTCAGTAATTCTCTCTCCTCTTTCACAACTCAGGCTATAAGATGTAGTCACACGTGTGTGGTGGTGGGGGATGTGCCCACTGGAACACATTCATTTTAGTTTCAATGTTTACTTTTCCCTCGGACTTTTTGTACTCAAACACACACGTGTTTATCACGTAGGCCCACACACATTCCACAAACACAACAATATTTACAATGATGTTTTTATGTTGTCGAAATGTTGGTGTGTTTAATGTTGCTTGTATTAAAATATCCGGATTGTTCTAGTGTTCAATATATTCGTGTAATATTACAAGTTATGTTAGATTGAGTTTTCGGTAACGTAATTGTTCATTTAAGGTTCAACATGAATGTGTATGCAATTATTTACGTACTGTTCTTTTGGTTAAGTCAACTGAAGTTGCGTACCCTTGTCGCAGTTAGCTCACCTTCATTTACTTAACCCTTCACCAGGGGTCTCTCTCTCCCGGGAGTATAAATACTGGCTGACCTTTCGCCTCTCTCTCTCTTTTCTCTGCTTACGCGCACGTGTGAGCAACTATGTCGATTTCGGCCGCGGGCCGAAACCTCGCACGTGGGGCGAGGTACAAAAAACTTTCTCTAAAAATTTCCAATATGTGAACTCTTATACACAAGCAGCGTTTCCCATATTCTGGGAACACGCTAAAACAAAATTCACCCGTACGGACATTCAAAACAACACATACACAACTTTCCATACAGACACTGTAACATTTTATTCATGTCTTCAATGTATTTAATCTATTTGTAATTCACGTATTAATATATATTTGTTTTGTACATATATATCGGTCTTGTTTGTTTCTTTGGACTCCATTAAAGTCCAACATTCTTATGTAGCCGGACCGGCCAGCTGAAGCCTTAACCTAGAGATAACTCATCTTCTCTTCTCACATTCACACATCGCAACGGTCCACTACAAATGGTGACCCCGACGTGATTCGAACACGCACACGGGACGATATATATGTGCGAACAGATTCTGGTACAAACCGTTCAAATGAGAGAAACATACAGCACCAATATTGGAAACTTTTCTATTCTACGCACGCGGAACTATTAACAAAAGAACTTTTAATTCAGACAACATGTCTACAAAACAACTTCCTCCTACACGCAAAAGGAATTAACACGTGGTAACAACAATTACTACTACAAGCAAGCCTTTACAACTCTTTTTTTCTACCGGTCTATATTTGCTTGATTTTTTCTTTCTCTCGGCAACGCTTGACCTCAATTTCACCCGACCATCAAACAGAGAACACAACGCTACTTTCATCTAAAACTCAACTTTCTTCTGAACTGAAATAGAAAAAGTGTGAACCTCATTCTCAAGCAAAGGCGACTCACTGTCCTTTCCCACCCTGCAACGATGCAATTCGAATGACTTAAGAATTTTGCGAGAACGATATTCTACCGTCAATAACAGCAAATTTTCCCAACTTTCACACTCGGTAGATATACTACATCAGCTCAAACTCCTCTTTCAAAGAACTACGACCAGGCCAGCAACGCAAAATTTTATACTCGCATCCCCAAAACAACCTCATTTTTCAAGCAAAAGTACAACGAGGACAGCAAACAACGTGGATAAACGCTGAACACTACCGACGTTTCTCTGACTCACTAGAGAAATATACAACCTTAACGACAACACAAACACATTCGTCGAAGCACGCATCGCAACTGCGGACACATTTTCTTTTCAGCACACAAGAATAATCTTCAAAACTTTTTACATTTTAAAAGTTCGTTTCCTACAACTTTTAATCCAGAGGGGAGGTATTGTCGCAGTTAGCTCCCCTTCATTTCCTTAACCCTTCAATAACATTAAGCACCGAATATGTTTTGGCTATTGCGTCTGATTGTCTAGGTCAATCTGCATGTGGATGTATGTGCCTGTGTTTATCGATGTCTATGTGTAAGGAAAGTGCATGCACGTTTGGTTGCGTGTTTGTGTGTGTGTGTGTTCGTTTTTTTTTTATCAAGGGTCGTGTCTCGTCACCGTTTTGTGTGTGTGTGTATATATATCTAAATATGTCTGGGCGCTTATGTATTATAACCTGAGTGTGTTTGAATTGTTTTACGTGAGAAGTGGCCACCATGTTGAAGTTAAACTGTAAAATGTATACATTTTTGTCTGGAGCTATCAACATCCTTTTTAACATAATTTCAATGAAAAAATAAATTAGATAGGATATGTAGTTTTTTTATTTTTTCTCCTCGGTAATTCTACAATTTTAAACTTAATAGAGATTTGATTTAGATTTCTAAATAGGTAATTTTTTACTTTTAATTTCAAATTTTATAAATCTTTTAATATCTATGATAACCTTGCTTCGTTGTCAAATTTTTTGAATTATCATATACTTGTATTTTGATTGGTCATTCTAGCTTATGTAACAGCGTTTACTCCTAGCTAAGGATCGTTAATTAATTTGAAACTTTTAAAACCATTTATTCTACATTCAACATCACTTGATAAGACACCAGAAGTGTTGAAACAAAATGGCTATTTTTTGTAGTGATTTTATAACATATTTATGTTATAATATTTAAATAAATAATTATATATATATATATATATATATATATATATATATATATATACACACACACAGGGTGTCCATAAAGTTCGTGTGCACTTTAAAAAATTACAATTTTAAAGTGCACACGAACTTTATGGACACCATATATATATATATATATATATATATATATGATGGATTCTCCCGTCGAGTTCGACGTATGAGGTTCCGACGACCACGAACTAATTATCTGCATGCTTATGACGGGCATGACTTTTGAGACCGGCTCGAGAATTGCACAAAAAACCACAAACAGAACAGGAGAATGTATTGTATCCAAGTGCAGAAGGAACACTGTTAGATGTCTTATTTCGCTTTCTCGTTTCATGTTGTCGACTGATGGTTACTTCTCAGTGCAGCTATATCAATTTTGTACTTCTTTAGCTCCAATGCAACCAGAACTGGTTTTATTTCTGGTGCCGAGTTGTTGTCCTGGGGAGTTCGTACATTCCGAGTGCCAAGATAAAGTTGATGTTGTTTCGTAGAGTTTTTCGCAATAGCCGGATATGTGTGGAAATAATTAGATGCAGTTGTCAGAAAACCAACACAATGATTTGTTTCAAGTGGTGAAGGCTTGCATCGGACCATCCACACTTTTTGGATTTGTCGATAAAAAATGAACGGTGCAAAAAAATTTCCAATGGAAACTCCGAACGACAGTTCTCATGTGCTATTATCGCGGAGATTAACCTCTCCAGATCACAGTCCCTATCATTCAGTACACGCCTCTCGGCAGACACATACAATATAATGACCGGGTTAAGCTGTCATGAGTTTTCCTTCCCATCTGAAGTCTTTTTACAGTGAAACCAACACTAAGAAAGGCTCCTTTCACCCTCATCAAAGGCAGCTAGCCCGCGCCAGTTCTCAACCCGCTGGAATATATATATATATATATATATATATTGAGGTATATTGTCTGCTTCGTCTGTGGCATTTATTTGCACCGACTGAGTGTATCAATAGTTCCGAAAAGTGTGGATGGTTCTGCCCAAACCTTCACCACTTTAATCAAATCACTTGTGTGGGTTTTCTGGCGGTTTACCTCGATTCGTTAAACTTGTCAGCTGTCAATATACCACATAGCACCCTTGAGCGATTAGCCCTGGAGCGGGTAGAATGGAGATCAACGTGTTTTAGTGGACTCAGCAGTTTTCAATTTGCTTGTCTGAATCGTCTTTAAGAAGCGAGAGCAAGATCTAAAAGGTCAGCCAATCTAACAGTGATCACATCCTACAATCCTCACTTGCCCCATACGTGGCCTCCTCTGTAAATCACTAGCGGGTCTTAAATGCCACTTAAGATTATCGCACAAAATTTCATAACTGAATCAATTAAGCCGTCAGATCCTCATACGTTATATATATGAATGAGAGAGAACATCAGAAACAGTAAGCAGAGCAAGGATGTTGGGTTATCAAATATACGCTGTCTTACCCAGTACAGCTACGGGTTGGATTTTTAGTTGCTATACAAAGGATTCATCAAAGAAATGTTGGAAACATTTGGATTAATCTATTTGAAAACACGTGCTGCTAAATGATTCCCAACGATGACAACTTGAGATTAAAGTTGAGAACAAGAAAAGATAATTTCTCAAATAATAGAAGAAGCAGAAAAAAGTGATCACTAGTTGATCAAAAGCACAGTGTCTATGAGCCATAGCAGATTTAAAGCCTCTGATAGAACCAAAAAAATGTTTGAAGAAATTTACTCAGTCCCGAGTTGCATTTAACAAATGGTTAAATGGTAAATTGGTATGAAGATGTGAATAATTAAATTCGTATGAAGATGTGAATAATTAAATTCGTATGAAGATGTGAATAATTAAATTCGTATGAAGATGTGAATAATTAAATTCGTATGAAGATGTGAATAATTAAATTCGTATGAGGATGTGAATAATTAAATTCGTATGAAGATGTGAATAATTAAATTCGTAGGAAGATGTGAATAATTAAATTCGTAGGAAGATGTGAATAATTAAATTCGTAGGAAGATGTGAATAATTAAATTCGTAGGAAGATGTGAATAATTAAATTCGTAGGAAGATGTGAATAATTAAATTCGTAGGAAGATGTGAATAATTAAATTCGTAGGAAGATATGAATAATCTACATATTTTCTCGTGATTGACGCCCACGAGAAAAATAAATTGTTAATTCGCCTAAAAATAAGAATTCAAATTTCAGAGAAGAAAAAATATTAATGACATATGTTAGGATGGATGTCATAACAAGGGAACAAACTCGTTCCTTAAATGGGAACGAAGTTATGCCCCTTGATCAGAACCAAAAAGAAAAAAGGGATTTCAAGATAGAGGTCACGCATCCTCACTATCACGTATCGAACTATCGATCTACCGGTAATCACTGGTCATGTTTTACATCTGTTATCCAGTAGTAAATAAAATGTATAAAAAGGTTCGAATTGTGTGTTCGTTCTTATTTGACACAAATAAGCTAACAACACGGAAAATATTTAGGTACGTCAGTTTCAGGAGACTATGAGTAATTTTTTTATCAATTCACCCCAAGCAAGACGATAATGCCACTATGATGCAAGGGACTGCTAGAAGGGAAAGGGAAAGAAGAGACCGCTAGAAGGGAAAGGGAAAGAAGAGACTGCTAGAAGGGAAAGGGAAAGAAGAGACTGCTAGAAGGGAAAGGGAAAGAAGAGACTGCTAGAAGGGAAAGGGAAAGAAGAGACTGCTAGAAGGGAAAGGGAAAGAAGAGACTGCTAGAAGGGAAAGGGAAAGAAGAGACTGCTAGAAGTGAAAGGGAAAGAAGAGACTGTAGAAGGTCCGAAAAAACAAAGGATAAATTTCTACTCCTGCTAAAAAAAAAAAACGAAACAAAACAAAAACAAACAAAACAAAAAAAAAAACACAAAAAAAACAAAAACGGGAAGGAGTGGAAACCGGACGATAGGTGAACCTCTCTACTCCTATTAAGGAACAATAAAAAAGAAAAGAAAAAAAATTTTTTATCGAAGGCAAGAGAGACAGAGAAAAGCAACGAATAAGTTTGCGGAAATGGTTGCCAGAAAAAGACTTAGGAGAAATGATGAAAAAAAGGGCAAAACTACTAAGAACTACAAAAGACAGGGAGTTGTGTGAAGAGCCATGATCATCCACGTCCCGAAGGGACACGGCACCCGTCTGAATTATCATTAGTTCCTGGGAAACGCAGTGAAGTTGTTTTCCGTTGTCTTTTCCAAAGCTTTGAATTCAACGTAGTCTGACTGAATGTTAGCCAAAAACAAGAAAACCCAGTCTAGAGGGTTGTCTGAAAGTCTTGTCACCCCTATATAATATAATTTTCTATTTCAGCGTTCCGTGGGGGGCATTATCAAGGAGTGAGGCTCCCGTGAACGATACCAGAATACCCAGCAGTTGAAGGACGTTGTTCGAACAACCTTTGCAACAATCAAGCACAACTTCGTAAAATATCACACAGGACATGGCGCCGCCTCATTTTGTGCCACGAAAATGATGGCGTTCATACAGACCTTCTCGATGTGTGACAGCATCAATGAACGTGAATAAACTGAATCCAGTACATGTGCTTTGTATTAGTATGTTACTTGTGTTCGATTGTTCTCGTTACTTTGGTAGGGGTGACAAGACTTTCGGACGTATATTGATTCATCATTAGTGCGAAAATGAACGCAGCAAACGCGGCTGAATTGTAAACTCATGTCATCGATTCCATTTTCTGCCTGAACCGTACACCCGATTCGGTGCTATTACATTTCCGCATACCCCCACCGTTCGTTCTTGTCATCCAGCAATGGGTTGCGCCTGGCACGTTAGTCTGGAAACAGTTCTGTTTGTTATTGTTATTTATATAGGGTGTCCATAAATTTCGTGTGCACTTTTAAAAATTTATAACTTTATTTGTATTTACGATAGAAATAATCTGTAAAAAATGTTATAAAGTTTAATGTACCTAGTTTTAAGTATAGCTAAAATAATTATTATTTCAGGCATAACTGTAAATCCGTTGGCAAATGTTTTCCGTGAACTGCAAAATCGTATTACCCTTTGTATTGCTAATGATGGAGGACATGTGAAAACTTAAATAAAATTTCAATAAAACCTTAAAAAAAATATAGATTTACTTCTTTCTAATCCTTTTTACACATTATTTCTATCGCAAATACAAATAAAGTTATAAATTTTTTAAAGTGCACACGAACTTTATGGACCCCCTGTTATGGCTATTAAATTATTCAGTTTTAGATAATAATTAAAACTTTAGTTTGTAAGTGATTTTTTATGTAGCAATTCAGGTCGCTTTTCTTTGTTTCTAATGGAAAGTTCATATTTATTAGAATTTTGTTTAGTTTTTGGTAGATATCTTTCGCTATTCCACTACTTATTTAAGTCCCATTTAAATAAACACGGCGACCTACCAAGCTACAGCCGCAACATACTCGTTGGCAATGCAAATATAATAAAATTATCTACATGTAAAAAATGGCTAAAAACAATGGATGCGATATTAATTTAAAAATAAAAACCCGGTTTACGAGGTTGGCTGGCCTTTAAGCTTATTCTTAAATATATATACAGTGTGTCCATAAATTTCGTGTGCACTTTAAAAAATTTATAACTTTATTTGTATTTGTGATAGAAATAATTTGTAAAAAGGATTAGAAAGAAGTAAATCTATATTTTGTAAGGTTTTATTGAAAATTTTTATTTAAGTTTCCACATGTCCTCCATCTTTAGCAATACAAAGGGTAATACGATTTTACAGTTCACGGAAAACATTTGCCAACTGACTTACAGTAATGCCTGGAATCACATTAGTTATTTTAGCTATACTTAAAACTAGGTACTTTATAACATTTTTTTTACAGATTATTTCTATCGCAAATACAAATAAAGTTACAAAGTTTTTAACGAACTGTATTATTTAAATTAATATTTAAATCTCGAGAAACAAAATCGTCAAAAATTTAAATGCAACGCCAATCGCCGTCTTCTGTCTTCCTGAATTCTATTCTTTTATTGTCTCTTTTCCCACTAAAGTCTTCTCATTCTCTTTCACTCTCAGTAACCCTTTGTGTCCTAGTGGCATTATCGCCTTGCTTGAGGGGAAAATGATTAAAAAAACTGCTACGTGATATCTGTCCTCCTTTACGACAGCGAATGTTGGACAGTCTCCTCAAAGAATAATAAGAAGAGACTCGAGACAACAGAGGTATGGTTCTACAGAAGGATGCTAAGGATGAGATGGACCGAACATGTGAGCAACGATGAGGTTTTCGAGAGGATGCAAACAAGAAGGAAGCTTATATTTAACATCAGGAAGAGGCAGATGAAATTTCTGGGACACGTAATGAGAAAGGAAGGCTTGGAAAATCTGATACTCACAGGGCGAATAGAGGGAAAGAAGGACAAGGGAAAGAAGGACAAGGGAAAGCAACGCGTGACATACCTAACGGGCTTAAGCAAGTTGATGACAGAACAGGGTCTGGGAGAAGTTGCAAAAAGACAAAACCTATTGAGAACAAGAAGGAATAGGAGGAAGTGGAGAGCCATAATCGCCTACGTCCCGAAGGGACACGGAAAATAAAAGAAGATTATTAAGATTTAGAATTTACCAAAAAACAATGTCGTTGTTTAAATTTCTAGGAACAGTTTTTCCCTCTCCATTTATTTCTTCACATCATCATCAGCCCCCCCCCTAATCGTCGGGGGAAGTCGAGGGTAGAAAAAACAGACCTCTCCCCACCCAGTCTGATCTCAAGAGTCATATCCGTCCACCCTCTAAAAGAATAGAGAATGACACCATTCAATACTATCTACATTATTCGGACTATTGTCCTCTTCTTTGTCGCCATATTAATTACAACGTTTCGGCCGTTGTACGCCCCGGTCTTCTTCAGGTGGTTGGAATATCGAACTGAACCATTTATTTCGCTCACTGGGGTAGACTGTTCTAGTTCCATGTGCCATGTTTAATGGATGTCAGTTATCTCCTGTTAATTCCCCTCTCCAAGTTCTCCACTGCCTTAACCGGGTATTGAACTCACACTCTTTGGGTCTTGTCACTGGATCTAACTAACGCCTTTATCCACTGTGCCATGTGTCCTTGAGGAGATCTGTGCATGAATTTCTGGGTATTATAAACCGAATGTCTTCTGTATCATTTTTTACCGGTGGTCATATTGCAATTTTTGCTGTATTCATTGCATGGCTTTACCAGAGCTCATATTGCAATTTTTGTTGTTGAAGAAGGCCGAAGCGTACAAGTGCCGAAACGTTGTAATAAATATGGCGACAAAGATGAGGACAATAGTCCGAATAATGTAAATAGTGTACATAATACCTCATCTCAGAAATATAGACAGATACTGAAAGGCCTAAATGTTGTAATAAATATGGTGACAAAGATAGGGCCAATAGTCCGAATAATGTAAATAGTGTACATAATACTTCATCTCGAAATATAGACAGATACTGAGTCCGTTCCATATTCTGATGTTTGCATTGGTACCTTGATAGTGCTTGTCGTTCCAGTTTCCCGTTTGTCACACCCATCCTGGAGTGTGTCAATGGGACGTAGGGCCGCTGTTGACGAGGGCTTAGACCGATCCGGCATGGTGTTGCTTTCATTCTTCTTCCTCATGGTCCTTTCTGTGGGGTTTCAGATAACTTCGTGGCGTCCATCTCCTCTCTTCATATATAGGAAGAGAATAATTCTTCTTGTTTAATATCGTAATACTACTTAGGTTTCGCAGCTTCAAGACTTTAGATGTCTTGAAAATGTGTTGCTCTATTTCCACCTGCGGCAGATTCCGTGACATTTTTATAAGAATTTCAGTGTGTTTTTTTCAGGCTGACTAAGCTGCTGGAGGATGGGTGCTTTTATCACGACACTAAATAAAGCTAAGGGGATTCTATCTGCCCATTAGGTGAGGACTTAGTCACAAGCCTTCATCTAGTGGTTGCACTAGACTTATATAATTACTAGTGTAGTAGACCGAGGGTTTACGTGTTGTTAAATTAGGAACACGTGCGTTTATTCCTTCTAGAAGAAGGTCCGCGACAAGAACAAGGCGGACTCAGAGATTGAATCCACCATAAAGAAGTGTAAAGAAAACCAACAAGATACACACACACACACACATATATATATATATATATATATATATATATATATATATATATATAGTTTATCATCCGAAAAGAAAAACATTAGATCGCATGAGAAATTGTATAAAAAAAACTAAATAAAGGCACTTTGTCAGTTGTTTTTAATGAAATGTGCATGAAAGAAGGATTGCTGCCTAAATACACAAATATATATATATATATATATATTTTGAACGATAAAAATTATTAGAAAAATCAATTAAAATCTTCAGACACACTGGGTTGTAGATTAATATTCTTATGCTTTTATTATTATTATTTCATTTATATTCCTCGACTAGTTTCGACCAACATGGTCATCATCGGGAGAGAAAAAAATGTCTCTGCTTGCTATAGCAGTAAACTACAGAAATGAATGTCTTGTTGAAGAAAACGAACGTTTGTCTGTAGTTTTCATTTGTTTTTTTATTGTTTATTTTTTAATCTTTTTAACATTCCTTGTGTTGGTCAAACAGTCTCTTTTAAGTTGTCATTTGAGATAAGAGCTATATTCCCTTTTTTTTGGTCAGTTCAGTAGTTTATTTGTGTTTGGGGAGGGGATGGTAAGTGTGTTTGTGTGTGTGTGTTTGTGTGTGTGTGTTTGTGTTATTTAGTTTAGTGTGTGTGTTATTTAGTTGTTTAGTCTCTGGTAAGTGTGTGTGTGTGTGTGTGTGTGTGTGTTATTTGGTTTTTAAGGGAGTGAGTGAGTATATGTGTTAGCTTGTATATTGCTGTGGGTGTGTGTTATCATTTGGCTCATTAGGAAAGTGAGTGAGTATGTTGTGTGTGGGTGTGTGTATAGGTGTGAGGCCTCAACACCTCCGTAAGCCTGTCTTTTTTCTATGGGTATGGAATGTGGGTAGGTTTTGATTTGTAGGGTTATGTGTTGCTACTATCTATATTGTTTAATTTATGATTTAACCCGGCTGGAAACAGGGTTTGTAGACGTCGTATCCACTTATTTTCATGGAACTCTAAAATTCTTCTAGTGTTATCTGCTTTGGGCTTTTCTATTCTCTCAATTATGGTGAATTTGGCATGGGTTTTGAAATTGTGTTTTTCTATGCGGAAATGTTGTTCTACAGGTAATAATTTTTCATGGGGAGTCGACTTAATTCGATTGCGGTAATTATTGATTCTGTAGTGAAAGGGCCATTCAGATTTTCCTACATATTGTTTCTGGCATAGTGTGCATTCTAGGAGGTAAATTACGTTATGACTTCTACAGTTAGAGTCGTGATAGATTTTGTAAGTAGATTTAGTGACTGAGCTAGTGAATGAATTCGTGTGTGTGACGTGATTGCAACATAAACTTCTTTTGTTTTTACATGGTTGGGAAAATCCTGTTGTTTTTGTTGTTAGTTTATCACGGATTACTTTGTCCCCTAAAATGCGGTTACTACCTATGATTTCTTTTAGGTTCTTAGGTCGACGATATGCTAGAAGGCCGGGTTCCTTAAATAGTTTTTTTAGGTCTGGTTTGAGATGTAGTATTTCCCAGCGACTTTTGATTATTTGGGATAGTGGAGGCAGAGTGGGGTTGAAAGTGGTTACTAGAGGAATGCGGCTAGATTTAGTTTTAATCTTGTATATTAGGGTGTTTTCTCTAGGTGTGGAAATTGCTTTATTTATTTGTTCCCTGATTAGGTGTTGTTTATAGCCACGTGTTGTGAATTGATGCTCCAGATTTTCAATGTGTTTGTTTAATTCTTCATTGTGGGAACATATCCTTCTGAGTCTAAGTGCTTGTGAATAGGGAAGGTTCTCTTTGAGGTGTTTAGGGTGGGTAGACTTAAAGTGTAGATAGTTGTGGGTGTCGGTGATTTTAGTGTGTAGTGTCGTTTGCAGTTTCCTGTTTTCATCTATGTAAATGTGAGTGTCTAAAAATGTTACTGATGTTTTGGATTTTTCGTAGTCAAATTTAATTGAGTCGTGTACCGTGTTTAGGGTCAAGAGAAATTGGGTGAGTTTGTCATTACTGCCCGTGTATATAAAGAATATGTCATCGATATATCTTGCGTAGAATACGCAGTCGTTACCAATGAGGGGGTAGATATGGGTCTCCTCAAATTTTCCCATGAATATTGTAGCATATGAAGGAGCTGCAATGGTGCCCATGGCACAACCTCTTATTTGAAGGTAGTGTGCTCCATTGAAATTAAAAGTGTTAAATGTGAGAATATGCTCCATGAGTTTTATGATAACTTCTGTGGAAGGTTCTTGTTTTCCTCTTTTAGCCAGTGCTTCCTGAAGGGCGGTTAGCCCTTCGAAGTGTTTAATGTTTGAATAGAGTGACCTTACGTCCATAGTCACTAGAATAGCATTCTCTGGAACTGTCTGTATGTGGTTAATTTTGTTTAGTAGATCTGTTGTGTCTCTGATGTAGGATTTTACTTCCTTAGCTAGGGGTTGTATGTAATGGTCTACATATTTTGAAATTTTGGTCGTGTGGCAGTTGAATGATGAAATGACGGGCCTTCCTGGGTTGTTGTTTTTGTGTATTTTAGGGAGGAGATAGAAACGAGCAGGTGTAATGTTTGTGGGTGTAAGTATTGTGCATGTTTCTTTGTCGATTAGGTTGTTGCGAAGCATTATTTTTAGTGAGCTGGTTAATTCTTTTTGGTATTCGGGGAGGGGATCTGTATGTAAGCTTTTATAGGTTTCTTTGTCGGCTAGTTGTTTGTTTGCTTCTTTAATGTATTCTTTGATCCCCCAGATCACTGTGGCACCCCCTTTGTCGGCCTGTGTTATGACTAGGTCATCTCTATGTATCAGCCTGTCGAGGGCTATACGTTCCCCTTCAGAAATATTATTACGTGGCAGCTTACGTGTTATTGTTTTCTTTATGTCATTTGTAACGGCTATTTCAAATGTTTGTATAGTAGTGTCTGTGTTTTGTGGGGTGTATTTAGTGTTCTTCTCTTTTAATGTATCAAGTATGGAAGGTGTTTGATCATTGTTCCCGTAGTGGGCTTTTAGCCGTATTCTTCTGAAGAAGGATTTCAGGTCCTTTGCCAAGGTGTCTTTATCAAACCTTGGGGGGCTAAGGCAAAAGCTTAGTCCTTTATTTAGTAACTTGAAGGTATTAAGTGAGAATTTGTTATTACTTAAATTTATAACCCGCCCGTATGGGTCAAGTTTGAATTTGCAAGCATGACGAAGTTCTTTCGTAAAAGCTCGAAAGCTTGCATTATGTCTCCTATTACGGATGCTATACCCCCGTCCAGGCGTCCTGGTTGGGGGCTTATTCCGTTTTTTTGAAGGTTGGGTGTGTTTGCTGTCGATTGTCTACTGGGGGCTAATCTGGGTGGTCTGGGATGTCTAATGGTGTTATGCGTTCTGTAGAAGGGCTGCTGTGTTTTGGTGTGTGTATGCTTGTGCGGCACCCTAAGGATGTCCGCGTAAGTCAGTGGTTTGTTTTGTGTGTATGTTTGTTTTGAGATTCTAGCTATCGTTGATGGTGGCGGTGTTGTTATTGTTGATTGTGGTGCTGGTGGTTGTCTGTTGGTGTATTTGTTTGGTCTGTTTAGTGTTTGCATTGGTTGTGTGGTGTTTTTTGGTCGTCTTTCGTGGTACGGGCGTTCATTTTTGTCTGAGTTCGGTTTGGCTTCACTTTTGTTCTTCTGTCTGGAGGAAATGTTCCATTTTAATTTTCTTTGTTTTTCCGCTTTCGTTTTTTGTAGTTATATATAGTAGTTATATATAGTTATATATATATATATAGTTATATATATATATATATAGTTATATATAGTTATATATATATATATATATAGTTATATATAGTTATATATATATATATATAAACAAATATATGTATTAAATAACAAAATTTAAAATGGACATAGGCATTAACATTTGTGTGTGGATGTAAAGAGTTTGTATTTTGGTGAATGTTCATACGTACGTGTGTGTGTGTGTGTGTCTTTGATGGCGTTTTCCCACGAGTGGGCAAAACGCAGATCTCTGCGAGGAACCACATTTTGCAAATGTGTCCGCTGAAATGCAAAGTAAAGAAAGAACGAGGCAAGAAACAGCCCAGTATTTATAGTATAGGTAGAGCGTCTCCTAGTGACCAATTTGGACAATTAAGTAGGAGTTAACTTCGACACTAGTAATGTAACCATTGACAGTTTACGAACTGTATCGTCTGGCCAATTTCACGCACACGATTTCGACCAACCCGTGTTATAGTTTCTAATTAATTCCCAAGAATGCCAAACGCTGGGATAATTTTCCCAGGATGATATAAATAAGTCATCTACTCAAGTAATCGTCAAGGTTGAGATTCGAACCAGGATCTCATTGTAGGAATGCTAGCGCTCCAATCGTTCGTTCACATATAAGCAAGGTAAATAAGCGTTTGGAATGTGAAAACTGTTAGGGACGTTAAAATCGACAATACTCGAAGAGCATTACCTTTGCATATCCGTTTAACAGGAAGAGTCTTAGTTTTGTCTATCAGATTAACCTTTTGAATACTGCGTTCCTGAACATTTTTAATCCTTCTGCCCGAGACCCTGGGTCAAAATTTTGCAAATAATTGGTATATAACGTTTCACGATAGATAAAAAATACTTACAAGTGTTTACCCACCGTTCAACAGGTGACTGGGCATTATGTCATTTTTCTCTATCACCGGTAAATCAGTGGTCATGGCTCAAAGAGTTAATATATTAATTTTTTTTTTAAATAAAGAAGTAAACATCAAATATGCTGTTTTTTTATCTATTCCGGAATTATCTTATTTAGTCAACATTATTTACATTGTCGCCATATTTATTACAACGTTTCGGCCGTTGTACGCTCCGGCCTTCTTCAGGTCGTTGGAATGTCGAACTGAACCCTTTATTTCGCTTACAGGGGTGGACTGTTGTAGTTCCACATGCCATGTTTAATGGATGTCAGTTATCAGTTATCTCCTGTTAATTCCTCTCTCCAAGTTCTCCACTGCCTTAACCTGGTATTGAACTCATACTCTTTGGGTCCTGTCACTGCATCTAACCAACGCCTTTATCCACTGTGTCCTTGAGGACATCTGTGTATGAATTTCTGGGTATTATAAATCTAATGTTTTCAGCAATCATTTTTTACCAATGCACATTTTGCAATTTTTTGCTGTTATGTTTTTACCAGTGCTCATATTGCAATTATTGTTGTTATTATCGCTTTTCTCTGGCACTCCTTATTACTGGTTCCCATATTGTATTCATTTCTATGCTTGGTCGGATCAGGAGATTTCTGTGGCCTAGCATATGTGCTGATTCCTTAAGTTTACGAATTTTCCAATGGTGTTCCTTGTCTATGATGTCAACCGGATCAACCTGATATAGACAGATTTAGTCAAGTAAGTCTAAACGGGCACAAAGGTAAAGAAACGCGGTAAAAGAAGAATTAATCCAATCTTTCAAATGGGGGGGGGGGGGAAGTGATTTTCACGGGCCCTTTTCTTTATACTATTGCCATATTAACGTCTTTTCTTTGATTTAGGCTCAACATAAAATAATAGTCGGGGAAAAACGGATGTAATAGTAAAATAAAACCGTACTTGTTGCAAGTGGTAGCCAAAGAAAACGTTTTCTCATTCCATAATATGCATGCCCAAATAGGCATAAGTAAGTAAACCAATAAAAAAATGTCTTAATAGTCATATTATCCAATTATGATCGTCCATGAACAAGAGATTTTTTTGTATAACGGACCCTTCATACATTTTAAATTCCTACCTTCACGTTAACAAAAAAAAAAAAAAAAAAAAAAAAAACTTATAAAATTACAACGCGTAATAATTATTGATAAATTTTTTAGTTATTAAAAATACTTATTTATGATTGGTAAAATCGGAAGGATTAAACAAGTTGGAAACATTAAAAAAAATCGATTAAATTTAAAAAAAATATGTTTATAAAAAATAGTATATTTTTTGCATAACGTAAGTCAAAATGAAATTTAACAAATAAAATAAAGCAATTGCTAAATAAAGCAATATTTTACTCATATTACAATAATCTTCATTTTAGGTTTCAGGCATCATTTCAACAAACTATAGTATATAGTTACCTGCAATAATTCGCTGAAAAAAGAGCAAACTAAAAACGAAGGGCGCAGTTAGACTTCTGCACATTCCGTTGCTTCTTGTCATTCAGCAATCATTTGCCCCCACGTACGCCAATCTAGAAATAGTTCTGTTTGTTATTTTTAATTATATTATTTAAATTAAAATATAAATCTCGCGAAACAAAATCAATGTTTATAAAACCCTAACCAACGAGGAGTGTAATAGCGCCAAACGAAGTTTTATTGTCAAAAATCAAAATGTTTGTTATTATTAAAAGGAAAAAAAATCAAAGTATTTTTTTTATTATTTTATTAAATCTTTCGAAAATTTCGTTAAAAATCTTTTTTTGGGGGGGGTCAACAGATAGACCAAAGATTAGTTTAAGAAATTTTAGCGTATTTTTGCAGTAAAAAACATACTGATATGAAAATTCTCGCAAAAAAATTCAAATAATTGCTGAATTTTAATGAAAAATTCAGTACTTATTCACAAATGAATGAAATTATTTTAGAAACTAGTTACTAGTTTTTACGTAAAAATCAGACTAAACAATTTCCAGGGAACAATCTTTTTAAGCCGTGTCAAACTGCTTCCTAACCAAATGGCATTTTGAAAAAGAAGTTGGACTGAATTAGAGCCACTGAATTTTTAATTTCCATTGCTCACACAATGAAGAATAATAATAATATAAAAAAGTCTCCACCGTTCGCAAGACCAGAATACAGAAAATATTTAAAGACATTTCTTAATCCCAAATTATGTAAAACCATATCTTAATTTCTAAGAATTTTGTCAATGGCAGAATTTTCATAACAGAAAACTTTGGCAGTGAATCGTAGAATTAATAAAACATGCAAACTTACTTAATTTTTCTTGGAAAGGTTTCTTCTAAAATAAACAGAACTGCAAATAAAAACCATTTATGTCTTCGTCTGCCGCTTTCAACTTGAAAAACCGGAAACGGTGTTCGAATTTGATTTGTCACACTGTAATAAAAAGAACGGAATGTCCCGAATATATTCGGAAGTTTATACGATAAAAGACTTAATGTTAAAAGTTCAGAAGATTACTTTACGCCAATCACCGAAATGAGGAGGGCTCAACTGCCCGGATATTTCTCATGCTTAAAGTACAAGGTCATATATAGATCGATCATGGCTCTCCACAACTTCATATCATTTGTAACTCTAAGCAACATTGGTCTCTTTGCTTTCCACTAATCCCTATTGTACTATCTCTTTACATAAAATCGTTAAGTAGAAAAAGGCTCTCCACAACTTCCTATTTTTGTAGCTCTAAGCAACATTTGTCTCCTTTGCTATCCACCAATCCCTATTGTGCTATCTCTACATAAAATCATTAACTAGATTGATCATGACTCTCCACAACTTCCTATTTTTTGAAGCTCTAAGCAACATTTGTCTCCTTGTTATTCACCAATCCCTACTGTGCTACCTCTTTTCATAAATTCGTTAACAAGATTGATCATGGCTCTCCACAACTTCCTATCGTTTTTCGCTCGGAGCAACATTTGTCTCCTTATATCCCTGCTGTACTAATCATTAGGTCGGTTACTCGATGTTTCCCTTGCCCCCTCTTGCTGTCATATGTCTTATGTAACAGATCACGCGGCCTCCTCCGAACTCTCTCTGCCTCCGACAGCCTCTGATGCCTTCCGCTGGCTTCTCGTGGCTTCTGGGTTTAGGTCGCTTAAGCGCCCGCTTATATGTATTTCGCCCGACTCCTACCGCACGTCAAGATTCATTAATATTTATATGAATCCATTAATTATCTCTCCAATTTTGAAGAACCGATACCGACAAACAAAGCGGTTCGCAGTCGGTCACTTATTCAAAACAATAAATTCTTCGACAACAAACTTGTGTTTATAAATTCTTTCCCATGTCCTTGGCGTCAAGGAATATTCTTTGTTGTCGACTTTTCAATATGACCGATCAAAAATCTTTGCCCATTTTTACAAAACCCTATTTCAGATTCGGCCTGCGATTTATAACAATTTTATTTGTTTATCGGCTGACAAGTAACCTACATTCTTCATTCCTCAGGTCATATTTTAGATTGTTTACATTATCGGCTTTGCGAATCATAACAATTCCACTGCTTCTCGGCCGACAAGGAATCCACATTCCACATTTCTCAAATCATATTTTGGATCCGACATTCCACTCTGTGTTTCTGTTTATTAGAAAGGGGGAAAAAACATTTCTCTATTTTTCCAAGCTCCATATTTCAATTCTTGTTTTCACCATAACGATTTTTAACCCTTCCAATTCGCCAAATCCTAATCGGGGTTTTCATATGAACCCTTTTAATCCTTCTCATACTACCAGTGTCACAATAGGGTCTTCATTAACCTTTTCAACTACAACCAGTGAAACTTTATAGTGTCACAGACTGCATAGTATAGAAGGGTCAGTTTAGCACCGTCTGTGAGGAAAAGAGCACCATGACGCAATACACTCCGCCAGAAATTTGGAAACGGCATGCGGTACTGCTTGGCATTCGCGCCGGAATACGAACATTTCAGAGTGTTTGGGTGTCAATCAGTTGACAGTGCAGAGGATTTGGAAAGAATTTGATGATATATCCATTCAACATCATGGTGTTTAGAGTGATCACTAGTAATGACAACATTATACCGCCATTCATCTTCCCACAAGGATTCAGACTCAAAATGGAAGCCTACATCAAGTGCCTCGAGGAAGTAGTGTTGCCCTGGGTCAAGAGGGTGGCTTCTGGAAGATCATATGTCTTGCAACAGGATCATGCACCATACCACACAAGCAGTAGTACCCAGTCATAGTTGTCAGATAATTTCTGTGACCACATCACCCCTTAAATCTGGACACCTAACTCAGACTGCAACCTCCTTGATTATTATATGTGGGGCGCAATTGAACGAGAGACCAACAAAACTTGTAACACCAAAAAATGAAGTGAAGGCAAAGATTATGACAGTATTCACCAACTTAAACAAGGAGACCGTTCAAAAGAGTTGCAGAAGGTTCCGAAATCAATGCCGATTTTATTGAATAAATTTACTCTTCAGCATTTCAAGACATATTTGTGCAATTTTGGTAAAGATGCCTTTTAAAATCAGATATCAGTGTTATTTTTATTTTTGCGTAATTTAGACGACACTTTATCCATCGTACCGTATATATATATATATATATATATATATATATATATATATATATAATTATTTACTTAAATATTATGTTATAAAATCACTACAAAAATAGCCATTTTGTTTCAACACTTGGTTTAAAAGTTTCAAATTAATTAACGATCCTTCGCTAGGGGTAAACGCTGTTACATAAGCTAGAATGACCAATCAAAATACAAATATATGAGAATTCAAAAAATTTGACAACGAAGCAAGGTTATCATAGATATTAAAAGATTTATAAAATTTGAAATTAAAATTAAAAGTAAAAAATTACCTATTTAGAAATCTAAATCTAATCTCTATTAAGTTTAAAATTATAGAATATATATATATATATATATATATATATATATATATATATATATATATATATATATATAGACATTTTAGACATTTAAAACAACATGCCTGTCCGCGTACTCAATTCCGAAAAATCCTTGTTGACAACACAATTATACTTAAACATGAAAATAATAAACAAAAATTAAAAATCCTTGAAGCTATATACATAAAACAGTTGAAAACAAACTTGAACAAAATAAACTATGAAATCTCCACAAACATTCTTAAATGCCTATAATCTATAGCAGAAACCATTGGTTTATACCAATGGCTTTCCATAATTAATACTTCTCGTTTTCACTCTCGCGTGGTCATGTGTGACGTCACGATCTACGACGCGTTTTTCGCTTCCTTGGCTCGTAAATAAGAGTTTGTCGTTACTTTGAGCTTATTCAAACAGCAACGGCGGGCCATTATTGTGGTTTCGTATATGTGTTGTTTGATTTATTAAAATTGTCATCTTTGATAATGGCTTATGTAAGCCGAAAGCTCAGATTGGATTCAAACATGTGTCAATATGGTGTTTTCCTTTCGTCTTTCAACGATAATGTGATTAAGCTTATCAGACAATACGAAAGGAACTTACTTAAAATAAATAGACAATACTTGTCTATATTATTTAATGAAACATGCATTAATATATATATATATATATATATATATATATATATATATATATATATATATATATATGCAATCTTTTATATATTTTTAATATATTATATATGCGAGGTACTTATTGGAAAGCGCTCAATATCAGTTATAGAACTAATATATTTAGTTGGATTGGTGTGAGTTTGTGACCCTTGGTTTCACTCTATTTGCGATCGTCAGACAAACTGATTAATTTTTAAATTTTGGATTTATATATGGTTGCGTATATCGTTGTTTTTATGGTAGTGGGAGGAAAAATTGTCGTCGAACGCCACTCATACTTACGCAAACATACATACACGCACCTTCGCTCATTAGAGCTCACACAAACATATATTAACAGTGTGGGACTGGGCGTATATGTACATCCATGTGTCGTTTTGTTATTATTTTAAAGCCGGTTATTTGCTTGTTTTTGGCAATTGTGCATATGTAAATGGTAGAAACTACAATTTATAATGCTTATTAGTACTTATGTGATGGTATTAATTTTTATGGGGGTTGGGTGGAGGGAGAAGTAAGTATAATTGTGGACTGATACGGTAATGTTAATTGTGCTGTGGTAGTAATTGTGGACTAATGCGGCAATGGTAATTGTGATGCGGTAGTAATGGTTGGTATTTTTTTATCCGTTTGGCATAAATTGTGATAATAGGTATATGTTTTCATGTCTGCATTTGGAAATTATTTCTGATTTTATATTTAGTAATTTCTTTTGTTGGCTATGAGAAATTATTGCTACCTTTTCGTGTAATAAAAGTAGGCATTTCTTTGTAATGTTGTTGTAGGCAGGTGCGTTTTTCAATATTTTCCAGTTTATTCTTGGTGAAATATTTTTGTCTTATAGATGTCATATGTATGTGGATAGTGTAGTGCTGTTTGAGTATTTTCTGTTGGAGAATGAAAGGTCGTAGTTATTTTTTCTTTTCTTGAATGGTTTCTCAGTGGCCCAGATATAGTACATTGTGCTGTTGTTTGCACTTACCTTGGCTCTCTATATTATATTCGTTTTTTGGCAGTTTCTTTGGAGAGGACTTGTTTTATTTCTGCAATTGCATTGTGGTTCCTTGGTTGCGTTATTGCATGTTACTTTTTGTTGTTGCTTTTTTATTATCTGTGTTATATTTTTTTGTGCAGCTGTAACTGATTTTAACGTTATTTTTGTTGAATATTTTTGCTAATCGGTTTGTTTCAGAGAAGTGTTTTTCTATTAAGTTTAGGAATGTCCTTCCTATATTTGTTTTGACGGTTTTGTTGTATGGTGCGTTAAACCAGATAATGTCGATGTTTCTGTTTTTGGGTTTCGGTCGTGGAAGTGTTTATTGTAGTTGTTGTGTGTGTCCACTTTTTTTTTAGTGCTTCGTCATATGGCGTTTTCTTGTTATTGAAAATGTCTATGTTTGATGCGTTTTCAGAGAGCCTGCAGCTGATTGATATAGGTATTTACTTTGTGATTGAAGGTGGATGGTTAGGGGATGTGTGTACGTAAGTTGGGGGAGAGAGAGAGAGAGAGAGAGAGAGAGAGAGAGAGAGAGAGAGAGAAGGATTTTTAAAGGAAACAGAAAATGCTTTATTTCAATTTGAATTTTTGGTTTTTGCTCATATATATATATATATATATATATATATATTTTCATATTTTATTATTTTTTAAAATTTTAAACGGGACTTTAAAAAGTTTCATAGTGGATTGAAATTTGAAATTTCTTTTGCACTTAGACATCAATAAGATAAAATAATTGATTCCACACTAATTATTTTATGTATATTTATTTTCAGTTTTGTGAGAAAAAAGAATAAAAAAGGCAGCATATGAATAAAAGTAGCTGAATTGAGACGACCGCCGAAACAACCTTAATACATTTACAAAATTAACACAGAAGTGTATATCAATCAATGTAATTTCAATATTTACAAAATTATTTTCTTTGTTTATTATAATCTAAAAATGAATAACTACCGTAGAGAAGTAATTACATCCATCCAGATAGCAGTCAGCCAGCCAGCTAGCCAGTGCAGGTAAGATGGCGCATTACTTTAGCCGTGTACCAGGTGAAACTAAAAGTAAACTTATCGAAAATTTTTCAAATTTTCATGTAAGGGAGATAATCGGTGTAAAATGGTTCAAGGGAGATAACTGAATTTATAAGTTTAGTGAGTCGAAAAATAAATCTTACGTTAAGGATTTCTTTTTAAATAGACATATATTTCACATGTTAATTTTAAAAAAAGAGGTTAAATTTATCTTGCTTTAAAAACAAAACTAGGCCAGTGTATTATGATATAAGTAAAAGTGATTAATGTTAGTTTAAGTTAAATTAAGCAATGATTATCAGCAAGAGATTTCTTCACGGATTCAGTTGCATAGAATTTAATTCAAAATATTTCTTTCTTTATTCCGTTTGAAAAACGTGGGATACTCAGGCAAACACGTCTATTCCTTAAAATAACCTTTATAGTAATATCTATCTATCTATCTATCTATCTATCTATCTATCTATCTATCTATCTATCTATCTATCTAAGTCTGTTAATATCTAACTCATTCTGTTCATATCTATCTATCTCATTCTGTTCATATCTATCTATCTATCTATCTATCTATCTATCTCATTCTGTTCATATCTATCTATCTATCTCATTCTGTTCAAATCTATCTATCTATCTATCTATCTATCTATCTATCTATCTATCTCATTCTGTTCCTATCTATCTATCTATCTATCTCATTCTGTTCATATCTATCTATCTATCTATCTCATTCTGTTCATATCTATCTATCTATCTATCTATCTCATTCTGCTCATATCTATCTATCTATCTATCTATCTCATTCTGTTCATATCTATCTATCTATCTATCTATCTCATTCTGTTCATATCTATCTATCTATCTATCTATCTATCTATCTATCTATCTCATTCTGTTCATATCTATCTATCTATCTATCTCATTCTGTTCATATCTATCTATCTATCTATCTATATATATATATATCTCATTCTGTTCATATCTATCTATCTATCTCATTCTGTTCATATCTATCTATCTCATTCTGTTCATATCTATCTATCTATCTATCTATCTATCTATCTATCTCATTCTGTTCATATCTATCTATCTATCTATCTATCTATCTATCTATCTATCTATCTATCTATCAAATTCTGTTCATATCTATCTATCTATCTATCTCATTCTGTTCATATCTATCTATTTATCTATCTCATTCTGTTCATATCTATCTATCTATCTATCTCATTCTGTTCATATCTATCTATTTATCTATCTCATTCTGTTCATATCTATCTATCTATCTATCTATCTATCTATCTATCTATCTATCTCATTCTGTTCATATCTATCTATCTATCTATCTCATTCTGTTCATATCTATCTATCTATCTATCTCATTCTGTTCATATCTATCTATCTATCTATCTATCTATCTATCTATCTATCTCATTCTGTTCATATCTATCTATCTATCTCATTCTGTTCATATCTATCTATCTATCTATCTCATTCTGTTCATATCTATCTATCTATCTATCTATCTATCTCATTCTGTTCATATCTATCTATCTATCTATCTATCTATCTATCTCATTCTGTTCATATCTATCTATCTATCTATCTATCTCATTCTGTTCATATCTATCTATCTATCTATCTATCTATCTCATTCTGTTCATATCTATCTATCTATCTATCTCATTCTGTTCATATCTATCTATCTATCTATCTATCTATCTATCTATCTATCTATATATCTCATTCTGTTCATATCTATCTATCTATCTCATTCTGTTCATATCTATCTATCTCATTCTGTTCATATCTATCTATCTATCTATCTATCTATCTCATTCTGTTCATATCTATCTATCTATCTATCTATCTATCTATCTATCTATCTATCAAATTCTGTTCATATCTATCTATCTATCTATCTCATTCTGTTCATATCTATCTATTTATCTATCTCATTCTGTTCATATCTATCTATCTATCTATCTCATTCTGTTCATATCTATCTATTTATCTATCTCATTCTGTTCATATCTATCTATCTATCTATCTATCTATCTATCTATCTATCTCATTCTGTTCATATCTATCTATCTATCTATCTCATTCTGTTCATATCTATCTATCTATCTATCTCATTCTGTTCATATCTATCTATCTATCTATCTCATTCTGTTCATATCTATCTATCTCATTCTGTTCATATCTATCTATCTATCTATCTATCTATCTATCTATCTCATTCTGTTCATATCTATCTATCTATCTCATTCTGTTCAAATCTATCTATCTATCTATCTATCTATCTATCTATCTCATTCTGTTCCTATCTATCTATCTATCTATCTCATTCTGTTCATATCTATCTATCTATCTATCTCATTCTGTTCATATCTATCTATCTATCTATCTATCTCATTCTGCTCATATCTATCTATCTATCTATCTATCTCATTCTGTTCATATCTATCTATCTATCTATCTATCTCATTCTGTTCATATCTATCTATCTATCTATCTATCTATCTATCTATCTATCTATCTCATTCTGTTCATATCTATCTATCTATCTATCTCATTCTGTTCATATCTATCTATCTATCTATCTATCTATATATATATCTCATTCTGTTCATATCTATCTATCTATCTCATTCTGTTCATATCTATCTATCTCATTCTGTTCATATCTATCTATCTATCTATCTATCTATCTATCTATCTCATTCTGTTCATATCTATCTATCTATCTATCTATCTATCTATCTATCAAATTCTGTTCATATCTATCTATCTATCTATCTCATTCTGTTCATATCTATCTATTTATCTATCTCATTCTGTTCATATCTATCTATCTATCTATCTCATTCTGTTCATATCTATCTATTTATCTATCTCATTCTGTTCATATCTATCTATCTATCTATCTATCTATCTATCTATCTATCTCATTCTGTTCATATCTATCTATCTATCTATCTCATTCTGTTCATATCTATCTATCTATCTATCTCATTCTGTTCATATCTATCTATCTATCTATCTCATTCTGTTCATATCTATCTATCTATCTATCTATCTATCTATCTATCTATCTATCTCATTCTGTTCATATCTATCTATCTATCTCATTCTGTTCATATCTATCTATCTATCTATCTCATTCTGTTCATATCTATCTATCTATCTATCTATCTATCTCATTCTGTTCATATCTATCTATCTATCTATCTATCTATCTATCTCATTCTGTTCATATCTATCTATCTATCTATCTATCTCATTCTGTTCATATCTATCTATCTATCTATCTATCTATCTCATTCTGTTCATATCTATCTATCTATCTATCTCATTCTGTTCATATCTATCTATCTATCTATCTATCTATCTATCTATCTATCTATATATCTCATTCTGTTCATATCTATCTATCTATCTCATTCTGTTCATATCTATCTATCTCATTCTGTTCATATCTATCTATCTATCTATCTATCTATCTCATTCTGTTCATATCTATCTATCTATCTATCTATCTATCTATCTATCTATCTATCAAATTCTGTTCATATCTATCTATCTATCTATCTCATTCTGTTCATATCTATCTATTTATCTATCTCATTCTGTTCATATCTATCTATCTATCTATCTCATTCTGTTCATATCTATCTATTTATCTATCTCATTCTGTTCATATCTATCTATCTATCTATCTATCTATCTATCTATCTATCTATCTCATTCTGTTCATATCTATCTATCTATCTATCTCATTCTGTTCATATCTATCTATCTATCTATCTCATTCTGTTCATATCTATCTATCTATCTATCTCATTCTGTTCATATCTATCTATCTATCTATCTCATTCTGTTCATATCTATCTATCTATCTATCTATCTATCTATCTATCTATATATCTCATTCTGTTCATATCTATCTATCTATCTCATTCTGTTCATATCTATCTATCTATCTATCTATCTCATTCTGTTCATATCTATCTATCTATCTATCTCATTCTGTTCATATCTATCTATCTATCTATCTATCTCATTCTGTTCATATCTATCTATCTATCTATCTATCTATCTCATTCTGTTCATATCTATCTATCTATCTATCTATCTATCTATCTATCTATCTATCTATCTCATTCTGTTCATATCTATCTATCTATCTATCTATCTATCTATCTATCTATCTCATTCTGTTCATATCTATCTATCTATCTATCTATCTATCTATCTATCTATCTATCTATCTATCTCATTCTGTTCATATCTATCTATCTATCTCATTCTGTTCATATCTATCTATCTATCTATCTATCTATCTCATTCTGTTCATATCTATCTATCTATCTCATTCTGTTCATATCTATCTATCTATCTCATTCTGTTCATATCTATCTATCTATCTATCTCATTCTGTTCATATCTATCTATCTATCTATCTATCTATCTATCTATCTATCTATCTATCTCATTCTGTTCATATCTATCTATCTATCTCATTCTGTTCATATCTATCTATCTATCTCATTCTGTTCATATCTATCTATCTATCTATCTATCTATCTATCTATCTATCTATCTATCTAACCGCTTCATTTTAATAATTAGTTATGAATAAAACAAATTACTGAATATGTATTTAGGTTTTAAAAGCCATCAATATTTTATATTGCCGTTTAAATTTGTAAAAAAGAAGTCAAAACTAATAAACGTTAGCGAAACGCATCGTTAAAAAGCTTTTCCATTTTGTCCCATTAGATATCTCTCTCCCCCTCTCCCCCCTCTCTCTCTCTATATATATATCTGTATTTCTAAAGAAGTGATGCATTTTTACATTTTTATTTATTAATCCGACAGATTTTATTGCTTAAACGTTACTTTTAGTGGATAGCCATATTTGAGTGATTTTTATTTTATTAAACCCTATATTTATTTATTTTCGTCTACCAACCTGAATATTCGCGAAATCTTATTAATATAAGACATTGATTTAAATACATGTACTGTTTAATAAATATATGGAATGTCTACTCAAATATGTGTATAAATAACGCTGAAGGAATAATATATATATATATATATATATATATATATATATATATATATATATATATATATATATATATATATATATATATATCATGATGAAAGGGAGACTTTAGAAAACCAAGGTAATAATTTATTTCGCGAGATGAAACTGATCTCGTCTCATTAAATCAAACCATTTTACAGATTGCTGTAAAATTGTTTGCTCTGGTGAGACGAGGTCAGTTTGATCTCGCGAAATAAATTATTACCAGGGTTTTCTAAACTCACTGCTTTCATCATTATTATTTGCTCTGTTCTCACACTGAGCTCTCTTTGGAATTATCCATACTAATTTTCAAATATTATATATATATATATATATATATATATGAGAGAAAGTGTTAGGAGGATTTGATAATTATAATTAAGTAATTCATTGAGTCTGAAAGAAATCTCAACAAAATGCAGAAAGCACTGGACGGCCGTTCCGTCCTATATTTGGGACTCATCAGCAGTGCGCATCCACTACCGAGAATTGAAACCCTGACAGTTAGGTTATCAAGCAAACGTCATAGCAACTGTACCAACTCTGCCTCGGTGACGAAGAGGTAGCAAATCAGACTCAATATAGCGCCGCTCGTTCACATATTCCGTGGTAATTCATTGTTTTAACTAAACGAACTAAATAATATCTATGTTGGTCACACCACAAACTCGCTTTCACGACGCTTGACACTACATTTGAATGATAACTCTAACATTTTTAGGCATTTAAAACAACATGCCTGGCCGCATACACAATTCCGGAAAATCCTCGTCGAAAACACAACTATACTTAAACATGAAAACAATAAACAAAAACTAAAAATTCTTGAAGCTATATACATAAAACAGTTGAAACCTAACCTGAACAAAATAAACTATGAAATCTCCAAAAATATCCTTAAATGCATATAATTAGTAACAGAAGTCATTGGTTCATACCAACGGCTTTCCATACTCAATACTCATCGGATTCACTCTCTCGTGGTCATGTGTGACGTCATGAGCTGTCGTGCGATTTTCGCTTTCAGCGTTTTATATGCACGTGTTTATCGTTGCTTGGAAATCATCCATGTAAACAAATAATACTATCATCAATTTCTTGTTCGTGTATTGCATAAATATATTGTGTAATTGTCATCTTTGATAATGGCTTATGTAAGCCGAAAGCTCAGATTGGATTAATAAAAAAAAGTATGTATCAATATTGTGATTTTCTTTCATTATTTAATGATAATGTTATTAAGATTATCAGACTATATGAAAAAAACTTACATAAAATATATAGACAACACTTATCTATATTATTTAATGAAACATGTATTAATATATATATATATATATATATATATATATATATATATATATATATATATATGCATATAGGTACCTCCACGAGATCGCTAAAAAAAGAGCATCATAGCATGATGAAAAAGACGCCAAACTTGACGAAAACAAAATTTTATCGTCTAAATATTTATGTTATTATTAAGAGGAAATATCAAAGTTTATTTTAATTATTTAAAAAAATTTTTCCTTCTTTTTAGAACAATCTGAATTTTCATTTCAAAATCCTTGTTTCTCTTTGTATCACCGGAACTAGTAAAATAACATATACAATTTAGCACGTTTTTTATGTATGACACACATTAATTTGGAAAATCTTGCAAAAATAAAAATAATTGTCGGATGTTAATGAAACTTTCAGAAACTATTCACAGATGATCGAAATTATTATAAATATATTTTCTTTTATTAAAGTCATGGCAGAAATATTTTTTTTTATATTTATTATCCCCACCTAACTAATTTTATGAAAAAAGCTAGAAATTCGATCGCATCAGGTTTAGTGATTACAATAGTTAAAAGCACAAGGCTTTGAGGAATGCAAATCATGTATTTTCTTTTATTGGATCCCCCCCCTACCTGAAAATCAGCTCTGAATTGTAACATACAAAACTCAATAAAACAAAGATATTATTTAACTTCAAATGCTTTTATTTGCTTTTAGTTGTTTTTATGAATATGGACAATATTTTCTGAAAGAAAAAAAATCTTTCGATGAAAAATGAATTTTTAATACAATTATTTGTTATTTTTTTAATTATAATAGATTTTTACATTTAAGCTGTTAAAATATTATAAAATTAGTTAAAAGCCGCACCAGGTTTTGTAAGTGTCCTTATGTGATAGACCTTTTTTTAGTACGTTGCAAATTGCATAGTTTTGACAAAAGATTAGCAGTAATTAAAAAATGTGAATTTTTTTATTATAATTTAATACAATATTTTGCTCTACTTTGCATTGAGCACTTTTTAAAAAAGGAAAGGCTACGAACTGTGGATTTATTTTCCATTCGTTCTTTCTCTTATTTGTATGTATATATAAACAAGTCAAATGTATATCTTCTCGTGTTGATATCTACAATTCAAGATGTATCTATTACCTAATTATTTTTTGTTTGAACAAAAAGCCTTTTTTTCTTTTTGTAAAAGAGTGATTATGGACGGAATAGGCAGGAGGCGCCACAAATACAATGGAGACGAATTTTAAGAGTATAAACTTACATTTGTGGAGAGTTTATCGACCGGAACCCTGAGGCATGATGGGATGCGCAATGAAGGCAGTTCGTGTTATCTTCTTTATTGGGTGGTCTTCCATTCACTTTCTTTCTTTTTCTTTTTTTAAATAATATCAATTTAAAAAAAATAATATTTAAAAAAAAATATAATTCAGAATCATTAATAATTTCTTTTTCTTCTTCTTCTTCTTCTTCTTCTTCTTTGCTGTGTTCTTTCAAGATGTTGGCAATCATGACTCTCCACTCTTTCTCTCAATTTCCTGTCTTTTGTAGTTCTTAATAAATATTATCTTTTGATTATCTCTCCTAAACCCTGTTTATTATCCAGCATTCAGTGCAGCTATGTAGGAGGACTGATATTACGTAACATTTCAGTACTCTAATTTGTTACTTTTACCTCATGACTCTTCTTAATCATATAAATAAATACTTTCGCAAAAAAACACCCAATTTTTTTTCAGTTGTTTTATCCATATTATATATATATATATATATATATATGTATATATATATATATATGTATATATGTATATATACATGAAAATGAAAATAAATAGACACAATATGTCTAGATTATGCAACGAAATATGCTTGAATGAAGATATGATGCATATATATATATATATATATATATATATATATATATATATATATTTTAAGACATTTTTATGTTTATACATTCTTTTTATAGATACAAATATTTCAGTAAATTCTCTGTTTTATAATAAATATAATATTCGGAAGACGAATATTTTCTATGAAAATTTCTCGGAGATTCAGGCCGGTAAAAGTTGTTTAATACTGTTTATTATAAACAGAGCATTTACTTAAATATTTGTATCTATAAAAAGAATGTATAAACATAAAAATCTCTTAAAATAATTGTCGGACTTTGTCTATATATATATATATATATATATATATATATATATATATATATATCGCTATTTCCATACCAGACAGCGTGGAGAACTACAAACCTTAATTCCACCAGTCCAAACCTACGACACGTCATGTCCCCTACACTGGTTCGACTCATCCTAATTTGCTTCGTATTCCACTGTTAAGGAGGAAGTTCTACTCAGTTTCTCCCCTGGAACTGTTTCAATGCAGAATGATCTCCCTAAGGGATGCTTCCCTGATTATTACAATATTAACCTCATCAACTCCAGTTTCAAGCTTTAATTTATTCTACATATCGTCATAATGTCAAACCCTTCTTTCCTTCCTATGCGCACTTACATCTCCATCCATTAACCCTCTGTACTGATTGATATTCAGCCCTTATATTAAGGAAAAACAGCAATATATATATATATATATATATATATATATATATATATATATATATATATATATATAATTGAAAGAAAAACAGACCACTTTAAGTCTCCATTAGTTATAATTTATTTCACCAGAGAATTTTATTTTTCTCTGGATCTTCAGACTTCACTTTCAAAAGGTGAAACGAAAATGAATTTAAAATTTACACCTTTAACGGGCAGTATTAAGCTTATAAGTTGACATAGAGGGTGGTGAGGAATAATGTGAGAGACATGGTCGAGTTTTGAGAGGGAAGGGAGAATTCTAAAATTTAATTATTTTTTTTTTTACAATACTTAATATTGAGGAAGGAGGGGGTAAGGATCAGACATTGACCTATTTAATCTGTCAACTCAACGGAAATGATATGTGGAAAAGGAAAAAAGGGAAAAAGGGGGGAAATAAAGAGATAAGAGATATACGTAGGGTTTTTGGATAAAGGAGAGGGGTGGTATAGCTTTGGCAATTTAGATAAACACAGATTTAACGTTTGAAAGCAATTTAAATGTTTAAAAACGCCACAAAGAAATTAAATTTAATGCTTGTTTGCAATTTAAATATTTAACTTCTCCACAAATAAATTAGGTATTTAATATAAGCCGAATATTATATTAATAAACAAAAATAAAAAAATAAAAATTTACTAATAGTAATATTTTAATATTGTGAATGGCTGTTTAGGTAAAATCTTTATCAGTTAGAGTTTAATTCATGAATTACTTTGTAGCTAATTTTAGATGGGTAATTTTTCTTAATTAAAGGTTGCGTTTCAAATCAATGTAGTAATATTTGAAGGTAATAGTAAAAAATTTATACATATATATTTATATATATATATATAGTGCGTATATATATATATATATATATATATATATATATATATGTAGTGTATGTATATATATATATATATATTAAAAAATTTAACATAGGCATGTTATAACATCACTACAAAAATATCCATTTTGTTTCAACACATCTGGTATCTTGTCTAATAATGGTGTTGATTGCAAAAGCAAAACAAAACTTGCTTTTTTTTGCAATCAACACCATCACATGACAAGACACCAGAAAAGTGTTGAAACATAGTCGCTATTTTTTTTTTTATAAAATATCTATAATTTTAAAATATATATTATTCGGCCTAGTTTGTATTGAGCATTCTTTTAAGAATAGTGTTTTTGATTATCGGAATTTTATTTCATCTATACAAACCCTACGTATATATATATATATATATATATATATATATATATATATATATATATATATGTATATATATATATATATATATATACACCATAATAAAAGAACGAAGAAATTTTCTGTTTATATATAGGATTATTAGTAATCATTTTAATTGTTAGAATTGGTCAAATATGAAATGTCCACGGCTAATATTAAAATGTAAATAAGTCTTTTATTTAAATATTTCATCTTAATTAAGTAGATATTGCCACTAAGGCACAAATAGTTACTGAGATTGAAAGAAATTGAGGAAACGTTATCTGTTGACGAGAAAGGACAATAAAAATACAGAAATTAAGGAAACGGAAGATGACGACTGACATTGCATTTATGTTTTTGAAGATTGTAGTTGACAGGAAAACAAGAAAACGGAAGAAACATCCACAGGCGACGAGTGCGAGAGAAGAAAGTATTAGAGCAGAACTTACGGTTACATCTAAACATTTCAACAGTATAATGATGAGACCTAACTGCCAATCTAGTACTGTGCTTAAATCCATGAAGTCTAGAAACGAAAGAGGAAAGTTCATTAGAACAGCTACGATGACAATATTTATAGGTAATCCACAGTGAAGGTACATTTTATGGCGGTGGGAAAGTGACTGAAGCCAAGATGAAGATCATTGTTTTTAAAAGTCATAAAAGGTTTCATGACCTGAAAAGAACATTTCTAATTATTGTTGGACATCAAAAAATAAAATAAAGAATTTAAAGACAGATATAAAATTCATGCGATAAAGTCTTGACACTAAAGGTTTTCTTCATGTTTTTATGGAAAAATTTTAATAGTTTGAATTGTTTTGGACGTAATGTACTTATTTCCTTTTACTGAGATCATGTCTAATGCAAACGCGACTCTCGAGGAAGGCTCAAGAATATAACAGTCGAAACGTTGTTGTAAGGAGCAGAAAGTAGAAGAAAATTAGTCTGAAAAACGTTTATATCTATATAATATAAAATAGATTCCAAAGTTAAAATATTCGGCAGCAAGGCCTATGACCAGGAGATTGGAGGTTTTGAAGAGTGTGGAACCATCTCTTAATTGCTATTGTTTCTAGTGCTACCCTTCTGGCAGCAAAGTCTCTTGACCGGAAGATTGGAGGTTTGAAGAATATGGAACCATCACTTAATTGCTATTGTTCCCAGTGCTACCCTTCCGGCAGCAAAGTCTCTTGACCGGGAGATTGGAGGTTTTGAAGAGTGGGGAACCATCTTTTAATTGCTATTGTTCCCAGTTCTACCCTTCCGGCAGCAAAGTCTCTTGACCGGGAGATTGGAGGTTTTGAAGAGTGTGGAACCATCTCTTAATTGCCATTGTTACCAGTGCTACCCATCCGGCAGCAAAGTTTCTTGACCGGGAGATTGGAGGTTTTGAAGCGTGTGGAAACATCTCTTAATTGCCATTGTTCCCAGTGCTACCCATCCGGCAGAAAAGTCTCTTGACCGGGAGATTAGAGGTTTTGAAGAGTATGGAACCATCTCTTAATTGCCATTGTTCCCAGTGCTACCCTTCCGGCAGCAAAGTCTCTTGACCGGGAGATTGGAGGTTTTGAAGAGTGTGGAACCATCTCTTAATTGTTACTGTTCCCAGTTCTACCCTTCCGGCAGCAAAGTCTCTTGACCGGGAGATTGGAGGTTTTGAAGAGTGGGGAACCATCTTTTAATTGCTATTGTTCCCAGTTCTACCCTTCCGGCAGCAAAGTCTCTTGACCAGGAGATTGGAGGTTTTGAAGAGTGTGGAACCATCTCTTAATTGCTATTGTTACCAGTTCTACACTTCCGGCAGTAAAGTCTCTTGACCGGGAGATTGGAGGTTTTGAAGAGTATGGAAACATCTCTTAATTGCCATTGTTCCCAGTGCTACCCAACCGGCAGCAAAGTTTCTTGACCGGGAGATTGGAGGTTTTGAAGCGTGTGGAAACATCTCTTAATTGCCATTGTTCCCAGTGCTACCCATCCGGCAGAAAAGTCTCTTGACCGGGAGATTAGAGGTTTTGAAGAGTATGGAACCATCTCTTAATTGCCATTGTTCCCAGTGCTACCCTTCCGGCAGCAAAGTCTCTTGACCGGGAGATTGGAGGTTTTGAAGAGTATGGAACCATCTCTTGATTGCTATTGATCCTAGTTCTACCCTTCCGGCAGCAAAGTCACTTGACCGGGAGATTGGAGGTTTTGCAGCGTGTGGAACCATCTGTTGATTGCTATTGTTCCCAGTGCTACCCTTCCGGCAGCAATGTCTCTTGAGCGTGTGATTGGAGGTTTTGAAGCGTGTGGAAACATCTCTCAATTGCCATTGTTCCCAATGCTACCCATCCGGCAGGAAAGTCTCTTGACCGGGAGATTGGAGGTTTTGAAGCGTGTGGAACCATCTCTTGATTGCTATTGTCCCTAGTTCTACCCTTCCGGCAGCAAAGTCTCTTTACAGGGAGATTGGAGGTTTTGAGGAGTATGGAACCATCTCTTAATTGCCATTGTTCCCAGTGCTACCCTTCCGGCAGCAAAGTCTCTTGACCGGGAAATTGGAGGTTTTGAAGAGTATGGAACCATCTCTTGATTGCTATTGTTCCTAGTTCAACCATTCCGGCAGCAAAGTCTCTTGAACGGGAGATTGGAGGTTTTGAAGAGTGGGGAACCATCTCTTAATTGCTATTGTTCCTAGTTCTACCCTCCCGGCATCAAAGTCTCTGAACGGGAGATTGGAGGTTTTGAAGAGTGTAGAAGCATCTCTTAATTGCCATTGTTCCCGGTGCTACCCTTCCGGCAGCAAAGTCTCTTGACCGGGAGATTGGAGGTTTTGAAGAGTATGGAACCATCTCTAAATTGCCATTGTTCCCAGTGCTACCCTTCCGGCAGCAAAGTTTCTTGACCGGGAGATTGGAGGTTTTGAAGAGTATGGAACCATCTCTAAATTGCCATTGTTCCCAGTTCTACCCTTCCGGCAGCAAAGTCTCTTGAACAGGAGATTGGAGGTTTTGCAGCGTGTGGAAGCATCTCTTGATTGCTATTGTTCCTAGTGCTACCCTTCCGGCAGCAATGTCTCTTGAGCGTGTGATTGGAGGTTTTGAAGCGTGTGGAAACATCTCTAAATTGCCATTGTTCCCAGTGCTACCCATCCTGCAGGAAAGTCTCTTGACCGGGAGATTGGAGGTTTTGAAGCGTGTGGAACCATCTCTTGATTGCTATTGTCCCTAGTTCTACCCTTCCGGCAGCAAAGTCTCTTTACAGGGAGATTGGAGGTTTTGAGGAGTATGGAACCATCTCTTAATTGCCATTGTTCCCAGTGCTACCCTTCCGGCAGCAAAGTCTCTTGACCGGGAGATTGGAGGTTTTGAAGCGTGTGGAACCATCTCTTGATTGCTATTGTCCCTAGTTCTACCCTTCCGGCAGCAAAGTCTCTGAACGGGAGATTGGAGGTTTTGAAGCGTGTGGAACCATCTCTTGATTGCTATTGATCCTAGTTCTACCCTTCCGGCAGCAAAGTCTCTTTACATGGAGATTGGAGGTTTTGAAGAGTATTGAACCATCTCTTAATTGCCATTATTCCCAGTGCTACCCTTCCGGCAGAAAAGTCTCTTGACCGGGAGATTGGAGGTTTTGAAGAGTATGGAACCATCTCTTAATTGCCATTGTTCCCAGTGCTACCCATCCGGCAGAAAAGTCTCTTGACCGGGAGATTGGAGGTTTTGAAGCGTGTGGAACCATCTCTTAATTGCCATTGTTCCCAGTGCTACCCTTCCGGCAGCAAAGTCTCTTGACCGGGAAATTGGAGGTTTTGAAGAGTATGGAACCATCTCTTGATTGCTATTGTTCCTAGTTCAACCATTCCGGCAGCAAAGTCTCTTGACCAGGAGATTGGAGGTTTTGAAGAGTGGGGAACCATCTTTTAATTGCTATTGTTCCCAGTTCTACCCTTCCGGCAGCAAAGTCTCTTGACCGGGAGATTGGAGGTTTTGAAGAGTATGGAACCATCTCTTGATTGCTATTGTTCCTAGTTCTACCCTCCCGGCAGCAAAGTCTCTGAACGGGAGATTGGAGGTTTTGAAGAGTGTAGAAGCATCTCTTAATTGCCATTGTTCCCGGTGCTACCCTTCCGGCAGCAAAGTCTCTTGACCGGGAGATTGAAGGTTTTGAAGAGTATGGAACCATCTCTAAATTGCCATTGTTCCCAGTGCTACCCTTCCGGCAGCAAAGTTTCTTGACCGGGAGATTGGAGGTTTTGAAGAGTATGGAACCATCTCTGAATTGCCATTGTTCCCAGTTCTACCCTTCCGGCAGCAAAGTCTCTTGAACAGGAGATTGGAGGTTTTGCAGCGTGTGGAATCATCTCTTGATTGCTATTGTTCCTAGTGCTACCCTTCCGGCAGCAATGTCTCTTGAGCGTGTGATTGGAGGTTTTGAAGCGTGTGGAAACATCTGTCAATTGCCATTGTTCCCAGTGCTACCCATCCTGCAGGAAAGTCTCTTGACCGGGAGATTGGAGGTTTTGAAGCGTGTGGAACCATCTCTTGATTGCTATTGTCCCTAGTTCTACCCTTCCGGCAGCAAAGTCTCTTTACAGGGAGATTGGAGGTTTTGAGGAGTATGGAACCATCTCTTAATTGCCATTGTTCCCAGTGCTACCCTTCCGGCAGCAAAGTCTCTTGACCGGGAGATTGGAGGTTTTAGAAGCGAGTGGAACATTCTCTTGATTGCTATTGTCCCTAGTTCTACCCTCCGGCAGCAAAGTCTCTGAACGGGAGATTGGAGGTTTTGAAGCGTGTGGAACCATCTCTTGATTGCTATTGATCCTAGTTCTACCCTTCCGGCAGCAAAGTCTCTTTACATGGAGATTGGAGGTTTTGAAGAGTATTGAACCATCTCTTAATTGCCATTATTCCCAGTGCTACCCTTCCGGCAGAAAAGTCTCTTGACCGGGAGATTGGAGGTTTTGAAGAGTATGGAACCATCTCTTAATTGCCATTGTTCCCAGTGCTACCCTTCCGGCAGAAAAGTCTCTTGACCGGGAGATTGGAGGTTTTAGAAGCGGGTGGAACCATCTCTTAATTGCCATTGTTCCCAGTGCTACCCATCCGGCAGAAAAGTCTCTTGACCGGGAGATTGGAGGTTTTGAATCGGGTGGAACCATCTCTTAATTGCCATTGTTCCCAGTGCTACCCATCCGGCAGAAAAGTCTCTTGACTGGGTGATTGGAGGTTTTGAAGCGTGTGGAACCATCTCTTAATTGCCATTGTTCCCAGTGCTACCCATCCGGCAGAAAAGTCTCTTGACCGGGAGATTGGAGGTGTTGAAGCGTGTGGAACCATCTCTTAATTGCCATTATTCCCAGTGCTACCCTTCCGGCAGAAAAGTCTCTTGACCGGGAGATTGGAGGTTTTGAAGCGTGTGGAACCATCTCTTAATTGCCATTGTTCCCAGTGCTACCCATCCGGCAGCAAAGTCTCTTGACCGGGAGATTGGAGGTTTTGAAGAGTATGGAACCATCTCTTAATTGCCATTGTTCCCAGTGCTACCCTTCCGGCAGCAAAGTTTCTTGACCGGGAGATTGGAGGTTTTGAAGAGTATGGAACCATCTCTAAATTGCCATTGTTCCCAGTGCTACCCTTCCGGCAGCAAAGTTTCTTGACCGGGAGATTGGAGGTTTTGAAGAGTATGGAACCATCTCTAAATTGCCATTGTTCCCAGTTCTACCCTTCCGGCAGCAAAGTCTCTTGAACAGGAGATTGGAGGTTTTGCAGCGTGTGGAATCATCTCTTGATTGCTATTGTTCCTAGTGCTACCCTCCCGGCAGCAATGTCTCTTGAGCGTGTGATTGGAGGTTTTGAAGCGTGTGGAAACATCTGTCAATTGCCATTGTTCCCAGTGCTACCCATCCTGCAGGAAAGTCTCTTGACCGGGAGATTGGAGGTTTTGAAGCGTGTGGAACCATCTCTTGATTGCCATTGTTCCCAGTGCTACACTTCCGGCAGGAAAGTCTCTTGACCGGGAGATTGGAGGTTTTGAAGCGTGTGGGACCATCTCTTGATTGCTATTGTCCCTAGTTCTACCCTTCCGGCAGCAAAGACTCTTTACAGGGAGATTGGAGGTTTTGAGGAGTATGGAACCATCTCTTAATTGCCATTGTTCCCAGTGCTACCCTTCCGGCAGCAAAGTCGCTTGACCGGGAGATTGGAGGTTTTAGAAGCGAGTGGAACATTCTCTTGATTGCTATTGTCCCTAGTTCTACCCTTCCGGCAGCAAAGTCTCTGAACGGGAGATTGGAGGTTTTGAAGCGTGTGGAACCATCTCTTGATTGCTATTGATCCTAGTTCTAACCTTCCGGCAGCAAAGTCTCTTTACATGGAGATTGGAGGTTTTGAAGAGTATTGAACCATCTCTTAATTGCCATTATTCCCAGTGCTACCCTTCCGGCAGAAAAGTCTCTTGACCGGGAGATTGGAGGTTTTGAAGAGTATGGAACCATCTCTTAATTGCCATTGTTCCCAGTGCTACCCTTCCGGCAGAAAAGTCTCTTGACCGGGAGATTGGAGGTTTTAGAAGCGGGTGGAACCATCTCTTAATTGCCATTGTTCCCAGTGCTACCCATCCGGCAGAAAAGTCTCTTGACCGGGAGATTGTAGGTTTTGAATCGGGTGGAACCATCTCTTAATTGCCATTGTTCCCAGTGCTACCCATCCGGCAGAAAAGTCTCTTGACTGGGTGATTGGAGGTTTTGAAGCGTGTGGAACCATCTCTTAATTGCCATTGTTCCCAGTGCTACCCATCCGGCAGAAAAGTCTCTTGACCGGGAGATTGGAGGTTTTGAAGCGTGTCGAACCATCTCTTAATTGCCATTATTCCCAGTGCTACCCTTCCGGCAGAAAAGTCTCTTGACCGGGAGATTGGAGGTTTTGAAGCGTGTGGAACCATCTCTTAATTGCCATTGTTCCCAGTGCTACCCATCCGGCAGAAAAGTCTCTTCACCGGGAGATTGGAGGTTTTGAAGCGTGTGGAACCATCTCTTAATTGCCATTATTCCCAGTGCTACCCTTCCGGCAGAAAAGTCTCTTGACCGGGAGATTGGAGGTTTTGAAGCATGTGGAACCATCTCTTAATTGCCATTGTTCCCAGTGCTACCCATCCGGCAGAAAAGTCTCTTGACCGGGAGATTGGAGGTTTTGAAGCGTGTGGAACCATCTCTTAATTGCCATTATTCCCAGTGCTACCCTTCCGGCAGAAAAGTCTCTTGACCGGGAGATTGGAGGTTTTGAAGCGTGTGGAACCATCTCTTAATTGCCATTGTTCCCAGTGCTACCCATCCGGCAGAAAAGTCTCTTGACCGGGAGATTGGAGGTTTTAGAAGCGGGTGGAACCATCTCTTAATTGCCATTGTTCCCAGTGCTACCCATCCGGCAGAAAAGTCTCTTGACCGGGAGATTGGAGGTTTTGAAGCGTGTGGAGCCATCTCTTAATTGCCATTGTTCCCAGTGCTACCCATCCGGCAGAAAAGTCTCTTGACCGGGAGATTGGAGGTTTTGAAGCGTGTGGAACCATCTCTTAATTGCCATTGTTCCCAGTGCTACCCATCCGGCAGAAAAGTCTCTTGACCGGGAGATTGGAGGTTTTGAAGCGTGTGGAGCCATCTCTTAATTGCCATTGTTCCCAGTGCTACCCATCCGGCAGAAAAGTCTCTTGACCGGGAGATTGGAGGTTTTAGAAGCGGGTGGAACCATCTCTTAATTGCCATTGTTCCCAGTGCTACCCATCCGGCAGAAAAGTCTCTTGACCGGGAGATTGGAGGTTTTGAAGCGTGTGGAGCCATCTCTTAATTGCCATTGTTCCCAGTGCTACCCATCCGGCAGAAAAGTCTCTTGACCGGGAGATTGGAGGTTTTAGAAGCGGGTGGAACCATCTCTTAATTGCCATTGTTCCCAGTGCTACCCATCCGGCAGAAAAGTCTCTTGACCGGGAGATTGGAGGTTTTAGAAGCGGGTGGAACCATCTCTTAATTGCCATTGTTCCCAGTGCTACCCATCCGGCAGAAAAGTCTCTTGACCGGGAGATTGGAGGTTTTAGAAGCGGGTGGAACCATCTCTTAATTGCCATTGTTCCCAGTGCTACCTATCCGGCAGAAAAGTCTCTTGACCGGGAGATTGGAGGTTTTAGAAGCGGGTGGAACCATCTCTTAATTGCCATTGTTCCCAGTGCTACCCATCCGGCAGAAAAGTCTCTTGACCGGGAGATTGGAGGTTTTGAAGCGTGTGGAGCCATCTCTTAATTGCCATTGTTCCCAGTGCTACCCATCCGGCAGCAAAGTCTCTTGACCGGGAGATTGGAGGTTTTGAAGAGTATGGAACCATCTCTAAATTGCCATTGTTCCCAGTGCTACCCTTCCGGCAGCAAAGTTTCTTGACCGGGAGATTGGAGGTTTTGAAGAGTATGGAACCATCTCTAAATTGCCATTGTTCCCAGTGCTACCCTTCCGGCAGCAAAGTTTCTTGACCGGGAGATTGGAGGTTTTGAAGAGTATGGAACCATCTCTAAATTGCCATTGTTCCCAGTGCTACCCTTCCGGCAGCAAAGTTTCTTGACCGGGAGATTGGAGGTTTTGAAGAGTATGGAACCATCTCTAAATTGCCATTGTTCCCAGTGCTACCCTTCCGGCAGCAAAGTTTCTTGACCGGGAGATTGGAGGTTTTGAAGAGTATGGAACCATCTCTAAATTGCCATTGTTCCCAGTGCTACCCTTCCGGCAGCAAAGTTTCTTGACCGGGAGATTGGAGGTTTTGAAGAGTATGGAACCATCTCTAAATTGCCATTGTTCCCAGTTCTACCCTTCCGGCAGCAAAGTGTCTTGAACAGGAGATTGGAGGTTTTGCAGCGTGTGGAATCATCTCTTGATTGCTATTGTTCCTAGTGCTACCCTCCCGGCAGCAATGTCTCTTGAGCGTGTGATTGGAGGTTTTGAAGCGTGTGGAAACATCTGTCAATTGCCATTGTTCCCAGTGCTACCCATCCTGCAGGAAAGTCTCTTGACCGGGAGATTGGAGGTTTTGAAGCGTGTGGAACCATCTCTTGATTGCTATTGTCCCTAGTTCTACCCTTCCGGCAGCAAAGTCTCTTTACAGGGAGATTGGAGGTTTTGAGGAGTATGGAACCATCTCTTAATTGCCATTGTTCCCAGTGCTACCCTTCCGGCAGCAAAGTCGCTTGACCGGGAGATTGGAGGTTTTAGAAGCGAGTGGAACATTCTCTTGATTGCTATTGTCCCTAGTTCTACCCTTCCGGCAGCAAAGTCTCTGAACGGGAGATTGGAGGTTTTGAAGCGTGTGGAGCCATCTCTTAATTGCCATTGTTCCCAGTGCTACCCATCCGGCAGAAAAGTCTCTTGACCGGGAGATTGGAGGTTTTAGAAGCGGGTGGAACCATCTCTTAATTGCCATTGTTCCCAGTGCTACCCATCCGGCAGAAAAGTCTCTTGACCGGGAGATTGGAGGTTTTGAAGCGTGTGGAGCCATCTCTTAATTGCCATTGTTCCCAGTGCTACCCATCCGGCAGAAAAGTCTCTTGACCGGGAGATTGGAGGTTTTAGAAGCGGGTGGAACCATCTCTTAATTGCCATTGTTCCCAGTGCTACCCATCCGGCAGAAAAGTCTCTTGACCGGGAGATTGTAGGTTTTGAATCGGGTGGAACCATCTCTTAATTGCCATTGTTCCCAGTGCTACCCATCCGGCAGAAAAGTCTCTTGACTGGGTGATTGGAGGTTTTGAAGCGTGTGGAACCATCTCTTAATTGCCATTGTTCCCAGTGCTACCCATCCGGCAGAAAAGTCTCTTGACCGGGAGATTGGAGGTTTTGAAGCGTGTGGAACCATCTCTTAATTGCCATTATTCCCAGTGCTACCCTTCCGGCAGAAAAGTCTCTTGACCGGGAGATTGGAGGTTTTGAAGCGTGTGGAACCATCTCTTAATTGCCATTGTTCCCAGTGCTACCCATCCGGCAGAAAAGTCTCTTCACCGGGAGATTGGAGGTTTTGAAGCGTGTGGAACCATCTCTTAATTGCCATTATTCCCAGTGCTACCCTTCCGGCAGAAAAGTCTCTTGACCGGGAGATTGGAGGTTTTGAAGCGTGTGGAACCATCTCTTAATTGCCATTGTTCCCAGTGCTACCCATCCGGCAGAAAAGTCTCTTGACCGGGAGATTGGAGGTTTTGAAGCGTGTGGAACCATCTCTTAATTGCCATTATTCCCAGTGCTACCCTTCCGGCAGAAAAGTCTCTTGACCGGGAGATTGGAGGTTTTGAAGCGTGTGGAACCATCTCTTAATTGCCATTGTTCCCAGTGCTACCCATCCGGCAGAAAAGTCTCTTGACCGGGAGATTGGAGGTTTTAGAAGCGGGTGGAACCATCTCTTAATTGCCATTGTTCCCAGTGCTACCCATCCGGCAGAAAAGTCTCTTGACCGGGAGATTGGAGGTTTTGAAGCGTGTGGAGCCATCTCTTAATTGCCATTGTTCCCAGTGCTACCCATCCGGCAGAAAAGTCTCTTGACCGGGAGATTGGAGGTTTTGAAGCGTGTGGAACCATCTCTTAATTGCCATTGTTCCCAGTGCTACCCATCCGGCAGAAAAGTCTCTTGACCGGGAGATTGGAGGTTTTGAAGCGTGTGGAGCCATCTCTTAATTGCCATTGTTCCCAGTGCTACCCATCCGGCAGAAAAGTCTCTTGACCGGGAGATTGGAGGTTTTAGAAGCGGGTGGAACCATCTCTTAATTGCCATTGTTCCCAGTGCTACCCATTCGGCAGAAAAGTCTCTTGACCGGGAGATTGGAGGTTTTGAAGCGTGTGGAGCCATCTCTTAATTGCCATTGTTCCCAGTGCTACCCATCCGGCAGAAAAGTCTCTTGACCGGGAGATTGGAGGTTTTAGAAGCGGGTGGAACCATCTCTTAATTGCCATTGTTCCCAGTGCTACCCATCCGGCAGAAAAGTCTCTTGACCGGGAGATTGGAGGTTTTAGAAGCGGGTGGAACCATCTCTTAATTGCCATTGTTCCCAGTGCTACCCATCCGGCAGAAAAGTCTCTTGACCGGGAGATTGGAGGTTTTAGAAGCGGGTGGAACCATCTCTTAATTGCCATTGTTCCCAGTGCTACCTATCCGGCAGAAAAGTCTCTTGACCGGGAGATTGGAGGTTTTAGAAGCGGGTGGAACCATCTCTTAATTGCCATTGTTCCCAGTGCTACCCATCCGGCAGAAAAGTCTCTTGACCGGGAGATTGGAGGTTTTGAAGCGTGTGGAGCCATCTCTTAATTGCCATTGTTCCCAGTGCTACCCATCCGGCAGAAAAGTCTCTTGACCGGGAGATTGGAGGTTTTAGAAGCGGGTGGAACCATCTCTTAATTGCCATTGTTCCCAGTGCTACCCATCCGGCAGAAAAGTCTCTTGACCGGGAGATTGGAGGTTTTAGAAGCGGGTGGAACCATCTCTTAATTGCCATTGTTCCCAGTGCTACCCATCCGGCAGAAAAGTCTCTTGACCGGGAGATTGGAGGTTTTAGAAGCGGGTGGAACCATCTCTTAATTGCCATTGTTCCCAGTGCTACCCATCCGGCAGAAAAGTCTCTTGACCGGGAGATTGGAGGTTTTAGAAGCGGGTGGAACCATCTCTTAATTGCCATTGTTCCCAGTGCTACCCATCCGGCAGAAAAGTCTATTGACCGGGAGATTGGAGGTTTTGAAGCGTGTGGAGCCATTCTTAATTGCCATTTTTCCCAGTGCTACCCATCCGGCAGAAAAGTCTCTTGACCGGGAGATTGGAGGTTTTGAAGCGTGTGGAACCATCTCTTAATTGCCATTGTTCCCAGTGCTACCCATCCGGCAGAAAAGTCTCTTGACCGGGAGATTGGAGGTTTTGAAGCGTGTGGAGCCATCTCTTAATTGCCATTGTTCCCAGTGCTACCCATCCGGCAGAAAAGTCTCTTGACCGTGAGATTGGAGGTTTTAGAAGCGGGTGGAACCATCTCTTAATTGCCATTGTTCCCAGTGCTACCCATCCGGCAGAAAAGTCTCTTGACCGGGAGATTGGAGGTTTTGAAGCGTGTGGAACCATCTCTTAATTGCCATTGTTCCCAGTGCTACCCATTCGGCAGAAAAGTCTCTTGACCGGGAGATTGGAGGTTTTGAAGAGTATGGAAGGGTCTGTTAATTGCCATTGTTCCCAGTGCTACCAATCCGGCAGAAAAGTCTCTTGACCGGGAGATTGGAGGTTTTGAAGCGTGTGGAAACATCTCTTAATTGCCATTGTTCCCAGTGCTACCCATCCGGCAGAAAAGTCTCTTGACCGGGAGATTGGAGGTTTTGAAGAGTATGGAACCATCTCTTAATTGCCATTGTTCCCAGTGCTACCCTTCCGGCAGCAAAGTCTCTTGACCGGGAGATTGGAGGTTTTGAAGAGTATGGAACCATCTCTTAATTGCCATTGTTCCCAGTCCTACCCTTCCGACAGCAATGTCTCTTTACCGGGTGATTGGAGGTTTTGAAGCGTGTGGAACAATCACTTGATTGCTATTGTTCCCAGTGCTACCCTTCCGACAGCAAAGTCTCGTGACCGGGAGAGTGGAGGTTTTGAAGCGTGTGGAACCATCTCTTGATTGCTATTGTCCCTAGTTCTACTCTTCCGGCAGCAAAGTCTCTTTACCTGGAGATTGGAGGTTTGAAGAGTATGGAACCATCTATTAATGTCCATTGTTCCCAGTGCTACCCATCCGGCAGCAAAGTCTCTTGAGCGGGAGATTGGAGGTTTTGTAGCGTGTGGAAACATCTGTCAATTGCTATTGTTCCCAGTGCTACCCTTCCTGCAGGAAAGTCTCTTGACCGGGAGATTGGAGGTTTTGAAGCGTGTGGAACCATCTCTTGATTGCTATTGTCCCTAGTTCTACCCTTCCGGCAGCAAAGTCACTTTACAGGGAGATTTGAGGTTTTGAAGAGTGTGGAACCATCTCTTAATTGCTATTGTTCCCAGTTCTACCCTTCCGGCAGCAAAGTCTCTTGACCGAGAGATTGGAGGTTTTGAAGCGTGTGGAACAATCTCTTGATTGCTATTGTTCCCAGTGCTACCCTTCCGGCAGCAAAGTCTCTTGACCGGGAGAGTGGAGGTTTTAGAAGCGTGTGGAACCATCTCTTGATTGCTATTGTCTCTAGTTCTACCCTTCCGGCAGCAAAGTCTCTGAAAGGGAGATAGTAGGTTTTGAAGTGTGTGGAACCATCTCTTGATTGCTATTGTCCCTAGTTCTACTCTTCCGGCAGCAAAGTCTCTTTACCTGGAGATTGGAGGTTTTGAAGAGTATGGAACCATATCTTAATTGCCATAGTTCCTAGTTCTACCCATTCGGCAGCAAAGTCTCTTGACCGGAAGATTGGAGGTTTTGAAGAGTGGGGAACCATCTCTTGATTGCTATTGTTCCCAGTTCTACACTTCCGGCAGCAAAGTCTCTTGACCGGGAGATTGGAGGTTTTGAAGAGTATGGAACCATCTCTTAATTGCCATTGTTCCCAGTGCTACCCATCCGGCAGCAAGGATTCTTGACCGGGAGATTGGAGGTTTTGAAGTGTGTGGAACCATTTTTTAATTGCCATTGTTCCCAGTGCTACCCTTCCGGCAGCAAAGTCTCTTGACTTGGAGATTGGAGGTTTTGAAGAGTATGGAACCATCTCTTGATTGCTATTGTTCCTAGTTCTACCCTTCCGGCAGCAAAGTCTCTGAACGGGAGTTTGGTGGTTTTGAAGAGTGTGGAAACATCTCTTAATTGCCATTGTTCCCAGTGCTACCCTTCCGACAGCAAAGTCTCTTGATCAGGAGATTGGAGGTTTTGAAGCGTGTGGAAACATCTCTTAATTGCCATTGTTCCTAGTGCTACCCTCCCGGCAGCAAAGTCTCTTAACGGGAGATTGGAGGTTTTGAAGCGTGTGGAAACATCTTTTAATTGCCATTGTTCCCAGTGCTACACTTCCGGCAGGAAAGTCTCTTGACCGGGAGATAGGAGGTTTTGAAGAGTATGGAACCATCTCTTAATTGCCATTGTTCCCAGTGCTACCCAACCGGCAGCAAAGTCTCTTGACCGGGAGATAGGAGGTTTTGAAGAGTATGGAACCATCTCTTAATTGCCATTGTTCCCAGTGCTACCCAACCGGCAGCAAAGTCTCTTGACCGGGAGATTGGAGGTTTGAAAGAGTATGGAACCATCTCTTAATTGCCATTGTTTCCAGTGCTACCCTTCCGGCAGCAAAGTCTCTTGAACAGGAGACTGGAGGTTTTTCAGCGTGTGGAACCATCTCTTGATTGTTATTGTTCCTAGTGCGACCCAACCGGCAGCAAAGTCTCTTGACCGGGAGATTGGAGGTTTTGAAGCGTGTGGAACCATGTCTTGATTGCTATTGTCCCTAGTTCTACCCTTCCGGCAGCAAAGTCACTTTACAGGGAGATTTGAGGTTTTGAAGAGTGTGGAACCATCTGTTAATTGCTATTGTTCCCAGTTCTACCCTTCCGGCAGCAAAGTCTCTTGACCGAGAGATTGGAGGTTTTGAAGCGTGTGGAACAATCTCTTGATTGCTATTGTTCCTAGTGCGACCCAACCGGCAGCAAAGTCTCTTGACCGGGAGAGTGGAGGTTTTAGAAGCGTGTGGAACCATCTCTTGATTGCTATTGTCTCTAGTTCTACCCTTCCGGCAGCAAAGTCTCTGAAAGGGAGATAGTAGGTTTTGAAGTGTGTGGAACCATCTCTTGATTGCTATTGTCCCTAGTTCTACTCTTCCGGCAGCAAAGTCTCTTTACCTGGAGATTGGAGGTTTTGAAGAGTATGGAACCATCTTTTAATTGCCATTGTTCCCAGTGCTACCCATCCGACAGAAAAGTCTCTTGACCGGGAGATTGGAGGTTTTGAAGAGTATGGAACCATCTCTTATTTGCCATTGTTCCCAGTGCTACCCTTCCGGCAGCAAAGTCTCTAGACCGGGAGATTGGAGGTTTTGAAGAGTATGGAACCATCTCTTAATTGCCATTGTTCCCAGTGCTACCCTTCCGACAGCAAAGTCTCTTGACCGGGAGATTGGAGGTTTTGAAGAGTATGGAACCATATCTTAATTGCCATAGTTCCTAGTTCTACCCATTCGGCAGCAAAGTCTCTTGACCGGAAGATTGGAGGTTTTGAAGAGTATGGAACTATCTCTTAATTGCCATTGTTCCCAGTGCTACCCTTCCGGTAGCAAAGTCTCTTGACCGGGAGATTGGAGGTTTTGAAGAGTGGGGAACCATCTCTTGATTGCTATTGTTCCCAGTTCTACACTTCCGGCAGCAAAGTCTCTTGACCGGGAGATTGGAGGTTTTGAAGAGTATGGAACCATCTCTTAATTGCCATTGTTCCCAGTGCTACCCATCCGGCAGCAAGGATTCTTGACCGGGAGATTGGAGGTTTTGAAGTGTGTGGAACCATTTTTTAATTGCCATTGTTCCCAGTGCTACCCTTCCGGCAGCAAAGTCTCTTGACCGGGAGATTGGAGGTTTTGAAGAGTATGGAACCATCTCTTGATTGCTATTGTTCCTAGTTCTACCCTTCCGGCAGCAAAGTCTCTGAACGGGAGTTTGGTGGTTTTGAAGAGAGTAGAAGCATCTCTTAATTGCTATTGTTCCCAGTTCTACCCTTCCGACAGCAAAGTCTCTTGACCGGGAGATTGGAGGTTTTGAAGCGTGTGGAAACATCTCTTAATTGCCATTGTTCCCAGTGCTACCCTTCCGACAGCAAAGTCTCTTGATCAGGAGATTGGAGGTTTTGAAGCGTGTGGAAACATCTCTTAATTGCCATTGTTCCTAGTGCTACCCTCCCGGCAGCAAAGTCTCTTAACGGGAGATTGGAGGTTTTGAAGCGTGTGGAAACATCTTTTAATTGCCATTGTTCCCAGTGCTACACTTCCGGCAGGAAAGTCTCTTGACCGGGAGATAGGAGGTTTTGAAGAGTATGGAACCATCTCTTAATTGCCATTGTTCCCAGTGCTACCCAACCGGCAGCAAAGTCTCTTGACCGGGAGATTGGAGGTTTGAAAGAGTATGGAACCATCTCTTAATTGCCATTGTTTCCAGTGCTACCCTTCCGGCAGCAAAGTCTCTTGAACAGGAGACTGGAGGTTTTTCAGCGTGTGGAACCATCTCTTGATTGTTATTGTTCCTAGTGCGACCCAACCGGCAGCAAAGTCTCTTGACCGGGAGATTGGAGGTTTTGAAGCGTGTGGAACCATGTCTTGATTGCTATTGTCCCTAGTTCTACCCTTCCGGCAGCAAAGTCACTTTACAGGGAGATTTGAGGTTTTGAAGAGTGTGGAACCATCTGTTAATTGCTATTGTTCCCAGTTCTACCCTTCCGGCAGCAAAGTCTCTTGACCGAGAGATTGGAGGTTTTGAAGCGTGTGGAACAATCTCTTGATTGCTATTGTTCCCAGTGCTACCCTTCCGGCAGCAAAGTCTCTTGACCGGGAGAGTGGAGGTTTTAGAAGCGTGTGGAACCATCTCTTGATTGCTATTGTCTCTAGTTCTACCCTTCCGGCAGCAAAGTCTCTGAAAGGGAGATAGTAGGTTTTGAAGTGTGTGGAACCATCTCTTGATTGCTATTGTGCCTAGTTCTACTCTTCCGGCAGCAAAGTCTCTTTACCTGGAGATTGGAGGTTTTGAAGAGTATGGAACCATCTCTTAATTGCCATTGTTCCCAGTGCTACCCATCCGGCAGAAAAGTCTCTTGAACAGGAGATTGGAGGTTTTGCAGCGTGTGGAACCATCTCTTGATTGCTATTGTTCCTAGTGCTACCCTACCGGCAGCAATGTCTCTTGACCGGGTGATTAAAGGTTTTGAAGCGTGTGGAAACATCTCTTAATTGCCATTGTTCCCAGTGCTACCCATCCGGCAGTAAAGTCTCTGAACGGGAGATTGGAGGTGTTGAAGAGTGTAGAAGCATCTCTTAATTGCTATTGTTCCCAGTTCTACCCTTCCGACAGCAAAGTCTCTTGACCGGGAGATTGGAGGTTTTGAAGCGTGTGGAAACATCTCATAATTGCCATTGTTCCCAGTGCTACCCTTCCTGCAGGAAAGTCTCTTGACCGGGAGATTGGAGGTTTTGAAGCGTGTGGAAACGTCTCTTGATTGCTATTGTCTCTAGTTCTACCCTTCCGGCAGCAAAGTCTCTTTACAGGGAGATTTGAGGTTTTGAAGAGTGCGGAACCATCTCTTAATTGCTATTGTTCCCAGTTCTACACTTCCGGCACCAAAGTTTTCTTGACCGAGAGATTGGAGGTTTTGAAGAGTATGGAACCATCTCTTAATTGCCATTGTTCCCAGTGCTACCCTTCCGGCAGCAAAGTCTCTTGACCGGGAGATTGGAGGTTTTGAAGCGTGTTGAACCATCTCTAGATTGCTATTTTCCTGGTTCTACACTTCCGGCAGCAAAGTCTCTGAACCGGAGATTGGAGGTTTTGAAGAGTGTAGAAGCATCTCTTAATTGCTATTGTTCCCAGTTCTACCCTTCCGACAGCAAAGTCTCTTGACCGGGAGATTGGAGGTTTTGAAGCTTGTGCAAACATCTCTTAATTGCCATTGTTCCCAGTGCTACACTTCCGGCAGGAAAGTCTCTTGACCGGGAGATTGGAGGTTTTGAAGAGTATGGAACCATGTCTTAATTGCCATTGTTCCCAGTGCTACCCTTCCGGCAGCAAAGTTTCTTGACCGGGAGATTGGAGGTTATGAAGTGTGTGGAACCATCTCTTGATTGCTATTGTCCCTAGTTCTACCCTTCCGGTAGCAAAGTCACTTGACCGGGAGATTGGAGGTTTTGAAGCGTGTGGAAACATTTCTTAATTGCCATTGTTCCCAGTGCTACACTTCCGGCAGGAAAGTCTCTTGACCGGGAGATTGGAGGTTTCGAAGAGTATGGAACCATCTCTTAATTGCCATTGTTCCCAGTGCTACCCAACCGGCAGCAAAGTTTCTTGACCGGGAGATTGGAGGTTTTGAAGCGTGTGGAACCATCTCTTGATTGCTATTGTCCCTAGTTCTACCCTTCCGGTAGCAAAGTCACTTGACCGGGAGATTGGAGGTTTTGAAGCGTGTGGAACCATCTCTTAATTGCCATTGTTCCCAGTGCTACACTTCCGGCAGGAAAGTCTCTTGACCGGGAGATTGGAGGTTTCGAAGAGTATGGAACCATCTCTTAATTGCCATTGTTCCCAGTGCTACCCATCCGGCAGCAAAGTTTCTTGACCGGGAGATTGGAGGTTTTGAAGCGTGTGGAACCATCTCTTAATTGCCATTGTTCCCAGTGCTACACTTCCGGCAGGAAAGTCTCTTGACCGGGAGATTGGAGGTTTTGAAGCGTGTGGAACCATCTCTTGATTGCTATTGTCCCTAGTTCTACCCTTCCGGCAGCAAAGTCACTTGACCGGGAGATTGGAGGTTTTGAAGCGTGTGGAACCATCTCTTAATTGCCATTGTTCCCAGTGCTACACTTCCGGCAGGAAAGTCTCTTGACCGGGAGATTGGAGGTTTTGAAGCGTGTGGAACCATCTCTTGATTGCTATTGTCCCTAGTTCTACCCTTCCGGCAGCAAAGTCACTTGACCGGGAGATTGGAGGTTTTGAAGCGTGTGGAAACATTTCTTAATTGCCATTGTTCCCAGTGCTACACTTCCGGCAGGAAAGTCTCTTGACCGGGAGATTGGAGGTTTCGAAGAGTATGGAACCATCTCTTAATTGCCATTGTTCCCAGTGCTACCCAACCGGCAGCAAAGTTTCTTGACCGGGAGATTGGAGGTTTTGAAGCGTGTGGAACCATCTCTTGATTGCTATTGTCCCTAGTTCTACCCTTCCGGTAGCAAAGTCACTTGACCGGGAGATTGGAGGTTTTGAAGCGTGTGGAAACATCTCTTAATTGCCATTGTTCCCAGTGCTACACTTCCGGCAGGAAAGTCTCTTGACTGGGAGATTGGAGGTTTCGAAGAGTATGGAACCATCTCTTAATTGCCATTGTTCCCAGTGCTACCCATCCGGCAGCAAAGTTTCTTGACCGGGAGATTGGAGGTTTTGAAGCGTGTGGAACCATCTCTTAATTGCCATTGTTCCCAGTGCTACACTTCCGGCAGGAAAGTCTCTTGACCGGGAGATTGGAGGTTTTGAAGCGTGTGGAACCATCTCTTGATTGCTATTGTCCCTAGTTCTACCCTTCCGGCAGCAAAGTCACTTGACCGGGAGATTGGAGGTTTTGAAGCGTGTGGAAACATTTCTTAATTGCCATTGTTCCCAGTGCTACACTTCCGGCAGGAAAGTCTCTTGACCGGGAGATTGGAGGTTTTGAAGCGTGTGGAACCATCTCTTGATTGCTATTGTCCCTAGTTCTACCCTTCCGGCAGCAAAGTCACTTGACCGGGAGATTGGAGGTTTTGAAGCGTGTGGAAACATTTCTTAATTGCCATTGTTCCCAGTGCTACACTTCCGGCAGGAAAGTCTCTTGACCGGGAGATTGGAGGTTTTGAAGCGTGTGGAACCATCTCTTGATTGCTATTGTCCCTAGTTCTACCCTTCCGGCAGCAAAGTCACTTGACCGGGAGATTGGAGGTTTTGAAGCGTGTGGAAACATTTCTTAATTGCCATTGTTCCCAGTGCTACACTTCCGGCAGGAAAGTCTCTTGACCGGGAGATTGGAGGTTTTGAAGCGTGTGGAACCATCTCTTGATTGCTATTGTCCCTAGTTCTACCCTTCCGGTAGCAAAGTCACTTGACCGGGAGATTGGAGGTTTTGAAGCGTGTGGAACCATCTCTTAATTGCCATTGTTCCCAGTGCTACACTTCCGGCAGGAAAGTCTCTTGACCGGGAGATTGGAGGTTTTGAAGCGTGTGGAACCATCTCTTGATTGCTATTGTCCCTAGTTCTACCCTTCAGGCAGCAAAGTCACTTGACCGGGAGATTGGAGGTTTTGAAGCGTGTGGAAACATTTCTTAATTGCCATTGTTCCCAGTGCTACACTTCCGGCAGGAAAGTCTCTTGACCGGGAGATTGGAGGTTTTGAAGCGTGTGGAACCATCTCTTGATTGCTATTGTCCCTAGTTCTACCCTTCCGGCAGCAAAGTCACTTGACCGGGAGATTGGAGGTTTTGAAGCGTGTGGAAACATTTCTTAATTGCCATTGTTCCCAGTGCTACACTTCCGGCAGGAAAGTCTCTTGACCGGGAGATTGGAGGTTTTGAAGCGTGTGGAACCATCTCTTGATTGCTATTGTCCCTAGTTCTACCCTTCCGGCAGCAAAGTCACTTGACCGGGAGATTGGAGGTTTTGAAGCGTGTGGAAACATTTCTTAATTGCCATTGTTCCCAGTGCTACACTTCCGGCAGGAAAGTCTCTTGACCGGGAGATTGGAGGTTTTGAAGCGTGTGGAACCATCTCTTGATTGCTATTGTCCCTAGTTCTACCCTTCCGGCAGCAAAGTCACTTGACCGGGAGATTGGAGGTTTTGAAGCGTGTGGAAACATTTCTTAATTGCCATTGTTCCCAGTGCTACACTTCCGGCAGGAAAGTCTCTTGACCGGGAGATTGGAGGTTTTGAAGCGTGTGGAACCATCTCTTGATTGCTATTGTCCCTAGTTCTACCCTTCAGGCAGCAAAGTCACTTGACCGGGAGATTGGAGGTTTTGAAGCGTGTGGAACCATCTCTTAATTGCCATTGTTCCCAGTGCTACACTTCCGGCAGGAAAGTCTCTTGACCGGGAGATTGGAGGTTTTGAAGCGTGTGGAACCATCTCTTGATTGCTATTGTCCCTAGTTCTACCCTTCAGGCAGCAAAGTCACTTGACCGGGAGATTGGAGGTTTTGAAGCGTGTGGAAACATTTCTTAATTGCCATTGTTCCCAGTGCTACACTTCCGGCAGGAAAGTCTCTTGACCGGGAGATTGGAGGTTTTGAAGCGTGTGGAACCATCTCTTGATTGCTATTGTCCCTAGTTCTACCCTTCCGGTAGCAAAGTCACTTGACCGGGAGATTGGAGGTTTTGAAGCGTGTGGAACCATCTCTTAATTGCCATTGTTCCCAGTGCTACACTTCCGGCAGGAAAGTCTCTTGACCGGGAGATTGGAGGTTTTGAAGCGTGTGGAACCATCTCTTGATTGCTATTGTCCCTAGTTCTACCCTTCAGGCAGCAAAGTCACTTGACCGGGAGATTGGAGGTTTTGAAGCGTGTGGAAACATTTCTTAATTGCCATTGTTCCCAGTGCTACACTTCCGGCAGGAAAGTCTCTTGACCGGGAGATTGGAGGTTTTGAAGCGTGTGGAACCATCTCTTGATTGCTATTGTCCCTAGTTCTACCCTTCCGGCAGCAAAGTCACTTGACCGGGAGATTGGAGGTTTTGAAGCGTGTGGAAACATTTCTTAATTGCCATTGTTCCCAGTGCTACACTTCCGGCAGGAAAGTCTCTTGACCGGGAGATTGGAGGTTTTGAAGCGTGTGGAACCATCTCTTGATTGCTATTGTCCCTAGTTCTACCCTTCCGGCAGCAAAGTCACTTGACCGGGAGATTGGAGGTTTTGAAGCGTGTGGAAACATTTCTTAATTGCCATTGTTCCCAGTGCTACACTTCCGGCAGGAAAGTCTCTTGACCGGGAGATTGGAGGTTTTGAAGCGTGTGGAACCATCTCTTGATTGCTATTGTCCCTAGTTCTACCCTTCCGGCAGCAAAGTCACTTGACCGGGAGATTGGAGGTTTTGAAGCGTGTGGAAACATTTCTTAATTGCCATTGTTCCCAGTGCTACACTTCCGGCAGGAAAGTCTCTTGACCGGGAGATTGGAGGTTTTGAAGCGTGTGGAACCATCTCTTGATTGCTATTGTCCCTAGTTCTACCCTTCAGGCAGCAAAGTCACTTGACCGGGAGATTGGAGGTTTTGAAGCGTGTGGAAACATTTCTTAATTGCCATTGTTCCCAGTGCTACACTTCCGGCAGGAAAGTCTCTTGACCGGGAGATTGGAGGTTTTGAAGCGTGTGGAACCATCTCTTGATTGCTATTGTCCCTAGTTCTACCCTTCAGGCAGCAAAGTCACTTGACCGGGAGATTGGAGGTTTTGAAGCGTGTGGAACCATCTCTTAATTGCCATTGTTCCCAGTGCTACACTTCCGGCAGGAAAGTCTCTTGACCGGGAGATTGGAGGTTTTGAAGCGTGTGGAACCATCTCTTGATTGCTATTGTCCCTAGTTCTACCCTTCCGGCAGCAAAGTCACTTGACCGGGAGATTGGAGGTTTTGAAGCGTGTGGAAACATTTCTTAATTGCCATTGTTCCCAGTGCTACACTTCCGGCAGGAAAGTCTCTTGACCGGGAGATTGGAGGTTTTGAAGCGTGTGGAACCATCTCTTGATTGCTATTGTCCCTAGTTCTACCCTTCAGGCAGCAAAGTCACTTGACCGGGAGATTGGAGGTTTTGAAGCGTGTGGAAACATTTCTTAATTGCCATTGTTCCCAGTGCTACACTTCCGGCAGGAAAGTCTCTTGACCGGGAGATTGGAGGTTTCGAAGAGTATGGAACCATCTCTTAATTGCCATTGTTCCCAGTGCTACCCAACCGGCAGCAAAGTTTCTTGACCGGGAGATTGGAGGTTTTGAAGCGTGTGGAACCATCTCTTAATTGCCATTGTTCCCAGTGCTACACTTCCGGCAGGAAAGTCTCTTGACCGGGAGATTGGAGGTTTCGAAGAGTATGGAACCATCTCTTAATTGCCATTGTTCCCAGTGCTACCCATCCGGCAGCAAAGTTTCTTGACCGGGAGATTGGAGGTTTTGAAGCGTGTGGAACCATCTCTTAATTGCCATTGTTCCCATTGCTACACTTCCGGCAGGAAAGTCTCTTGACCGGGAGATTGGAGGTTTTGAAGCGTGTGGAACCATCTCTTGATTGCTATTGTCCCTAGTTCTACCCTTCCGGCAGCAAAGTCACTTGACCGGGAGATTGGAGGTTTTGAAGCGTGTGGAAACATTTCTTAATTGCCATTGTTCCCAGTGCTACACTTCCGGCAGGAAAGTCTCTTGACCGGGAGATTGGAGGTTTCGAAGAGTATGGAACCATCTCTTAATTGCCATTGTTCCCAGTGCTACCCAACCGGCAGCAAAGTTTCTTGACCGGGAGATTGGAGGTTTTGAACCGTGTGGAACCATCTCTTGATTGCTATTGTCCCTAGTTCTACCCTTCCGGTAGCAAAGTCACTTGACCGGGAGATTGGAGGTTTTGAAGCGTGTGGAAACATCTCTTAATTGCCATTGTTCCCAGTGCTACACTTCCGGCAGGAAAGTCTCTTGACCGGGAGATTGGAGGTTTCGAAGAGTATGGAACCATCTCTTAATTGCCATTGTTCCCAGTGCTACCCATCCGGCAGCAAAGTTTCTTGACCGGGAGATTGGAGGTTTTGAAGCGTGTGGAACCATCTCTTAATTGCCATTGTTCCCAGTGCTACACTTCCGGCAGGAAAGTCTCTTGACCGGGAGATTGGAGGTTTTGAAGCGTGTGGAACCATCTCTTGATTGCTATTGTCCCTAGTTCTACCCTTCCGGTAGCAAAGTCACTTGACCGGGAGATTGGAGGTTTTGAAGCGTGTGGAAACATTTCTTAATTGCCATTGTTCCCAGTGCTACACTTCCGGCAGGAAAGTCTCTTGACCGGGAGATTGGAGGTTTCGAAGAGTATGGAACCATCTCTTAATTGCCATTGTTCCCAGTGCTACCCAACCGGCAGCAAAGTTTCTTGACCGGGAGATTGGAGGTTTTGAACCGTGTGGAACCATCTCTTGATTGCTATTGTCCCTAGTTCTACCCTTCCGGTAGCAAAGTCACTTGACCGGGAGATTGGAGGTTTTGAAGCGTGTGGAAACATCTCTTAATTGCCATTGTTCCCAGTGCTACACTTCCGGCAGGAAAGTCTCTTGACCGGGAGATTGGAGGTTTCGAAGAGTATGGAACCATCTCTTAATTGCCATTGTTCCCAGTGCTACCCATCCGGCAGCAAAGTTTCTTGACCGGGAGATTGGAGGTTTTGAAGCGTGTGGAACCATCTCTTAATTGCCATTGTTCCCAGTGCTACACTTCCGGCAGGAAAGTCTCTTGACCGGGAGATTGGAGGTTTTGAAGCGTGTGGAACCATCTCTTGATTGCTATTGTCCCTAGTTCTACCCTTCCGGTAGCAAAGTCACTTGACCGGGAGATTGGAGGTTTTGAAGCGTGTGGAAACATTTCTTAATTGCCATTGTTCCCAGTGCTACACTTCCGGCAGGAAAGTCTCTTGACCGGGAGATTGGAGGTTTCGAAGAGTATGGAACCATCTCTTAATTGCCATTGTTCCCAGTGCTACCCATCCGGCAGCAAAGTTTCTTGACCGGGAGATTGGAGGTTTTGAAGCGTGTGGAACCATCTCTTAATTGCCATTGTTCCCAGTGCTACACTTCCGGCAGGAAAGTCTCTTGACCGGGAGATTGGAGGTTTTGAAGCGTGTGGAACCATCTCTTGATTGCTATTGTCCCTAGTTCTACCCTTCCGGTAGCAAAGTCACTTGACCGGGAGATTGGAGGTTTTGAAGCGTGTGGAAACATCTCTTAATTGCCATTGTTCCCAGTGCTACACTTCCGGCAGGAAAGTCTCTTGACCGGGAGATTGGAGGTTTCGAAGAGTATGGAACCATCTCTTAATTGCCATTGTTCCCAGTGCTACCCATCCGGCAGCAAAGTTTCTTGACCGGGAGATTGGAGGTTTTGAAGCGTGTGGAACCATCTCTTAATTGCCATTGTTCCCAGTGCTACACTTCCGGCAGGAAAGTCTCTTGACCGGGAGATTGGAGGTTTTGAAGCGTGTGGAACCATCTCTTGATTGCTATTGTCCCTAGTTCTACCCTTCCGGTAGCAAAGTCACTTGACCGGGAGATTGGAGGTTTTGAAGCGTGTGGAAACATTTCTTAATTGCCATTGTTCCCAGTGCTACACTTCCGGCAGGAAAGTCTCTTGACCGGGAGATTGGAGGTTTCGAAGAGTATGGAACCATCTCTTAATTGCCATTGTTCCCAGTGCTACCCAACCGGCAGCAAAGTCTCTTGACCGGGAGATTGGAGGTTTTGAAGCGTGTGGAACCATCTCTTGATTGCTATTGTCCCTAGTTCTACCCTTCCGGCAGCAAAGTCACTTGACCGGGAGATTGGAGGTTTTGAAGCGTGTGGAAACATTTCTTAATTGCCATTGTTCCCAGTGCTACACTTCCGGCAGGAAAGTCTCTTGACCGGGAGATTGGAGGTTTCGAAGAGTATGGAACCATCTCTTAATTGCCATTGTTCCCAGTGCTACCCAACCGGCAGCAAAGTTTCTTGACCGGGAGATTGGAGGTTTTGAAGCGTGTGGAACCATCTCTTGATTGCCATTGTTCCCAGTGCTACACTTCCGGCAGGAAAGTCTCTTGACCGGGAGATTGGAGGTTTCGAAGAGTATGGAACCATCTCTTGATTGCTATTGTCCCTAGTTCTACCCTTCCGGTAGCAAAGTCACTTGACCGGGAGATTGGAGGTTTTGAAGCGTGTGGAACCATCTCTTAATTGCCATTGTTCCCAGTGCTACACTTCCGGCAGGAAAGTCTCTTGACCGGGAGATTGGAGGTTTTGAAGCGTGTGGAACCATCTCTTGATTGCTATTGTCCCTAGTTCTACCCTTCCGGCAGCAAAGTCACTTGACCGGGAGATTGGAGGTTTTGAAGCGTGTGGAAACATTTCTTAATTGCCATTGTTCCCAGTGCTACACTTCCGGCAGGAAAGTCTCTTGACCGGGAGATTGGAGGTTTCGAAGAGTATGGAACCATCTCTTAATTGCCATTGTTCCCAGTGCTACCCAACCGGCAGCAAAGTTTCTTGACCGGGAGATTGGAGGTTTTGAAGCGTGTGGAACCATCTCTTGATTGCTATTGTCCCTAGTTCTACCCTTCCGGTAGCAAAGTCACTTGACCGGGAGATTGGAGGTTTTGAAGCGTGTGGAACCATCTCTTAATTGCCATTGTTCCCAGTGCTACACTTCCGGCAGGAAAGTCTCTTGACCGGGAGATTGGAGGTTTTGAAGCGTGTGGAACCATCTCTTAATTGCCATTGTTCCCAGTGCTACCCAACCGGCAGCAAAGTTTCTTGACCGGGAGATTGGAGGTTTTGAAGCGTGTGGAACCATCTCTTGATTGCTATTGTCCCTAGTTCTACCCTTCCGGCAGCAAAGTCACTTGACCGGGAGATTGGAGGTTTTGAAGCGTGTGGAAACATTTCTTAATTGCCATTGTTCCCAGTGCTACACTTCCGGCAGGAAAGTCTCTTGACCGGGAGATTGGAGGTTTCGAAGAGTATGGAACCATCTCTTAATTGCCATTGTTCCCAGTGCTACCCAACCGGCAGCAAAGTTTCTTGACCGGGAGATTGGAGGTTTTGAAGCGTGTGGAACCATCTCTTGATTGCTATTGTCCCTAGTTCTACCCTTCCGGCAGCAAAGTCACTTGACCGGGAGATTGGAGGTTTTGAAGCGTGTGGAAACATTTCTTAATTGCCATTGTTCCCAGTGCTACACTTCCGGCAGGAAAGTCTCTTGACCGGGAGATTGGAGGTTTCGAAGAGTATGGAACCATCTCTTAATTGCCATTGTTCCCAGTGCTACCCAACCGGCAGCAAAGTTTCTTGACCGGGAGATTGGAGGTTTTGAAGCGTGTGGAACCATCTCTTGATTGCTATTGTCCCTAGTTCTACCCTTCCGGTAGCAAAGTCACTTGACCGGGAGATTGGAGGTTTTGAAGCGTGTGGAACCATCTCTTAATTGCCATTGTTCCCAGTGCTACACTTCCGGCAGGAAAGTCTCTTGACCGGGAGATTGGAGGTTTTGAAGCGTGTGGAACCATCTCTTGATTGCTATTGTCCCTAGTTCTACCCTTCCGGCAGCAAAGTCACTTGACCGGGAGATTGGAGGTTTTGAAGCGTGTGGAAACATTTCTTAATTGCCATTGTTCCCAGTGCTACACTTCCGGCAGGAAAGTCTCTTGACCGGGAGATTGGAGGTTTCGAAGAGTATGGAACCATCTCTTAATTGCCATTGTTCCCAGTGCTACCCAACAGGCAGCAAAGTTTCTTGACCGGGAGATTGGAGGTTTTGAAGCGTGTGGAACCATCTCTTGATTGCTATTGTCCCTAGTTCTACCCTTCCGGTAGCAAAGTCACTTGACCGGGAGATTGGAGGTTTTGAAGCGTGTGGAAACATCTCTTAATTGCTATTGTTCCCAGTGCTACACTTCCGGCAGGAAAGTCTCTTGACCGGGAGATTGGAGGTTTCGAAGAGTATGGAACCATCTCTTAATTGCCATTGTTCCCAGTGCTACCCATCCGGCAGCAAAGTTTCTTGACCGGGAGATTGGAGGTTTTGAAGCGTGTGGAACCATCTCTTAATTGCCATTGTTCCCAGTGCTACACTTCCGGCAGGAAAGTCTCTTGACCGGGAGATTGGAGGTTTTGAAGCGTGTGGAACCATCTCTTAATTGCTATTGTCCCTAGTTCTACCCTTCCGGCAGCAAAGTCACTTGACCGGGAGATTGGAGGTTTTGAAGCGTGTGGAAACATTTCTTAATTGCCATTGTTCCCAGTGCTACACTTCCGGCAGGAAAGTCTCTTGACCGGGAGATTGGAGGTTTCGAAGAGTATGGAACCATCTCTTAATTGCCATTGTTCCCAGTGCTACCCATCCGGCAGCAAAGTTTCTTGACCGGGAGATTGGAGGTTTTGAAGCGTGTGGAACCATCTCTTAATTGCCATTGTTCCCAGTGCTACACTTCCGGCAGGAAAGTCTCTTGACCGGGAGATTGGAGGTTTTGAAGCGTGTGGAACCATCTCTTGATTGCTATTGTCCCTAGTTCTACCCTTCCGGTAGCAAAGTCACTTGACCGGGAGATTGGAGGTTTTGAAGCGTGTGGAAACATTTCTTAATTGCCATTGTTCCCAGTGCTACACTTCCGGCAGGAAAGTCTCTTGACCGGGAGATTGGAGGTTTCGAAGAGTATGGAACCATCTCTTAATTGCCATTGTTCCCAGTGCTACCCATCCGGCAGCAAAGTTTCTTGACCGGGAGATTGGAGGTTTTGAAGCGTGTGGAACCATCTCTTAATTGCCATTGTTCCCAGTGCTACCCAACCGGCAGCAAAGTCACTTGACCGGGAGATTGGAGGTTTTGAAGCGTGTGGAAACATCTCTTAATTGCCATTGTTCCCAGTGCTACACTTCCGGCAGGAAAGTCTCTTGACCGGGAGATTGGAGGTTTCGAAGAGTATGGAACCATCTCTTAATTGCCATTGTTCCCAGTGCTACCCATCCGGCAGCAAAGTTTCTTGACCGGGAGATTGGAGGTTTTGAAGCGTGTGGAACCATCTCTTAATTGCCATTGTTCCCAGTGCTACACTTCCGGCAGGAAAGTCTCTTGACCGGGAGATTGGAGGTTTTGAAGCGTGTGGAACCATCTCTTGATTGCTATTGTCCCTAGTTCTACCCTTCCGGCAGCAAAGTCACTTGACCGGGAGATTGGAGGTTTTGAAGCGTGTGGAAACATTTCTTAATTGCCATTGTTCCCAGTGCTACACTTCCGGCAGGAAAGTCTCTTGACCGGGAGATTGGAGGTTTCGAAGAGTATGGAACCATCTCTTAATTGCCATTGTTCCCAGTGCTACCCAACCGGCAGCAAAGTTTCTTGACCGGGAGATTGGAGGTTTTGAAGCGTGTGGAACCATCTCTTGATTGCTATTGTCCCTAGTTCTACCCTTCCGGTAGCAAAGTCACTTGACCGGGAGATTGGAGGTTTTGAAGCGTGTGGAACCATCTCTTAATTGCCATTGTTACCAGTGCTACACTTCCGGCAGGAAAGTCTCTTGACCGGGAGATTGGAGGTTTTGAAGCGTGTGGAACCATCTCTTGATTGCTATTGTCCCTAGTTCTACCCTTCCGGCAGCAAAGTCACTTGACCGGGAGATTGGAGGTTTTGAAGCGTGTGGAAACATTTCTTAATTGCCATTGTTCCCAGTGCTACACTTCCGGCAGGAAAGTCTCTTGACCGGGAGATTGGAGGTTTCGAAGAGTATGGAACCATCTCTTAATTGCCATTGTTCCCAGTGCTACCCAACCGGCAGCAAAGTTTCTTGACCGGGAGATTGGAGGTTTTGAAGCGTGTGGAACCATCTCTTGATTGCTATTGTCCCTAGTTCTACCCTTCCGGTAGCAAAGTCACTTGACCGGGAGATTGGAGGTTT
>OZ038508.1:15737250-15789750 GCA_964036315.1 Acanthosepion esculentum | reverse complement strand
CTTGCCAACCGAACGATCCTCAGTGGCCGAATCGGTTAAGGCACGTCAGGCTATATGACGGTTCCGTATAGGATACAGGTTCGAAATCTATCGGAGGACGAATATTTTCTATGAAAATTTCTCTGACATTCAGGCCGGTAAATGTTTAATACTGTTTATTATAAACAGAGCATTTACTTAAATCTTGTATCTATAAAAACAATATTAAACATAAAAATGTCTTTACATAATTGTCGGACTTTCTCCATTTCATAATGTGTATCAATATATATAAAATTGTATTCAACGAAACATACAATAAAGAATGTATACGAAAAGCATGCAAAGAGTAAGACGAGAGTTGCCTCCCTTTGACTATAAAGTCTATCAAAGTTCTCTGAAAGAAAATGAGAGTTTAGTCTGTTAAAAATGTTTTAAACAGTTCTGCCGTGCAAGAGGAATATTATGTAGGTGTGATAGAATATGCGGTTGAGAGTTGAGTGAGAAGATGGGCGCATAGCTTCAACTGTCGTGGATTTCTGTGGCACTAGTGCGGCTCCTCTTTTCTTATGCTTATATAGGTGGTCATTGAATCAGGAGTGCTACGCGGGAAGAATCATTCTCCACATGCAGAGAATCTGATTGGTCGATACTGACCAATCAGTGCATGAGTTTCGGGGAGACTTCTGGGAGCCGGTTCTCCCAAAAGTGCACAAAATTTACTATATGAAAATATAGCGATTTTAAAATTGTCGCTTCAGTTAGCAGCGTTGCTTCCTGACCAATGAATGAATGCTGTTGGAGATTTGAATTTGTAAGGTACACTAATGGATAGCGGACAGGTGGTAGCCCCACGAATGGTACGTACCCCAGAAAATGTGGAACGCGTTAGACAAGCTTCGCTGCGCAGTCCGAATCACACTACTCGGAGGCATGCTACTTAACATGGCATCGATAATTGTTCGGTAAGTTTTATTTTGCATGCAGAACTGCATTTCCGCCCCCCATACAAATTGGTCATTGGGCAACAGTTGGGACTGGTGTGCTATGCACAGCAGTTTAACGTTGCACATCAGATCAAAACAATTTTTGAGGCAAATGATAACATTTATTCATGCGTCATTATTTCTTGTGGAGAAACCTCGAGATACGCGTGTATGAACATAAGCCCCGTGCATTGAAAAATCCATTCGTGTGGAAGTTTCCCAAATCGACAGAGCAATGCTGCAAAGAGTGGAGGCCAAATTCAAAGAACACCTTCAGAAATGCATCAATAAAAACGGGCATCACATGAGAGATGTTGTCTTCCTGCCTTGATTTTGTCAAATATTAATTCAATACGAACACATGAATATTAATAACATTTTTTGAAGCTAAAATTAATGATGTGAATTTATCAAAAATGTCCGTCCTCTTTGCCTCGCCTTTTACTTAGCTATTTATAATTTTACCAACGGTTAGCTTTGCATCGGTTCTACAATGTGTGTACATTTGGTTTGGCTGCATTGAATAGAACGTATCTATTTTTATTTTATTTTTTTACGAAGATTTTAACCAATGCAAAGGCCAAGCGCCACTCAAAGTAGAGGGTTACTAAATGAAATAGTTTTATGAACTAAGAAGAGAAATTAAGTACAAAATTTGAGGATATGTAGGATAGATAATTTCTGTTGCTTTTCTCTTTGTCATTATTATTTTTTTTTCCTGTCTGGGGTGGAAGCAAAAGCATCAGAAAAAAAGAAGAAGCTTAGAATGAGATGGGAAGTCGGTAATTCCGGGTATCGAAATAGTTAACATTTCAGAAAACAGAATGAGAGAACCTGATTTCGAGTTTCAGCTGAGGTTGCCTGAGAAATGGCTGAAAACACTTCTGTAAGGCCCAAGAGTCATTCAAGTTAGAAAGTTAATAACTAAGATCTTGGAAAGTAGATAACGGTTGACACGACACTAGGAGAGGTTAAGATTGTAGCGACCAGGGAAAGCATCCTCTCAGGAGTCTGTTCCACAAAATAGTGATTCTTGGGAAGAAGCTGTCCGAATGGAACTTTTTTGTACCAATGGAATACGAATAGAATGAGGATAAGTCAGACAAATATACGAGGCATGGCAAGTTTTAGCTGTGAAGGCCAGAACTGGTGGAACTATGGAATGTATCTTGTCGGAACATTTGCCGTGGAAATTGCTATATCTTTGCAACATTTCGTTTGTGGGTCAGGGTGTGGAAAATAACTGATCACCCACAAGACCACGTAGAAAATCTGTAAAGGTCAGAAAATGAAGATTGTGTAGCTCCAGCCCTGAAATGGCATCAATACTCTATTTTTAGTCTGATCTGACTTTTGTAAAGTTAGAGCATGGGAAACGATCATTTTCCAGGACCCTTTAGCAATGGATCGTTTATATGAGACCCACTTGAGGTCTGGCGGGAACATTAGTCTTAAAAGACGTCCAATGCAAGGACAATTATTAAGAGTCCAGCCGTTTATCATGATAGGAAAAATGTTCAGGATAATTCACATATGAGTTCCTTAATCTATAATGATCGTAGAAAGTTGAGATTTTAATAGACAGAGAAGCATCCTCTAGGGAGTTGTTCCACAAAGTAGTCCCGGGAAGAAGACGTCCAATTGAAACTTCGTGGGATTGAGATTCAGTCAACCCTGTATACATTGTATGGCGGGTCCTCGCTGTAAAGATATGAATTAGTCGAACAATGTGATGTAACTCGTCTGAACCATTACTTTGGAAATAGTAGTGAGAGTCTTGCAACATTTCGTATGTGAGAAAGAACCTGTAGTGTTAAACATAATTCATCACCCACAAGGTCGGGTAAACGTTTTAGAACTCTATGAATGCTGGAAAATTGACTCGCCACAGGAGCATAAAAAAAGGAATTATGGAGAATCAGCATTCATGACCTTTCAGGACATGGCACATAAAAAAGTGTTAACCCTGAATCTTAAGTGATATTGAGTCATTTGATTGATAGAATTATTTTTGTGGGGTTATCAACCTTTTGCAGGTTACTTAAAACCAGAAAATATTTTTAGATTGTCAGAAGTTTTGGCGATAATAATTATTTAACTCAAAGTTGGGGAGGAGAAAAAGTGGAGTTCTACCGTTCCTACGAGTATTTGCGTGTATGTGGATATAACAAATCTGACTGGAATTGGAACTCGACTCTCTGACTTCCAAATCCGAGCTATTACACCATCTGTACATCTAAACTTATAGCACTACGGTCGGTCCACTTTAGCGGAAAACGTGAGGCCAAGTGTGTTGCTTTAGTAGAGTTTAGCATCAACCATGCTGATGTCAGACAGAAAAGGTTTTCTGTGGTCCATAAAGGAAAAAGAAAAGTGAAAATGTAATCCCTATGACATTTGCACGGCGGAAAGAACTTCTTGTACTCATTGGTGTCCAGATGAGGCTAAGCATCAACATGTTATAATAAAAATGCGCAAAAGACAAGTAGAAATCACTGACTAAGGTTTGGAAGTGACGAGTAGCAGATGAATCAGCAATTGGCGCCACCAAGCAGTCGTAGAGAATCTGTGCAGATACTCAGCAGAAACTGAAATTGCTCTCATGTCGGATAATAATGATTTACAAAGCAGACAAAAAGGTAGAATGGTTCTTCTTCTTTGTAGAATGAATTCTACAATATTTCTTTCCCACTGTTCATTTTCAATCAATAGTCCCTTCATTATGCGGGTAAGAGACACCACAAGTACTGCAGCCGCAGTAGAAGTGGTGTTCCTTAGGCAGGATGTCCTGACGAAGCCCAATCCTCTCCAGGCTGGTTTTAATTCAGAGCTGTCCCTCTCCTAGACTAGTCGCCAACCAATGCACTATGACACATTAAGGGAAATTAACAGGAGATAACTGATAACTGACATCCATTAAACATGGCAGGTGGGATTAGAACAGTCTACCCCAGTGAGCGAAATAAAGGGTTCAGTTCGACATTCCAACCACCTGAAGAAGGCCGGAGCGTACAACGGCCGAAACGTTGTAATAAATATGGCGACAAAGATGAGGACAATAGTCCGAATAATGTTACTAATGACTCATTGGTGTCCAGATGAGGCTAAGCATCAGCATGTTATAATAAAAATGCACAAAAGACAAGTATAAATCACTGACTAATGTTTGGAAGTGACTAGTAGCAGATGAATCAGCAATTGGCGCCAGCAAGAAGTTGTAGAGAATCTGTGCAGATACTCGGAAAAAACTAAAATTACTCTCATGTCGGATAATAATGATTTACAAAGCAGACAATAAGGTAGAATGGTTCTTCCTGCTTGCAGGAAGAACGTTGCAATCTTTTTTTTCCCCGTTATTCATTCAAGACCACGAGTCCCTTAACCTATTAGGGTCTAAGGGACATCACATGTACCGCGCTCATAACAATAGTGGTATATCTTGGAGAAGATATCCTGATGGAGCCCAACTCTCTGCAGCCTGGTTTGAATTCAGTTTTTTCTTTCTCCTAGACTAGTTGCCAACCAAGGCTATAAAGCTTAGTCCGTCTTGCTATTTACCCATAGCTGGGTAGGGTGTGGCGAGAAGAGATGGATTTATAATTTTGCCAAGAGTATTTGCGCGTAAGTTAGTGTAAAGAACACAACTGGAATTCGAACCTCGATTCCTCATTTCAAGTCGCTATTCATCACACCACCGCACACACATTTTACGACGACCCACTTTTAATAAATCCAAATGTTTATTTTTATTTATTTATTTAAACTCGGCATGTCACGTCTTCATAGATTTTTTTTTCCCTAAGTTTATATTAGTTTGACCCAAGTTTATATTGGCGGAATCGACCTCACTACACTGGCCATCTTGTTCACGTGACGTGCTTATTAACCATCACACTACGGTAGGAGTTCGTGTGGACAAACTTATTAGCCAATAACAATAAACATGCGTTCGCTCAATCCTGAAGCATTGTCACATGTGTGAAAGCACATGTCGACAAGTGTTTCTCTCTATCCATTTATCGATCTATCAACCTATCTCACATATGTACTGCTTTTGGCTACATGGAAATATTGGTCTATCGATCTCAATTCGACCAAGTTGCTTATTTAATCGATATCCGATCTACAAGTCAGTAATCACTTCTTGTTGGCAAAATCAAAATTTATTTTTAATTTCTCTTGATTGAATTTTTTTCTCATTCCACAACTACGAGTTTTCTGCTTTTATGCACTGTGTCCCTTCAGGACGTGGAGGATGATAGCTCTCCACAATTTCTAACTCTAAACAATGTATGCCGCCTTAATATCCCCCCCAGTCCGTGTTCTATCTATTTACACAAACTCGTTAGGTAGGTCTGCCTTTTATGCTATCAATATGCCCTTTGAGTGGCAAATTCTCAAAACCCTCTTTCCTCATTACGTTTCACAGAAATTTCAACTATCGCTTTCCGATTCTAAGTGGATGTCCAGATTGTATAATGGATACTTCCCGAAAGTTTAATTCCAGTCGGGTTCATTACATTCACTTACGCTCAAATACCCCTGTGAAATCTATGAATCCATCTCCCCAGCATCTATGGGTTAAATAGCATTTTATCTGAAAAAGTGTATATTCCCAAATGTTTTTAATGCAAAAATCACAAAAAAAAAAGAATTGTTCTTACAATTTAAAATATGTGATCAATTTGACAGAGTGCAAAACTATTTTATTAACTTGATTATGCGTTTCGACATCATTAGATATGCTTCCTCAGATCTGAACGAAAAAAATGTGTGTATTTTTGTGTGTGTGTGTGCTTAAATATTAAATCGTTGATATTTTTTCCGCTAAGATGGCGTCCCGCTATCGGGATGAAAGAACAAGATGACTTTTTTTATTGAACAAAGTAACTAATAATAACAAAACAAAAGTCATTGAAACAAAGCAAGTTCAGTCGACCAATGATGACAATTCCAGAACAACGTAACTATAAACAATTTTTTCTATCCTCTGTCAGCCGCTATGATGCAGAAAGCATTACCACGAACCGTCGCCAGTGAGACACGCTGCAAGAGCCACTCCGTTTCGCGAGGCTCGTTCCTTAATCGAGACGCAATCGCGCCAATCCTCCGAAGGAACACCATCGAACGAGATTGAGTTTGCTTTGCACCCTCTCTCCTGTCGTCGTAGTGCCGGCTGCTTTCCACGGCATGCAGCAATTAACGACATCATCAAAACAGGTTTGGATGCAGCTGGGTTCCCTTCCCAAATCGAACCCGTAGGCCTCGATCGTGGTGATAGAAAGCGGCCGGGTGGCATTACCAACTTCCCTTTTAAAATGGGTAAGTCGTTGATTTGGGATCCGACCTGTGCGGATACATTTTCGACCGGTAATTTGATCAGGTCCGCGGTTGAGCCGGGGTCCGTCGCCCGAGACGCAGAGATGAAAAAAATAGTTAAATATTCTTCTCTTGCTGATAGATTTTTTTTTACTCCTGTGGCAGTGGAGACTTCAGGGTTTATTGGCCCTTGTTCGATGGCGTTCCTTCGGAGGATTGGCGCGATTGCGTCTCGATTAAGAACAAAATTGTGTGACTTTTGTAGAAAAGCCGCTATTTTAATTTATACTGTTTTCTTTTTCTTTTTAATTTTTTTCTTTTGTCGGAATCTATTTTAATTTTCTCTCAGCTCTTCTGCATTTATTTTAAGCTAAATCCTTATCCAATTTTTCAGGATGGCTGAAAGTAAAAGATTCATATATTTTAGTTATGTCTTTGTGTTTTCTGTGTCGGCAATATTTGTATAAATAAATACATTAAAATAAAGTATTTTTAATACAAAAGTCACACAATTCTATTTCATTCGCACCGAGGGACGTCAGCTTAGCGGCAAAATATTAACGATTTAATATTGAAGCATAGATTTATTTCAATATCTGTCTATATTTCTGAGATGAGGTATTATGTACATTATTTACATTATTCGGACTATTGTCCTCAACTTTCTCGCCATATTTATTACAAGTTTATGCCTTTCAGTATCTCTCTATATTTCTGAGATGAGGTATTATGTACATTATTTACATTATTCGGACTATTGTCCTCATCTTTGTCGCCATATTTATTACACCGTTTCGGTCCTTCAGTATCTCTCTATATTTTTGAGTTGAGGTATTATGTACACTATTTACATTATTCGGACTATTGTCCTCATCTTTGTCGCCATATTTATTACACCGTTTCGGCCCTTCAATATCTGTCTATATTTCTGAGATGAGGTATTATGTACACTATTTACATTATTCGGACTATTGTCCTCATCGTTGTCGCCATATTTATTACAATGTTTCTGTCTTTCAGTATCTGTCTATATTTCTGTGATGAGGTATTATGTACATTATTTACATTATTTGGACTACTGTCCTCATCTTTGTCGCCATATTTATTACAACGTTTCGGCCTTTCAGTATCTGTCTATATTTCTGAGATGTGGCATTATGTACACTATTTACATTATTCGGACTATTGTCCTCCTCTTTGTCGCCATATTTATTACACCGTTTCGGTCCTTCAGTATCTGTCTATATTTCTGAGATGAGGCATTATGTACACTATTTACATTATTCGGACTATTGTCCTCCTCTTTGTCGCCATATTTATTACAACGTTTCGGCGTTTCAGTATCTGTCTATATTTCTAAGATGGCATCTAGTTCTTACTGTTTAACTGGCAAGATGCAAACGCCACTTTTGCTGTCACAATTTCTTTCTTCCCACATGTTGAGCTCCTTTCAGGTTTATTGCTGCCCTGTATTTTAATGCAACGTCCATCGCCATCTTCTTTCTTCTTGAACCCTGTTCCTTTTTTCCTTTCCTCGATCTTTCGCATTCTCAGTTTTCTCATCCTCTTTCACTTTCACTCCCTGTAACCCCCTGCGTCTTAGTGGCATTATCGCCTTGCTTCGGTGAAACACATATAAAATATATCATTAGTGTTACAGGACTTGCTGAGTTTCGATGCATTTTATTTACTTTATCGGCTTCCACATTTTGTAAACAGGAGGGTAAATAGATATTCGAAAACCGACTGACCCCACCTTAAGAAAAAAAAAACCCCAAAGAAACGCTGAAAACAATCTTATGCATATACATGATATACGGGCGGTAACTGAAAAGTTCTCTGTGCCAAAGTCATTTAAAAAATCTGATTAAATATCTGATTTTTTGGCTGGAAAGGATTCTTGACCGGGCCGAGAATTTCAGCTCCTCTGATATATATTAAAATGGGTGTAAATAAAAAAAAAGTGGGGGGGTTAAACATGATTTTTCGTCTCGAAGGCTTATTTAAAGCTTAATTGAAGCACACACACACACACACACACACATACACACACACGCATGAACGCACGAACGCACGCACGCGCACACACACACACACATATTCAGCAAGTTCTACTTTAATATATTTATTTTGAGGCTTCCGAATTGTTAATCTCTGTGAAAATTAAATTTTGAATTTTTATCATTGAGGAACAGAAGACAAATTTATTCAATTATTTTAACCGAAAAAGATTCATACAAATTAAGCATTTAATAGACGGTTTTCTATTTACGAATTAATATAAAATAATTCCTCCGTATCCAGAGTGTTCAACGGGGGACAATGTCAACTTTTGACCCTTGAACTATTTCTAGAAGCGTTTTCAGTGGTTGGGTGAAATTTCAAAAGCAAAACTCGTATAATCGAAGATCTGACTATAGACTTTATATAGGGTGTTTCATTAAGATGGATTCTGTATAAGGGTGTTTCATTAAGACGGATCAAAGTCAGCAGTAAATAAATCAGTGTTATTGGTGAAAACTTACTTATTTCTCTATTGGATCATGTTAAGTCATGGCAATTATGTGTGAAAAATAATATCGCCTAAATGTACGACAAATCTGAAAGAAAAAGAAAGAAAAATCATTAGACGCTTAAACTTAATTCACATTTAAAATCAGTCCAAGTTATTGGAACAGCCTTTCTTAAAAATCCTTACATTTTAAGCCGTTCCATAACCGAATATGATCTGGATTGGAATGAAAGCACTGATGGCATCAACCCTGAATACATCATGAATAATAAGGATGTGGAATTAGTAAATTCTAAAACTTCAAATACTTCGGGATATGGATCATTTACGATGAATTTAGTACAGGAGATAATAAAATTGGACCTAGAACTGGCTGCGTTGGGGAATAGTTTCACCCAACATCACAAATTGATACAAAATCAAAGCAACATCTGTCTATATCTCTGAGATGAGGTATTGTAATTATTTACTCTATTTACATAGTTGTCCTCATCTTTATTGTCATATTCACGACGTTTCGGCCATGTACGCCCCGGCCTTCTTCAGGTGATATACCGCCCTCTGTATGATGAGATACGAATACTTAAGGAATCAGCGCATATGCTATAGGCCACAGACAAGCATAGGTATGAATACAATATGAGAACCAGTAATGTGCAGAGAGCTAGAGAAAAAACGACTATAACAAAAATTGTAATATGAGTTCTGGTAAAAAAATGATAATGAGACATTAAGCTTATAACTCCCCAAATTTCATTCACTGATTCCCTAAGGACACATTCAAGGATACATTCACTGATGTGCCCAGTAGATAACAGTGTCCGTCGTAGTAATCCATTGACTTGACCCAAAGAGTTGTGAGTTCAATACCTGGCCACAGCAGAGTTGAACAAAAACTTGAAGAGTTGAGTTACTAAAAGGAAATAACTGAAAACTGTGATATCCAGAAAAAGGCATGGCATGTGGAACTAGAATAATCTGCCCTAGAGGACTAAATAAAGGGTTCGGTTCGAAATTCCAACGTATAACAGCTGAAGAAAGTTGGAGCGTACGACGATCGAAACGTCGTGAATATGAAAATAATGATGAAGATAACAGTCCAAACGATGTAAATAAAACGAAAGCATTAATCTAAAAACTGGAGCCATTTTCTTAAATAGTCTCGTCAGACCGAGATTTTCATATGGTGCCAAACCCGTTCAGAAGTATGTACACTACCAGCTGTATACAGAAAAATACGAAAACTTAATGAACCAGCGTATATGTTATGCAACAATGATCAGATCACTGGTTAAAAATGGCTTTTGAGCAAATGAAAGCTTTAGGTCTCAATGAGTATTATCCTGTTTCGAACCTTGTGAACTGGCGCTATAGAATCACAAACAAAGGACTGTAACAAATAACAGACACGACATCACTTGAGGACTTTTAGCAAATAAAATGGATAGCATATCGAATCGAAAACAAAGACATAACCAAGATGTTGCCGTTCCACACAAGTGCACACAAAAGGTTAGGAAGGAAACTTCCATTAATGCTGGAAAGAGCGATAAGAGCTACTGGGCATTTCTCTAAAAAAATGTTTGCTTTTATAAATTTCGACCGACAGTGAGACTGGCTGTTTGGCAAATGAATGCCGAATCTTTCCTTACAAGGAAACAACTTATGGTGCCATTATCATTACCATTTTCTATTAATCTTACTAATCGATGTAGCTTGTTAAAAATACAATATAAAAATGTTTAGTAGCGAAATACAAGTAGACGCAACCGTATTCTTACCCTATCGAAATTTTATTACCGAGGGTATCGAATAGTATACAGTTATCCATGCAAAAAGAATATTTACTGGGGTTGTGGGTCGTGTCAAGAGAGATGATCAACAGACGTTTTTTAATCGTGTTCACGCCAAGCGAGGCATTAAAGTCACCGAAACGCAAAGGTTTACTGGGCATGGAAGTGTTAGAAACAGGAACATTGCTAAGAAGCGAGATCAGAGGGGGGGGGGTAATCAGAGGGCAGCAGATAGCGCTTGACATTACATTTAATTTTTTTTAAAGATTAAAGTTGACAGGAGAGCATAGATCCGGAAGGGTGTTCTACAAGCGAGGAGTGCGAGAAAAGAAACTTTGCATAGAATTTACGGTTACATCGAGCCAGCTCAACTGGTGATACTTCGTCACCAGCATTTGGCCCTTTTTTTAAATTTTGATTGTTAATTATGGATTTAATTAATGTGGCCTCAGAAGGAGACTGCTTCGAAGGAGATTAAATGCCGAATTGATATGTGCTGTAGTTTTCTTTTTATAACACCAGTTCCATTACTTTTTGGTCAACCCTCGTATTTGCAAAGGTTGCTTTAGTTTGGCATTCAGCCACAAAGATTGCAAGAAAAGAATTTATTTGCTCCAATCTTGCATGTCTTTGAAAATCATTAAATGTTCTTGCTTTTATCTGAATTCGAACATTGGTCCTTGCACGTGTAGAAAAAACAAAACAAAACAAAAAAAAAGCGGTTTCAGTCGGCAAGTACACATCATTAATATGAAATCGGTGAGTTGCGTACAAGGTAATATATCAGACGTTATTAAGTAGTTTATATGCTTACATCTTGGTTAGTTTAACACGTTTGCTTCTAAGGAGTTCTTTTTTGACCAAACTGAACTCGTTTAGTCATTCCTGTTGTCGGCGTAAAACGAAAGAATAAATTTTCTTACGGAAATGTTTGGTATAAAAAGCTGCGAGTTTAATGAATAGGATTTAAATCGACAATCCCATTGGGAAGAATTAATGTTTTCATATGTAAAACAGGCAAAAAAAAAAAGGAAAGAAAAAAAAAGAAGGTTAAACATTCAAGATAATGGGTCAATTGGTGTGAAGATAAAGATATTTGTACTGAGTAACATTCGGAAATGCAATAGTGAGCGTCGGAAGGCGTACGAAACGAGCCATGAAAGAAGCAACAAGCAAACGAATTAATGGAAAAGAAATTGAAGAAACATACTTCCCCAAAGAGACAGACAATAATAAAAAAAACGGGTATCGAATGCATCTCTCTCTTGCCCAGATATTTAATGCTAAATATAAGGTAAAAATAAGTATGGGAGTGTATTGATGAAAAATATTTAAGAACAAATCTAATCTAACACAAACATATATATATATATATATATATATATATATATATATATATATATATATATATATATATATATATGCACATTTCATTAAAAACGACTGACAAGGTGGTTTTATTTAGTTTTTTATATAATTTCTCGTGCGATCTAATAAAGTTTTTCTTTTCAGAAAGAATATATTATATAAAAACTGTCCGAATGTTCTTTTTATCCGAGCGCTTTCGGCTATACATTTAGCCATTTTCAAGGATTATATTTCAACTGTTAGAATTAGAAATAGAAATAATTTGTTATATGTATGTTTTATAAAGTGATTCATTTTTTTTGTTTGTTTCAAAACACGGTCAAGATATTATGTCCATGTTCAAAGTTAATATTATTAAGTGTTGGTTTGGTTGTTTTTATTAGTAAGGCTTCCATTATTTTTAGCCTTTTTTTGCAAGTGGATGATGCTATTATATTAGTGTTGTCGACAAGTATATTCCGAATAGTGTCCGGTAGGTCTCCATGAATATTTAAATGAGATCTAATTGAGCTATTGTCAGAAAAAAAAATGAATCACTTTATAAAACATACATATAACAAACTATTTCTATTTCTAATTCTAACAGTTGAAATGGTTGCCCTGCATGGTATAATCAACAGCAAAGATTACTTGAACATTTTGGGAAATCATATTCATCCAATGGCCCAGACTTTATTCCATTATGGTGACTGCATCTTCCAAGAAGATAATGCTCCAATACATACCGCTCGAATGCTTAAGAATTGGTATGAAGAGCATGAAAGTGAGCTAGAACACATGGCTTCCCTAATCTCCAGATATCAATATTATTGAATATTTGTGGTGCATTTTGAAGCAACAAGTTAGGAGTCGCTATCCTTCACAGTCGTGTCTTAAAGAGCTGGAGCAGGTATTAAATAAAGAATGGCTGAAAATTCCTCTGGATGAAGTCAGGAAGCTGTATGATTCCATTCCGAGACGTATTAAAGCTGTATGTGAGGCTAAAAGAGGACCAACTCCATATTAAATAAATTTTCTTTGAATTTAACAAGTGTTTCAATTATTTTGTCCAACCCCTGTATGTATATATATATATATATATATATATATATATATATATATATATATATATATATATATATATATATATGTATATATATATATATATATATATATATATATATATCAAGTACGTGGCGCAATTCAATTTACATTACATGAATCATGTAATATATATATATATATATATGCGCGGTACTTAGTGAAAAGTGTTCAATATCTGTGCTAATATTCAGTTGTATGGATATTAATTTGTAATCAAACTAATATCCATTCATCTTTGTATATATATATATATATATATATATATATATATATATATATATATATATATATATATATATATATATATATATATATGTATGTATATATGTTTTAAGACATTTTTATGTTTATGCATTCTTTTTACAGATACAAATATTTAAGTAATTGCTCTGTTTATATTAAACAGTATTAAATAACATTTACCGCCCTGAATGTCCGAGAAATTTTCCTGGAAAATATTCGTCCTTGGACATTCAGGCCTGTAAATGTTGTTTAATACTGTTTATTATAAACAGAGTATTTACTTAAATATTTTTATCTATAAGAAGTATGTATAATCATAAAAATGTCTTAAAATAATTGCCGGACTTTGTCCATTTCATATATATATATATATATATATGTAATTGTCATCCACAGAAAGACTGTTTCGCATCTCTTCAGTGTGGCTAGACGTCCGTGAATTTTAGCGTATTTATTTTTAGATAAATACACAGTTACCGACAGGACTCAATTCGCTTTACCGAAGAGTCTTGCTATATCAACCCCAATAGTCACTGTTTACAAACCCACACTTCCTTCCCCAGATAGCTCAACCGAAATTAATTTTTCAGGAGGCTATATTATTTTTCAGGAGGCTATATTATTTTTCAGGAGCCTATATTATTGTCATCCACAGACAGACTGTTTCGCTGTATCACAGCTCTTCAGTGTGGCTAGACGTCCGGTTGCCTCTAGCTAGGATCGAAACCCCATTGAATTGGCGTCATTCGGAAATTCTACCACTACGCCGTCGGCAGAGATGAAGGTGAATTTTAGCGTATTTATCTTTTTAGATAAACACACAGTGACCGACAGGACCGAAGATCGAAAATTACCTCATGTGGAGAATAGGCTTATTTCAACCGACAAAAATTCTCAGTTAAATTTCTAATTCCGACACGAACTCAGTCTATACCGGGGTTGGATAAAACTGATGTATTTTTCGTCGGTTGAAATAAGCCTATTTCCCATATGTGGTATATTTTGGATTTTATTGTGTAGTAATTATTATTATAAAGCTTATACTGAAGTCAACACCAAGAAAACAAATAAATAAATTTGGATATTTTTTTTTTATTAAGTTGGTCCTTGATCTAAGGTTTCGGCTCATATGAGCCATCATCAGAGAAAGGTTATACGGATATTGAAACAAACCTATTCACCAACGAAGATGATATTTTGTCATGTTAACAATTTCCCCCGAAATTAAAGCAAACATATGAACTTTAGAACGGCTCATGATCAGACATAATAGACATTCATTATCTGTTATATTTAATATATTATAATTATTTAAAAACAAAATATGTATCCATCGCTACACAGAAATTACTATATTTCGAAACCGAACTTAAATCTTAAATTGAACTTAAAATTTGAATTTTGGGTACAATTTTCAAGCCATGTTGAAAATAAACTTCTTTTCTAAAACCACATCGAGATTTTCTTAAAGGGGTTTTCAAATATGATTAAGTCATATTATATATATATATATATATATATATATATATATATATATATATATATATATATATAAATGAAACAAAATTGGGTGTTTTTTTTATAAAAGTATTTATTTCTGTGTTTTTGTATATATTTATTTATTTAATATTTGATTTCTGAGGAAAGACCTAGGTGGTCTGAAATATTAAATAAATAAATATATACAAAAACACAGAAATAAATACTTTTATAAAAAAAACACCCAATTTTGTTTCATTTATTTTATCCAGATATTATATACATATCAAGAAAGTATACGTGGCCTCTCATTATGCTATATATATATATATATATATATATATATATATATATATATATATATATATATATATCTTATTATCATTATTAATAGAGATCTAAAATACTATATTTTATTTACAAAGACTTTATATGGTATTGCAAAATTAATATATTAGGAATTAATTACGTAATTATAAATTATTTTTTTATGATCAAATAATATATATATATATATATATATATATATATATATATATATATATATATATATACATAATTATCTAAATTATTTTATAATTAATTATTTTAAAGGAAAACATGAGACAATATCTACAAAAAACTGCTATTTCATTTCTTTGATTTAATAAATTTTTATTTTTCAGAGATTTAATATATAACATTTCATGTAGGCACAAAGTATATGGGTCATTTAAAGATCTACAAGTTCTTGTTTTTTATCAGTTTCCATTTTACAGTAGGTGTTTTATTTGTTTCTTTTAAATTCCAGAAATATTTGGATAGAGATGTTTGGTTGCAATACTTAATATTATTAAAAGAAGTCAGATGTTGGGTCGATCTCAATTTAAATTCGTTTTTTGTACATCCTATATAGAATTTTTCAACATCAGGATTCTCAATGGAGGAGATAGTGCATTGGTAAACTACAGACTCTATGCGACATTTATTATCCAAAGGAGAATATGCAGGGTTTCTACAGTTACATAATTTTTCATTATTATTGTTTATTCTTATTTCAGGACCATCGTTTCTTTGATTCTGGCATGATTATGTATTCAAGATTTTATTATTATGTTTCTTTATAATCCTTTCTAAATTTTCAGTACAACTATAATTTAATTTTAGGGTATTTTTATTAAAGATTTTCCTAAGTATTTTATTTCTAGGAAAATGTTTTTCAATTAAAGCAAGAAATTTGTCCTAACTTGCTACTAACAATTTGGTTGAATGGTGGGTGTGGGTGTGTGTGTGTAGGGGGTACCAAATGATTTTTCTATTTTTTGTCTGGTTTCTATCATCATTTATTTTTATAATTAATGTCAGGGCATTTATAGACACTATCCTTTTATTTTATAAACGGGCTCGCGTCACTGATGAGTCCCAAATATAGGACGAAACGGCCCAGTGCTCTCTCCATTCAAGACTCGTTTAATTACTTAATTATAATCATATATATATATATATATATATATATATATATATATATATATATATATATATATATATATATATATATTAGGATAGGTTGATTTCTCATTTTTTTTTAAATATCAAAAAGAATAATGTACGGAAAGTTGTGTATAGACCTATTAAGTACTGATACAAAAAATTAGATCTGACACTTCAACGTTTTTTTGAGCATTTGGCATAAAAAATCGTAGACAAAAATGCTCTGAAAAATGCACGATTTTGCAAGATTTGGATTAAATATTGATAAAAAAACTCCAAACAATTTCACTCTTTAAATCAGGGAATGTTATTATTTTGTTTTATCAAAATGAAATAAAATGAAGAAATTATAAGTAAACTTCAAATTGAAAATATGCCCCCCCCATAATCACTGACGACTTTGAAATGCTGTTTTTTACCTCATGAATTAAACAGTATTAGTTGAATACATTAAAAAATTGATTTTTTTCTGTTATGAATAAAAATACAACAAACTAACAAATATGGAAAAATAAAGAATAGTTTAATAGGGCTTAATATAGAGTCAAATAGCTCCATATAAGAGCCCTCAGACGAAATTGATGGTCTCAATTTCTGACACAAAGCTTTTGCTATTATGTGCTGGTGCCTTGCTTCAAAGCCATACACAGATTGGGAAGCTTCTGTTAACTTGACTGCCTGTTCCACGCCTTGAGAATGTTAGGGCAAATCTGGCAAGTCGAGCTTCGTACCATTTAATAATTATTCCTGAAGTTCATTTTCAAAACATTCTTCTGTGAGTGGAGGTTCACAAACTCCACTTAATGACAGATCTTTTAACTGTGTCCAGTGCATAGCTTTAAATTTGATAGTTGTGATTCTTTTTAATCTTTTCTTGGTTTGCTCCCCACTCTTGAAAGAATATAAAAATTAATTTGATTTATTTTTAAACAATGCACTCTGTACTGCTTTAATATTTATGGTGAAATTAGATAAAATCCTTAAAATGATTCCATAAATCGGCATAACTAATTTAGTCGGTTTTATATGAATAAATATTTACTCACCTAATGACCAAAATTCTTTTTATAGCTTCTTCCCTCACTTCCAGTTCATCAGATGTGACCATTGAATATAAGATATTTTCAGGCAGTAAGGCGAAAGCATTGTATTGTATATTTTTCAATGTGATCTGTTGGATTTCATATGGTTGCTTCCTAATCCTTTGGATAATACTGAAAATATACATTTGCTGATTGTGGAACTTGTTATTTCTTTTATTTTCGAACCAGCAAATGGCATACACATTCACAATAAAATTTATTAAACTGTGGAGTTTGGTTGAAATATTTCGTGGGGATGCACCATGAGTCCATAAACACATTAGACTGATACCTAAAGTTAACCACCTTGCCTGGTTTAATGGATCAATTTTCCATGATGCAAATCTAGAGTCCACCTTACCTCTAGAAATACCCAGTGTATATTCATAAAGGAGTCTTTGGTCACAACAAAGGGTATCTGCATTTTCAATGTTAAAATAGAATCCAGAGGACTGCCAACAGCTGAAAATGATATTTGGGGTAAATTATGGTCCTTGCACGTAATGTACCCAGTGGACAATTGAATGTGGCAGGGTTTTTTTGTGGTACCATCTACATGTTTAAAAAGAGCTCTAAACAGAAGTTTATTTTGGTGCAAGAAGCAACCAATAGTGTGAAGATTTCTGTTAAGTTTTCTTTCTAGAGGTGCAGCAAATCCGCCTTCACAGCCTGAATTGGCATTAGTGTTTGTCAACAAGGATAGCCTTGATAGTGCTCACACTGTTGAATTCATGCAAACATCAGCCACTTGCTCGGCAAGAACCACACCAGTTGCACCAATATTAGGAAGAACCCTGTGTCAGATATTCACTTTCATATGTCATCTTTGTGACAGTCAAGTGGCGTTCTGGTCGCTTGTTTTTTTTCAGTCTTCTCTCCATTTTCCTCCACTATTTCCTTGTACATTAGTGTGTCTTTTTCAGTTCTCCCTTCAACCGAAATACAAAGATTTTCCACCTTTTCATCATGCTGTTGATGGGCATTTGTTTTCACTTTAGCCTTTGCTCTATCAATTTTATATTTATCTATATAAATATCTTTTTTATATTAATATTGGGGTTAAGAAGGCCCATATCCCTCAAATCCAAGAGCATTGCATTAGCAAGCCTGGTTCCAAGATTGGAAGATATATCACCCCTGATCAACTCAACAGCATACCGTGAAATTTTGATATGGCCTTATCAAAATTTCACGGGATGCTTTTTCCTGCCATTTTTATTAAAATATCTGATAAAGAAAAAATATATATTATCAGAAATTACACAAAAATATTTTTCAAAATAAATTGGAAAATAAACTTTGAAATGCATAAAAGTAATGTTTTTTTGCATAAAAGTAGAGTTAGTTCCGGGGATTAGCTTGTAAACAGGCTTTTTAATAAAATACTAATTTTGAAAATATAAACAAATTACAATAATTATAAAAGTTGTATTTTTTTAAATAGTTAAGTATATTTTAATGAAAAATACAATAGATATTTGTGCTAGTTAAAAGCGTAAAGAGTAGACAAAAATAAAACGAACTTACAAGGGCAGGTAATTACTACCGGTAAATACCAAAAAATATCCATTAAAAAAGACACCGTTCATAAGTAGTTATTTGTATTCTAAATTAAATATTTAGTGTGTTTTATTTTTTTATTTTTAGTAATTTCATTTAATTTATTAAGAGAATAGATAATCAACTCAAAAATATCCATTATTAAGCATTATTTTCTTCTTTTCTTTTCGTTAAGACTCGGTTTTAATTTAACATACACATGTTTCCAGTGACAACGATATGATGATAAAAATCGCAATTTATTTTGTCTTTAAGTTCGATTCCTCAAATAAATACGAAGTTTTGAAGAAAAATATTTTTTGTGCTATTTTTTACGTTATTTTGCAACTTTCCGCGAGTTATTCAGTTCCCAAATCGACCTACCCTAATATATATATATATATATATATATATATATATATATATATATATATATATATATATAGTTAAGTAACTAAAATTTTGGTAATCCGTATGGATAATCCCAATCTTGATTATAATATGGATAATCTCATATCATTTCCGGTGATTTGACCGATTAAATAGGTCAATGTCTGATCCTTACCCCTCCTCATGCATATTAAGTATTGTAATAAAAATAAAAATAAATTTTAAAACTCTCCCTTCCCTCTCTAGGCTCAACCATGTCTCTCACACTATTCCTCACCACCCTCTATGTTCACCTTATATAAACTTAATACTGCCCTTCAAAAGTGTAAATTCATTTTTTCAGCTTTGAAAGTGAAGTCTGAAGCTCCAGAGAAAGATAAAATCTCTGGTGAAATAAATTATAACTAATGGTACCTTAAAGTGTCCTTTTTATCTTTAATTTAAATTTTATATATATATATATATATATATATATATATATATATATATATATATATATATATATATTAGGTTGGTGCAAAAATAATGTCGTTTTTTGACGTTCAACTTCATGTGAGAAAACGACATTATTTTTGCATAATATATATATATATATATATATATATATATATATATATATATATATATATAGTTAATAGGCCGGTTAATAATATTTGAACAAAAAGCCGACAAAGTGATACCAATATTGGCAATAACATCGATATTTATTATATAGTAACTTTTTGACTGAGTTGAAGCACGAAGAGAAAGATTTTAATGTCAGAATTTTCGAACAAACCTATGTTCTTTTTTTTAACGATACGAGGAATAAACAACCATGTAAAACTTACACTTCCGAGGAATGTTGTTGGTTAGAGGTCTCCTTGTGGAAATTATATTTTCTGAGTAAACACAAATCCCTGTTTAATCCGTCAATGTGTGAATTTATTTTGAAAATAAATAACAACTCCGATCTGCGGCTTTCTTGTCGGCTATTGAATGAATACGTTAAAGCAAGTATCAGATAACATCGACGCTATGAAATGATTGGTTGAAGTGTGCAGCGACAGTGAAATTGTAGTCGTTGTACCTGATGATTTTTTCCCTTATTGACCCAAAGATGAAAATCCGCTCCAGTTTCTCCAACATAATTTCCTTTCCTGCATTTGTGTCAGAAAAGCAAATATATAAGATTTGAACTGACACAATTCAGAGCCGGTGGTTTGAATACTATGTGAATGCCGTGCCAGTGGGTGTGAAATTGCTATCGGAGATGATATACTTACAAATTTGGCATAGAGGTTTATTTCAGGTGATATTCCCTCGGTCAGGTAGTGAATTATGTATGCCGGATGACGTTAATAGTGTTTGTAGATTGGTGGTTACTTGAGCTGACGCCTAGCGTGAAGTGGGTTCTCGCTGAATATTTTTCCAATTGATTGGTCGAGTCTATATATAAGGCTATCAGTGCTTTCGGCAAACTTCGCCATCGCTAGTGGAATGAGCGGGGTAATCGTCTGGATACGAAAGATCGGGTTTACAGAGCTGTTGTACTTGCCATCATTTTGTACGGCTCAGAGTCGTGGACTCCATACAGGTACCATATACGCCAGCTAGATGTTTTCCATAAAAGCTGTCTGCTTGCAATCTGTGGAGTTAATCTTCAAGATAGGACATCTAACGTAGACCTGTTTAACAGGTGTAATATTGGAGGAATCGAGACTTTTCTCAGTTACGGTGGACTGGTCTTGAGAATGTCTGATGACAGGATACCCAAGATCCTAATGTACAGCCAGTTAGATCAGGGCTACAGGAATGTAGGACGTCCATGGCTAAGATACAAAGACAAGCTGAAAAGCAACTTGTCAGCAGTCAATATACTACATAACACCCTTGAGCGCTTAGCATTGGAGCGGGTAGAATGGAGATCAACATGTTTTAGTGGACTCATTAGTTTTCAATCTGCTTGTCTGGATCATCTTCAAGAAGCGAGAGCAAGATTTAAAAGGTCAGCCAATTAAACAGTGATCTCATCTCATGATCCTCACACTTGCTCCATATGTGGCCTCCTTTGTAAATCACTAGCGGGTCTTAAATGTCACTTAAGATTATCACACAAATTTTCATAATCGAATCAACTAAACTGTCAGATCATCATACGTCGAAACCGACGGGAGAGTCGACTATTATATATATATATATATATATATATATATATATATATATATATATATATATATAATTAAGTAATTCATTGAGTCTGAAAGAAACCTCAACAGAATGCAGAAAGCACTGGACGGCCGTTTCGTCCTATATTTGGGACTCATCAGCAGTGCACATCCACTACCGAGAATTGAAACTCTGACAGTTGAGTTATCAAGCAAACGTTATACCAACAGCTCCAACGGACCTCGGCGACGAAGAGGTAGAAAATCAGACTCAATATAGCGCCGCTTGCTCACATATTCCGTGGTGGAACTCAACTGAAATTCTCTGTAACCATAGGACTGTGCCCCCAGGAGCCACGACTACTATCACCAAGCCGTCCAGTGCTTTCTGCATTCTGTTGAGGTTTCTTTCAGACTCAATGAATTACTTAATTATAATTATCAAATCCTCCTAACTGTTTATATCATAATATATATATTAAGACATTTTTATGTTTATACATTCTTTTTATAGATACAAATATTTAAGTAATTATAATGAGCTTTTCTCCAGGTGCACCGACTAACTGTGCTACTAGATTGGCAATTTTACTGTTGAACTAGGTAGATGCAACCGCCTCTTCTGCTCTAACAGTTACTTTTCTCGCACTTACCGCCTGTGGAGCTTCCTTCTGATTTCTTGCTTCCCTGATAACTACAATGTTCCAAAATTTAAATGCAACGTCAATCGTCATCTGTCTTCTTGGACTCTGTTTCTTTCCCATATTCTTAGTCTTCTTATTCTCTCTGACTTTCACTCTCTGTAAACTCCGCGTTCTGCTGGTAGAATTAAAAAAGACAAAAAAAACAAAATACTTGAATACTAAAGCAAGCAGACAGATCCTTCCAATTTGAAAGAATAAAACAATTGTTCTACGTTTTAATACATCCTATTTCCTCTTGTCTCTTAAGCGTAGCAAATACCAATAAATGGTTATGTCGGAATTTAAATGTACTTGCTAACCAAATCCTTATAAAATCCTTGGTGGCAGATTGTTCTCATTCGGTTTTCCCTTATTTATATCAGTTAATACTCGCCAGTTTTATTCACCTGTGAGTTGTTTGTCCTTTTCTTCCACTGAACCAGAGTAGATGACTTTTCAGCACTACCAGACCTAGAGATTGAACTTACAACTACCAGAGAACCATGTCACGTGTTCGTTTCCTCAACTGAATCAACGCATCCCGATTCAATTATTGAGATCAGAACTGTTAGGAAACCAGATATTACTTTAATCAAATAGACCATGTAATTCTTGAACAACGCAGTTATGTAATTTTTGAGTTCCACTTGGTGGATTTTTTAGTATCCTTTCTTTCTTAATCAGAGGCTCCAAGAGGGTGTTCGTTTCTATGCTAGGGCTACTGATGGGATTCTCATCCTTATTCTATCGCTTAAGATGCACACTTATTCTTTTTGTCATCTTATGCTCCAATGTTTTCTCTGTTATCTTGAATGTCTTCCACAGTAATTAATGATAACATTTTCCCTTTCATAGATGGTCAGCAATGACTGATTTCAACTTTTCTCCGATGACGATGTTGCTCTACCATGACTTCTATGAGGGGGCTGATATCCCGATGGCATTCTTTACCAGAATGCTATGAGATGGAATAAATCCAGACCTCAAGTGGTCCATTGTTAAAATGCTGGTAAAATGAGCGGTTAAGTTTGCCATTCCAAAAACTACCGGAATATTTCTGCCATGTTTTATATTTACAAGTGGCAGATAAAACAAAACAAAAACCAAACAAACAAAAAAAAACCCCAAAAAACAATAAGAATTTAACAGGAGGTCTCAAGAATTCTGAAGTGTCGATATGCCTCCCCCACCCAAGTTAGCGATCGGCTAAAACAATTCGCGGAGGGAAGTTGTACGAACGTGCGATATGAGTTACTGTGACGTCACTCAACCTACTCTCTCTTAGAATCCAAGCTGCCAATCGTAATAAAACGAATAACAAAAACAAATGGCCCTTATATGTAGTAGCGTAGGGGATCCAGAGACGACACAGAACCCAACAAGATGAATCAGCCATATTTCTTCTGTATTTCATTTGTAAGGAGGAGGTTATAATCAGAGAGCATTTCCTGAAAGCTGTCGTGGAATAAAACTCCCACCTGGATGCTTCTGAGAACACTACAATGTTATCCTCTTCAAGTCAAGGGTTAATTATTATCCATCCTCGTAGTCTTCAGTTATTTTCAACTCATCTTCAATCTAGACACCACAACTAATTCAGTAACACTCTACTAGGAGTGGCTCTCGAGTCTTCTATTGGGTGAACTTTAGTATAAACAATGTTATGATTCTCGTTTACTTTTTTTGGGGAGGGTGAGTAGGACTTGAATAATGGCTGTTAATCTTCTAGCATAACCTTGAGGTGAGGTGGGCATTTTTTTATGGTAAATAAAAAACAAAGTATATTGTACTTTGTGAATCTGAAATGTGGATCTATTGCACAGATATCTTCGGATATCACAGTTCGTTAGAAACGAAAAACTTACTAATTTAAAAAAGAAGAAGACTGTTTTCGAAGACGCGTTGGCAGAAGAAATAAAGATTGATTCAACCTCGAATAAGAAGAATAAATATGGCTTCACATTCAAATGTACATACGCGAGTCGATTTTCACGCGGGGTGCCTACCTCACTAACAACGTACGTGTTTACTTAAAGGCTGGCCGACACCCACTTAAAAAGAAATGTGCGCAGTCATCATACAAAGGCGTCTGTTTATTGTGCAGCCACTTAAAAACACGTACATATATTAAAAGCCATCAGCATCCACAGGCCTTATAATGGCAGATGACATGAAAAAAAAAAATGGCATGCCAACTAATTACACAAAATGTTTATTTCTCGGGGAAATAAAATCCAGCAGAATAATTAATCTAGATCTATCTATCTATCTATCTATCTATCTATCTATCTATCTATCTATCTAAGTCTTCTCGTATCTATCTATCTATCTATCTATCTATCTATCTATCTATCTATCTATCTATCTATCTAAGTTTTCTCGTATCTATCTATCTATCTATCTATCTATCTATCTATCTATCTATCTATCTAAGTTTTCTCGTATCTATCTATCTATCTATCTATCTATCTATCTATCTCATTCTCTTCAATATCTATCTATCTATTTATCTATCTATCTACTTAAGTCTGTTCATATCTATCTATCTATCTATCTATCTATCTATCTATCTATCTATCTATCTATCTATCTACTTAAGTCTGTTCATATCTATCTATCTATCTATCTATCAAAGTCTCTTTATATTTATCTATCTATCTATCTATCTATCTATCTCACTTTGTTCATTTCTATCTATCTCAGTCTTATATATATATATATATATATATATATATATATATAAGTCAACATTTAGAGACGACAGTCTGTTTCATACTAGACGCAATCGTCAGGCCACCTTTACACACGCTCTATCTCTGATATCGATCAATTTGTCCCTTTAATATAGCACACCATAAGAATATATTTCTTCATATATATATATATATATATATATATATATATATATATATATATATATATATATATATATATATATATAGTTTACGATAAACTAGGTAATCCGTATGGGTATACCCAAGGAGGATAAAATCCAGAGAGCTCAATGTAAAACAGAGCTAATAATTTAACTGAAAATAAAAACAGACTACTTTAAGGTTCCATGTAATACATTATTTCACCACAGCCTTTTTAGACGACCGCAGATCATCAGAAGTAATTTATTACATGGAACCTTATAGTGGTCTGTTTTTATTTTTAGTTAATATATATATATATATATATATATATATATATATACACAGTTGCGGCCAAAATGTTCAGAAGGACATTGTTTTTGTCAGAAAAGTAGGTATAATTTTTTAGCAAAGTTGTTTTATATTCTATAATTTTCACAGACAATAAATACGATATTAATTGTTATTGTCGGAGATTTTGGTGTAATTTGAGAGGATAATACAAAAGTTATGATTTAGTGATTTACTGCAAAACACATTATATATATATATATATATATATATATATATATATATATATATATATATATATATAAGCTTTTCAGCCCAAGCAAGGCGGGAGTGCCACTAGCACACAAGGGGTTACAGAGTGTGGGAGCAAGAGTAAAGAGGCGTGAAAGAGGAAAGGATGAAGAGTAGGACGGTGAATAGATCAAGGCATCTGGAGATGTCGATTGACATTGCATTTGAATAGTTGGAGATTATAGCTATCAAGGAAGTAAGTAACAGGAAGGGAGTTCCACAGACGGGAAATGCAAGACACGAAACTATTGGAGTAGAAGAGACGGCTACATTTAACCGTTTCGACTGAGACGTCAACCTAATGACCCGTTTAAATTCATGCAGTTTGGGAACCAGCGAAATTAGTTCCTCAGAGCAGTTACTGTGAAAGTATTTGTAGAAAAGCCAGAGGAAGCGATGGCACGTCTGTGAGAGACCGACTGTAAACAAGATGCCAGATCAAGGCCAACCACATTGCATATCCGTCTCTGGATTTTGTCGAGGACCCCAAAACGAACAGCCTGGACTCCAGACTATATATGACAAAAATATTTCAAGCAAGGACAAATGGTTGATTTATAGATTTGAAGGATGGCCTTAGGCGAGAAAAACTTTCTAGCTCGACATAGAGAACCAAATTTCCTTGCTGTAGATGAAGCTATTGATTCAATGTAATTGTTCCATCTCAGTTAAGCATGTTTCGTTGAAAAAATAGACACATGTCTATTTATTTTTATTGTAATCCTGTCAAATTCACGGATCAATTTCTTAATGTTGTTATTAAACGGATTAAGGCAGGCGCCGTAGTTATTTTCATTTGTTTTATTTTTCCAAGTACTTTTAATCTCATCCAATATCCTCTTCAGGGCTAAATTGCTGAGACAAAAAATTAATTTTTAATTGATAGTTGTGAATTCTTTTGTAAATGCGCATGAAACACTCTCTAGTCTATTTAAAAATGAACTTTTAAGAATAATACGCATGTAAAGAGGTTCCTTAATTTATATTTTTTATTATTAATGTTTTAAAATACTCACCCTGCAATCTTTAAACACCAATGATGAACTGAAGGCAAGGTTTATGGCAGCATTAACCAACTTAAACAAGGAAACTCTCCAAAAGAGTTGCAGGAGATTCCAAAGTCATATGTAGGCCATGGTTGAAGCGAATAGCGATTTTATTGAATAACTTTATTCTTTAGTATTTCAAGATATTTTTGTGTAATTTTGGTAAATATATCTCTTAAAATGAGATGTCAGTATTATTTTCATTTTCGCGTAATTTTGACGACAATTCATCTATCGCACACTGTATGTGTAGGTGCATATATATATATGTGTGTGTGTGTTTCTCTCTCTCTTTCTGTGTGTGTGTGTGTGTTGATATAATAGGAAAGAACTGTTACATCCATGATCAGAAGTTTTTTAGTATTTTTGCCTTTATTAAAAAAAAACACTGCTCGATACAGAAATAGAGCCTAGATTATAATTATTTAAAACAAAAAAATAGGATTCCATCGTGACACAAAAATTACTGTTTCGAAACTGGTCAGAAGTATTCAAGTTTACAAAAAAAAAAAAACAACCCAACCTTACACGACTCCAAAAACTTGATATCCTACTTCTATCAAAACAGTGACCCCTTGATAATAAAACAACAAACCCTAGACCCCACCCCCATTTCAAAACAAAAAATGAGTAAAACATTTCGTAGTATAATTATTCCAAACATCGCTTGAGGATGAGAGTGCCGCCCGATAGTTAATATTGAAATTAATCCTGAATACTGCTGACCAGAATCGAAACATCGTAATTTCTGTGTCGCGATGGAATCATATTGATTATTATTGAGTGAGAGGCCAACAAAACTCCTTGTAACAGCAAACATGAATTGAAGGCAAGGATTATGGCAGCATTTACCGACTTAAAGAGACCATCCAGAAGAGTTGCAGGAGATTCCGAAATCGTCTGCAGGCCGTGGGTGAAGCTGAAGGCGATTTTACTGAATAAATTTACTCTTTAGTATTTCAAGACATTTTTGGGTTGTTTTTGTAAATATAATTGTTAAAATGAGATGTCAGTATTATTTTAATTTTTTTGCATCATTTGAACGACCATTTATTCATCTCCCCCTCTACATTAAAAATAATATTTGTGTAAACTACCAAAATCACTACCCCTACGCCTTATATCCGCCCCTCTTTCTCTCTTGGTGGGGTAATGGATAGCGGCTCGAATTGAGGAATCGGAGAGCCGAGTTCGAATTGCAATCGAATCCATTACATTCACTTACGTGCTCATACCCTTAGGAAAGGTATGAATCCTCTTCTTCTTTCCTCCAGTTATAAGTAAATAGCAGGACAGACCGGGTCCTATAGCCTTGGATGGCAACTGGTCTACCGCAGAAAGAAATGGCAACCTACTGCGACAAAATATCTGCCTCCTCAGTCATGTATCGAAAGATACATAATCTCCTAAGCGTGTATCACGCATGGCACATAACTGATCTATCTATCTATCTATCTATCTATCTATCTATCTATCTATCTATCTATCTATCTATCTATCTATTTCAGTCTGTTCCTATCTATCTATCTATCTATCTATCTATCTATTTATCTATCTTAGTCTGTTAATATCTGTCTCATTCTGTTCATATCTATCTATCTATCTATCTATCTATCTATCTATCTATCTATCTATTTATCTATCTTAGTCTGTTAATATATGTCTCATTCTGTTCATATCTATCTATCTATCTATCTATCTATCTATCTATCTATCTATCTATCTATCTATCTATCTAACTATCTCAGTCTGTTCCTATCTATCTATCTATCTATCTATCTATCTATCTATCTATCTATCTATCTATCTATCTATCTATCTATCTCAGTCTGTTCATATCTATCTATCTATCTATCTATCTATCTATCTATCTATCTATCTATCTATCTATCTCAGTCTGTTCCTATCTATCTATCTATCTATCTATCTATCTATCTCAGTCTGTTCATATCTATCTATCTATCTATCTATCTATCTATCTATCTATCTATCTATCTATCTATCTATCTATCTATCTCAGTCTGTTCATATCTATCTATCTATCTATCTATCTATCTATCTATCTATCTATCTATCTATCTATCTCAGTCTGTTCATTATCTATCTATCTATCTATCTATCTATCTATCTATCTATCTATCTATCTCAGTCTGTTAATATCTGTCTCATTCTGTTCATATCTATCTATCTATCTATCTATCTGTCTATCTATCTATCTATCTATCTATCTATCTATCTATCTATCTATCTATCCATCTATCTTATAATGAACAATAATGGAGGTTATTCTTACTAGATGGGGCTTCTTTTGCTCAGTGCTACTAAAATTTGAATTTCACTACTGACTTTTGGGTCCATTTATAAAAAAAAATGCTGGGCTAACTTCGGCTACGAATTAAAAAATGTCTATTTAAAATTTAGTATAGGTAAGCTTTCAGATGTATCCCCAATTATTCTTTAGTTTCGCCAGTTCAGAACTTTACAGCAAATATGCCACTTCCACGGGGTCGAATCATCCTCATTTCCTCCATATTCCAAGAAGAAAGTTTCAAAGACAACTTTATTCCCCCCAGAACCTCTACTTTGTGGAACTGTCTCCCACGTAGTTGCTTCCCTAAACACTTGGTTGCTTTAAATGAAGCTTTAATCCTCACCTGTCGTCCCTATTCTCATCGTCTCCATTTCTTGCCACCGTCTCTTCTATCCACATCACCCACCATCATTACCACTTTGCTGAATGCAAACTGGGATGGGCCGCGAGGCGTGTATTGAGTGAAATTTAGTATAAAAAACTGGCAATTTTGATGCAAGTTTGTTTATGTAAGCTTATTTTTCAGTTCGTTATAAGCAGGCGGCATAGCGAAGTAATGGATAGCGGCTTGGGTTGAGGATTCGGAGAGCCGAGTTCGAATTTCGGTTCCTAATACGCTTAACGAATTCTTTTCTTCTCCGCCCAGCTATGGGTAAATAGCAGTACCGATCGGGTTCTCCAGCCTGGGATGGCATCTGGTCTACCGCAGAAAGAAATGGCAACCTACTGCGGGAAAAAATATGCCTCGTCAGTCATGTATCAAAAGATACATGTTCGCCTAAGCGTATATCACGCATGGCACATAACTGACTGACTTCTATAATGATATCGATCCTCATTGGGTACCCTACACTCTACAACTAAAGTAACCTTTGTAAGTAACTATAGCGTCTTGGTTAGCAAGCAAGTTACGAAGGCCATTATTATTTAGCGATTTCAATCACTCATTGGATGTCTCATACGCACCGAGTTAAGTATATGCCAATATATATATATATATATATATATATATATATATATATGTGTGTGTGTGTGTGTGTGTGTGTGTTTAACCAGTTTTTATCTTCTCCATTTCTCACTCTTCATTCCGCCCCCATATATATGAGTACTCCAGAACGAAAATTTCCAAGCCCCAACCTTTCCCGACCCCTTTTACATAAGTAAATCAAGGTATTCGATAAAATAAACGAGACGGCCACCAGAGATATATGTTTTTCTCGCCCCTCCACTCCCCCGGGCCAGTTATCTATTCTCTGCAACAGAAAAAGAAATTAATCTTTCAGTGAAAGTAGACATAAGTGGTCGAAATGCTAGACAGAATCATGGCTTTTATAAATGGTTTGTCTGCAGAGGCCACGTCCGATTCGTTGGCGTGCGTGCCTTGGGTAAATGTAAAAAGACGTCGAGGAATGAGGAAACGAAACGAAGAAAATAAGAACGTTACTCCCGAAAGAGTGAATGCCTTCGCATTGATAGAGGTTGGCTTGCGTTTACTTTTTCTGTAGTTGTAGAAACATAGAGATTCGATGGCACTGGAGAAGTAACAACCTACCATGAAAAAATGCTCATATTTCCATCGCAGTTTGCTTTCATTTTTATCTTAATGTATGGAAGCCTGCTGTAACAACCTTTTAATTGTGATTCATTTCTTTAGTTAATGCTCTCAAAACTTGTTCATCTTTTTTCTAGTTTTACTGAGAAATACACACATTTCATTTCATCAGAATAAATATGAAGCCAATTACCTCGCGTGTCGACGTTACCCGGCAAGAAGTGGATTATTATTATTATTATTATTATTATTATGTTTTTTTTTTCGTTTTTTCTTTCTGAAGTAACCTTTTTGAAGCAGATGAAAAAAGGCTAACATTTAGTAAGTTTGGTTAACTTACACTGTACGCATCGTCGTCGTCGTCGTCATCATCATCATTATCATCATCAGTTCCATGACAGAATGCAGGATTATGGTCACAACGAGGCTGAGCACCTGACCAGCTCCCTTCATATGTCACGGTTGCGTGCCAATGTCCGATTCTCTGTGAAGGATCTTCCATTCAGCCCAGTGATATTGTCGGCCATTATTTTTATTATGTCTCCTGCTTCATTTATTGTCTCAGACGGTACCTTGTGGTGAAAATATTGTGCAACTCTTATGACGTGGCAGTGCCATTTCAGATTTCTCTTACTGATGGTGGTCATGAGGTGTTTCAAAGAACCTGTTTCTTATTTCATAGTATCCGGCTCTGTGACCTTTGTGACACAGTCTACATAGGGGATGCCTAGAATGCCTGCTGTAGCATCTCATTTCTACGGCTTGAATTCTTCGCTGTAATTCTGCTGTTAATGCCCATGATTCACAGGAGCAAAGAAGGATTGGGAAAGTCAACGCACTCAACAGTTTGATCTTTGATTTCAGGCATATGTTTTTTTCCAGGTCGTTTTTAGTTTCGCGACAGTTGCCATTGTTTTTGCTATTGGAATTCATTCTTTAGGATGATTGTGTTAAGCCAATTATAAAACTGTAGACGACCGGGGGTGGGGTGAAGATGAAACGAAAACAATTGCGTTTATATTTCCTGCTAGAAGAAGGTCCAGCTACAAGAAATGGCGGACTTGAATTAAGTCCAACTGAAGATAAAGACGACAAAGAAGACCGATATATATATATATATAAACAAATATATGTATTAAACAAAACAATTTTATAATGGACAATAACATTTGTGTGTGTGTAACATTGGTGTTTGTTCTTTGGTGAATGTTCGTACGTACGTGTATGTGTGTATAATGTTCATGGCGTCTTCCCACAAGTGGGAAACGCTATCTCCTAAGAGAGCTTACATTGTAGTCGCTGAAATAAAGAAATGAAAAAGGGGATTTACCCCACCTCCACGCGAGGTGGGATGTCACACGAAGTCTGAAGGAAAGAGAACGAGGCAAGAGGTCGCCCAGTATTTATAGCATGGGGAGAGAGACCTCTAGTAACAATTCGGGAATTAAGGAGGAGATAACTCTGACAAAACTATAAAATGCTTACCTTAAAAATAAGCATTTGAAGTTCTGACTTTTATCGCTTCTATCGATTTATAAAATTCTGTGACTTTTGTTAAGCCATCCGTCTCTCCGTCTATTTACACAAGCTCGTTATGGAGGTCATTCGTTGCTTTCCTCTCTATCTCTCTTGCCTTCAATGTGTCCTTGCAAGTGTCAAGATCTCTAAGCTTGTTTTCCTCATTATGTGCCCTAGAATTTTCAACTGTTTCTAATTCTAAGTATAGTTATCCTTTTTGTTATAATTTGCTTTAAAGCTGTCTTGTTACTCATAAATTCAGGTCATACTATTCTCAGTATCTTTCTGTAGAACCACATCTCTGTTGCCTCAAGTAACTTCTTCATCTGTGTGGAGATTGGGCGGCATTTACTGCCATAAAGGAGGAACGATATTGGGAAAATGTATTAAAAAACATTAAAAGAATGCCAGTTGGAAGAAACGCATGAAGAAATTTAAAGAACACACCCACAGAATGCTTTGGTTAAAGACAACGAATACGAAGATATTTATAAGAAAGAATACGAAAAATGAACCCCCCCCCCCCAAAAAAAAAACTGAGTATAATTAAAACAATTTCTTGAAAATCGAGATATAAATACTTTAGGTAACAATCAAACCAGTTGCCTATCTTGCTGGGGTTTGTTCATCCAAGATGGCAACAAATTCTCTGGTAACTTTCATTTTGCTTCACAGTCATGCTTGTTGGACGGAGACTTTTAAAAATAATTACTACATGAATATCGACACTTTCTTTGATGAGGACTCAATAATATAGTCTACATAGCAAGATAGTTCACTCACACAACTTAATGGTCATGGCTTGTATACTGATCAGACCAATGCCAATACTGATGGCCTGACCAGGTTACGCCATGTTGGGTAGATTTTTAAGTGGTGAAGACAACGGACGTTCGTGGGAAAAAATAAAATGTTTGTTTTTTTAAAAAATTTATTTTATATTGTTATTGTATAGCGGGTTTGAGAAGATACCGGAGTTTGATTTTGTATTTTTTTTCCTTTTTTCGCTACAAAGAAAACCTTTTCTTCACAAGATCGTTGCACGCAAAAGAAACTGTATAACATAGCGTACAGTTGCAGTTTTAATATCCCAGACATTTTCATTTTGGGAGCATATCTAGGACGACATTATGCAGTCCCTCTCATTGCCCAGCCCTTCCTCCATCTCACGCTACTCTTTCTATTAAAAGTCCCGAGAATGATCTCAATTTTATCTGTGGTGGGAACTGCGGCGGAGAGGAAATGAAAGTGGTTTTCCGGTGTCACCATGATTTGCGAGTACCGTGCATTTGTGCTTGTCAGTCATCGATTCGGAGGGGGGTAGAAGAACAATAGACTGGGACAGAGAGAGATAGAGAGAGAGAAAGAGAGAGATAGAGATAGCAGAATAGTCAAGATATTGAAACAATTATTGAGGGGTTTCAAGTTCAGTGCAAATAGACATTTTGAGAGATACTTGTTAAAATTAGCTCGCTCAATCTATCTATCTATCTATCTATCTATCTATCTATCTATCTATCTATCTATCTATCTATCTATCTATCTTAGTTCAGGTCTATATATCACAATCTGTCTATGTTTATCAATCTCAGTTCTTATCTATATTTTACAATCTGTTCATTTCTATCTATCTATCTATCTATCTATCTATCTATCTATCTATCTATCTATCTATCTATCTCATTCCTATTCATATCTATCTATCTATCTATCTATCTATCTATCTATCTATCTATCTATCTATCTATCTATCTATCTCATTACTATTCATATCTATCTATCTATCTATCTATCTATCTATCTATCTATGTATCTATCTATCTATCTATCTATCTCATTCCTATTCATATCTATCTATCTATCTATCTATCTATCTATCTATCTATCTATCTATCTATCTCATTCCTATTCATATCTATCTATCTATCTATCTATCTATCTATCTATCTATCTATCTATCTATCTATCTATCTATCTATCTATCTATCTCATTCCTATTCATATCTATCTATCTATCTATCTATCTATCTATCTATCTATCTATCTATCTATCTATCTCATTCCTATTCATATCTATCTATCTATCTATCTATCTATCTATCTATCTATCTATCTATCTTAGTTCAGGTCTATATATCACAATCTGTCTATGTTTATCAATCTCAGTTCTTATCTATATTTTACAATCTGTTCATTTCTATCTATCTATCTATCTATCTATCTATCTATCTATCTATCTATCTATCTATCTATCTATCTATCTATCTATCTCATTCCTATTCATATCTATCTATCTATCTATCTATCTATCTATCTATCTATCTATCTATCTATCTCATTCCTATTCATATCTATCTATCTATCTATCTATCTATCTATCTATCTATCTATCTATCTATCTATCTATCTATCTATCTATCTCATTCCTATTCATATCTATCTATCTATCTATCTATCTATCTATCTATCTATCTATCTATCTATCTATCTATCTATCTATCTCATTACTATTCATATCTATCTATCTATGTATCTATCTATCTATCTATCTATCTATCTATCTATCTATCTATCTATCTATCTATCTCATTACTATTCATATCTATCTATCTATCTATCTATCTATCTATCTATCTATCTATCTATCTATCTATCTCATTCCTATTCATATATATCTATCTATCTATCTAGCTATCTATCTATCTATCTATCTATCTATCTATCTATCTATCTATCTATCTATCTATCTATCTATTTATCTATCTCATTCCTATTCATATCTATCTATCTATCTATCTATCTATCTATCTATCTATCTATCTATCTATCTATCTATCTCAATCCTATTCATATCTATCTATCTATCTATCTATCTATCTATCTATCTATCTATCTCCTTCCTATTCATATCTACTATCTATCTATCTATCTATCTATCTATCTCATTACTATTCATATCTATCTATCTATCTATCTATCTATCTATCTATCTATCTATCTATCTATCTCATTCCTATTCATATCTACTATCTATCTATCTATCTCATTACTATTCATATCTATCTATCTATCTATCTATCTATCTATCTATCTATCTATCTATCTATCTATCTATCTATCTCATTACTATTCATATCTATCTATCTATCTATCTATCTATCTATCTATCTATCTATCTATCTCATTACTATTCATATCTATCTATCTATCTATCTATCTATCTATCTATCTATCTATCTATCTCATTCCTATTCATATCTATCTATCTATTTATCTATCTATCTATCTATCTCATTCCTATTCATATCTATCTATCTATCTATCTATCTATCTATCTATCTATCTATCTATCTATCTATCTATCTATCTATCTAATTCCTATTCATATCTATCTATCTATCTATCTATCTATCTATCTATCTATCTATCTCATTCCTATTCATATCTATCTATCTATCTATCTATCTATCTATCTATCTATCTATCTATCTATCTATCTATCTATCTATCTAATTCCTATTCATATCTATCTATCTATCTTGAGGATTACCACCATATATTGAAATACCGGTTCTCGTACGATCACAAAAGCAACGTCGAGCCTGATCAGTACCCAGATGGCTGAGCACTTCTCCGAATACCAGGTGTTGTAAACTTGAATGTGCGGGTGGTGTAATGGATAACGGCACGGAACGGTAAATCTGAGTGCCGGGGTCGAATTTCAGTCGATTTTGTAATATTCACATGCTAATACCCTTGGGAAAGGTATGAATATACCTCTTCTCTCCCAGCTAATTATTAGGACTTCTATAAAAGTAAAAATCAATATTATCTCCAAAAATTCTTGCATATATCCCATTCTGTTCATATCTATCTATCTATCTATCTATCTATCTATCTATCTGTTTATCTATCTATCTACCTCATTCTGTTTCTATCTATCTATCCCATTCTGTTTATATCTATCTAATTCTGTTCATATCTATCTATCTATCTATCTATCTATCTATCTATCTATCTCAGTTCTGGTCTATATATGAATCCCCCTCTTGTCTCCAAACTATTTAGTAAAACCTATATAAAAGTAAAAATCAATATTATCCCACCCAAATTCTTACAATCTGATAATATTTTCCGGCTTTAAATAACCTTTAAAAGGTTGGTAAGCCGTAATAAGCAACTTAAGTAATTAAATTATTTATTTTGATTATATGGTACATCTAGTAATACTTCTTTCTACATGTAATAACTGGCTGACGTACTCGGCGTTGCCCGGATGTACATAGCTGCAATTGTATACCCCCCCGTATAACCACACCCCTCTCTAGAAATATTTGCCTGCGTCCCCGCTTTCATCCATCATCCGTTGTCATACTAATCTACTCCCCCGCTTATATTTTTAATGTTATGTCCTTCGCAAGTGTTTCAGTATTCTTAATAAAGGAATTTCATCGATAAAACCTTCTCGTGTGGTCGTTGTTCGGGGTTAAATTGTTTCAATGTTTTAGATATTCAGTAACTTTCCTATGGCCGCAATAATTTTCAAATAGTATGGCATTGTTCACGAATCTGATAATCAAATAAAAACAGGGATGAAGTGTCAGAGCTTGATTCAACTGAAAGTGTAAACTCGCGGACGCCCTCTTTAATACGCTTCCTGTGAAGCTGTGGTTAATAAGAAGTTGTTCGGGAATTTTCCCCTTTTAAGGCTTCAATAATACTTCTCAAACGATCTTTACATCAAAGGTTGTTCGAAAGTGAATTTAGGATGGAATCATATGAAGAAACTATTGGCTAAATGTCGAAAGACGATTTTGGACCTAGTTTGTCGCAGATTTCGTTCAGTTAACTGAAATAATTGTAGTAGTAGTAAAAGACAAGTCAACTTGAAGTAGCAACAAACGTCTGCAATAGATTTGTCTCTCGACCGCAACACTTGTAGCCAAATCACAGTTCAAAGAATAGCCCGTCGTAACAGTCCACCAAATAACGTAGAAGCGACAGAATTGGGGTCACACGTCCAATCTTCACTTCTCACCAGCAAAAGCGCGTGTTCGTCCCACGTTTCAGTAGACACTGGTAAATACACAGCTCACTCTATCGGTAGGTTGAAGGTAGCGTCCAGCTTCCAGACAAAAATAAACAGAGTCGTAACTTAATACCAAACTCTATAATAGTGCACGTCACCACGGTCCCGACTGCACTGCCAGCCAATGTCCCAGACCGTTTTTATTGGCCGAAAACACGGCCAACGCACCAATCATTGGCGTTGGCCTCGCTCTCAATCAGAGTCCCCAGCTCGTCCAATCAGCATGCAGACCGCCACTAGACAAATCGTGCCGAGCAGCATAAAATAACAAATGTCGGAGAATGTACTTTTCTTTTACAAAATAGCAGCCCGACAAGCAAAACATCTTGGGCGCTTTGACTCTGGTAAGTGCGAATATTTATCGTCACAGTAATATAAACCAAAATTTAGGCAATACAATTTGTGTGTCATATCTAATTTACATGGTAAATCTGGAAAGCATCGGATGAAAAACCAGGGAGTTATGGCCGCAAAACGGGATTTTTGAACAGTTTTTCGTTAGACGCGTGGATGCAAGCAGGACTAAAACCACACTATCTTATTTTTTGCACGAGGGCAAATTTTTTGCGACATGTTTGAAGAAAATCGGAAAAATATCTGGAAGTTATTCAAGTTTTTTATTTTAAGTAGCACGAAAAGCCCGATTTTTTTTTCAGAGTTTTTTTTGGCAATTTTTTGTGTGAAGCCAATGTCGCTGGAAAACTATCAATCACTCGACATAAACCTCGTCACACGAGCTGATGTTTTGCATTAAGTGAAAAGAACATCAGCTCATACAGTAAAGAAATGGTTGGCGTGTAACTTTGCCTGGGATTTTGCAAAATGTCGTACCCACCTTCAGTTTTATCGTTTTTTTTTTTTTTTTTTTTTTTTTTTGCCAAACACGGGGCTTAGGGCATTGGATATTGAAACGTTGGTCTTCTTCACCTGTCTTAGTAAATTTGCAACGGGTGTGCAGAATTCCATCGAAATCGATCGAGAAATGTGCACGTGCGTAAATAGCACGCAGACACAGGGACAGACACAGGGACAGACATTTTCTGTTTTATAGATATAGATAATAATGATGATGATGATGATGATGATGATTATGATGATGATGATGATGATGATGATGATGATGATGATGATGATGATGATGATGTTGATGATGATGATGATGATGATGATGATGATGATGATGATGATGATAATAACAGATGGTTAAAGTCTAAAGAACACGTCGGCCAGTAAATTAGTGGAGAGTCTAGCGCGTTTAAAGACGAGCATATTTGCCTCGATCTTTCATCAGAAATAAATTTGAATAAGAATGATATAGATAGATAGATAGATTTCAATAGCCCTCCCCCCCCCCAAAAAAAAACAGTGCAAATAAATTTTAATCTCTGATCGTTGATAAGATCTACTAAGTCTATTTTCAAAATTTTTTTTTAAACATTGCCTTTTAAAACGGTGGAATTAGAGGAATATAAAATCAAACAATTGCATTTAAAATATTGTCATATTATGACGTTCATTTTAACGCATAAATGTTGTCAAGTTACAATGTTTTTACTATAGAACAGGTTCGAAATTTTTTATGTAAATATGATGAGAAGTGTATGTCTTTTAATTCTTATCTATCTATCTATCTATCTATCTATCTATCTATCTATCTATCTATCTATCTATCTATCTCAGTCTGTCCTTATCTATCTATCTATCTATCTATCTATCTATCTATCTATCTATCTATCTATATCATTCTTATTCAAATTTATCTATCTCTATAATTCCGATTCATACCTATCTATCTATCTATCTATCTATCTATCTATCTATCTATCTATCTATCTATCTATCTATCTATCTCAGTTCTTATCTATATATCACAATCTGTTAATGTCTGTCTGTCTATCTATCTATCTATCTATCTATCTCATGGTTTTTTGTGCAGTGGACGCCTTATATAACACGTCGGCCAATAAATTACAGGAGGCTAACGCATTTAAAGTCGAGCAAATTTTTGTAAAGAAAGTGCTCATTATTAATAAAATATTGCAACAATCTTTAATGGATAAACATAAATCGTTAATATCTTATTGCCTTTTTTTCTTATCTTGATGTGTTTTTTATGCTAGTATAGTTTAAGGAAGCATTTATCTAAATAAATTCCCCAACACTGTCATCAACGAACAAATAAAATTCGCTTTTAATCTCTTTTAGAAAAATAACTGAATTATCCTGATATTAACAAAAATAAATCCACCATTATCCGATTCTATTGTAAACAGATGTGCCTTAACTGTAAACATGATGAAAAAAAGGCCATTAAAATATAATTCGTTGGCAGACGATCAGTTCCGAACCCCCAAAAAACACGTCAGATTTATTGATGCAAAAAGTTAACCTAATTGTTTACAATAATACAGGAGCTCAAAAATTCTTCTACGTAAGAAAATACTGTTTACAAATTCTCATGTACTTTGATAGATTGCATAGCTGTAAATTTTATGGAACTACACAATACTCACAGACAGAACAATCAAAGTTAATCGTCCAGACATTGTTATTAGAGACCGCAAACGAAAAAAAAATTGCCACCTTATTTAATGGCAGTCCCTGCAGACTGCAATGTATTTTTGTCGATCATCAAAATGTTATCAAAATACAAGGACCTTGAAATCGAAATCTCAATAATGTGGCACATGAGAACATCAACAATCCCTGTTATAGTTGGAGCCCTCGGATAGATTGGAAAAGATTCCGATAGACTCATTGAAGGGATTCCTGGTAGCCCATGTCTTAAAGAAATGCAGAAAGATGTTCTCATAAGTACAGCCCCACGCCTTACGCGGGGCTTTATCTATGTAAAGTATGTGATTTCTTTTTCAAAATTACTCAGTGGAAAATGTCATGATGCCATTTCTGACCTTAGGTCTCTGGTTAGGACCCGGAAAGAAATGAGTATACACCAGAAATCAAAGGGAATAATAATAATACTAATAAGGATTACATTTTTACATTGCCATTTCATGCACCACGTGCTCCATCGGTTGATTTCTCATTTGTCTAAACTGAGTGCAGCTCGCTCAGTTATCAATCAACTATGACAATTAGTAGCTTAGTACATAATGCCAAAATAGTATCTATTAGTAGATAATAGCAAAATACCGTACAGGAAAGACAAAATTCTAGATGTCATTCGTCCTGGGTAAGACGATAAACTACATTCAACAGCACGTACTCTGATCAGGAGGTTTTGAGGAGCGTGGAACCACCCCTTAATTGCTGGTCTTCCCAGGTCCACCCTGACCCGGGGTGGTAGCACCCGTTAGGTTAGCTATGGCCAAATAGTTAACTCCCAACTGGGGGCAAAACACTATGAAAGTGTAATAATAGGTTTTAATACCAGCAATAGATTTTTGTAAAAAATTATTATCAGCAATGAATTTTCGAAGAAAAAATTATTGCCAGCAATGAATTTTCGAAGAAAAAATTATTGCCAGCAATGAATTTTTGAAGAAAAAATTATTGCCAGCAATGAATTTTTGAAGAAAAAATTATTGCCAGCAATGAATTTTTGAAGAAAAAAATTATTACCAGCAATAAACTTTTGAAAAAAAAAAAACTACCAGCAATACATTTTTGAAAAAAATAAATATTACCAGCAATACTTTTTTGATAAAGAAAATATTAGCAGCAATAAAAAATCTTGTCGGCATTAAATAACCCATTGAGGTTAATATGCCGTAAAACAAAGCAAACCAAACCAAACTAGATGCCATTATTATTCAAAAGTAACAGGCAACATTAAATAATATATCTTTCATTATAGGAATCGTTAAAGTGTGGATAAAATATTTAATATGCGTAGACAAAATAATAAAATGTATAAATATTTAATAGTTTCTTTTTCGGTGCCGTCTAACTGAGTGTGATTGTTTTACAGATGACGTCACTTTAGATCAGCTTGAATCACCAGCGTTCCAGGAAAAAAAAATACACGTCAGGACGTAGCCAATAAAATGTTGTCGACCACAGTAACAATATTTAGCTTTTGATAATAACTCAAACAGCCAAAAGTATTAACAAAAAAGAAAAAAAAAAACCCACGAACTTCGGACAGTCTATACCTAATTTTGATTCCGATTTAGAACGACTTATTCGGAAACTGGCAAAATACAACAAAGAATTAATTAAAGACAGATTTTGAATTTAACAAAACTACTTCGCGCTCGCGCATATATATATATATATATATATATATATATATATATATATATATATATATATATATATATATATATATATATATATATAAAAACAAACAAAAAAAACAATATATAAAAAATAATATAAATAAATAAAATTCATCGAGTCTAGAAGAATCCTCATCGGAATGCAGAAAACACTGGACGGCTTTTTCGTCCTGTTTTGAGACTCATCAGCAGTGCGCATCCACTACCGCGAATCATTCATACAGAAAACATTGAATGATTCATTGTAATGTAAATTGAACTGCACCACATACTTGATATATATATATATATATATATATATATATATATATATATATATATATATATATATATATATATATAATAGCATGTCATTAACCTCGGCACATAAGTCTTACCCAAAATCCTACCTATGGATCGTGATATCCGCGGATATTAGTGAACCACAAACTTTAAGTATTTCCAAAAATCAATCATCAGGAATTCGGACCCTTATTTAAAACCGTAGCTACATTTTTTAATCATTTTTTTTCTCTTTTTGACAAGACATTTTGTACAGACATTTTCTCTAAACATTTGTCTAAAAGATCTTCTCCGTTGATAGTAACGTATCCAGAACTGTTATTTTAAATTTATTCAAAAGTTATCACGATCTATTTAGCATCCACATTATGTAAGTTGAAAGCGTTCCTACATCAGTTGTTTCTCTTGAATTGACAATGTAGCATTTGTCGCGACTGTATAGATATTATCAGATAAGTAATTATGATTGATTTTTTCTTGTTCTTTTCTTATCTGGAAAATGTTTACGTTTTGTTAGCAGATCTGAACATAATCGTGCGACAACGATCAACGCGGGAAGACATCTTTGAAAACAAAATTAATAATCGTAGAATAAGACGGGAATGTTTTGTTAATCACGCCTTCTGGTGGACATCTTCGTTGTCATAATAGGTATAAAGAAAAACATCAACAAATCAAAATGAAAACGAGAAAGAAAAAAGACAAGGAATGAATCGAGTTCAGTGACAACAAAAAATTAGACGAACAGGATTTTTAAATCGTTGTATGATGGCTGTCATAATGTTTTTGTTGCCTTTATGAAAATAGCCATGAGCGGCCATTAATACCACCCTATCTTGTCTCTGCCCCCTTTCCATGGTTAATAACTGCTTTCAAATTATTTTTGTATTAAGAATACGTCAAAATGTCCTATTAGCGTAAGGCTATAAAGTGTGGGTGAAAATGGGTGGTTTAATGGCTGTCAAAACAGAATCAGCTGATTTCGATTACCGGATGATACAGCTAGACGTGGTGCGATAGTTTACTTAGCGAGCAAATCTAGCATTTGTTTGAACTGAATTAGATCCTCACTGTGTGCTCTATAATAGTGAACTTATATATATATATATATATATATATATATATATATATATATATATATATATATATATATATATATATATATATATATTAAACTTAATATAGATTAAATTTAAATTTTAAAATGAGTAATTTTTAATTTTTAATTTCAAATTTTATCGTATAATTTAATACGAGGGTCATTCAATAAATAAAGTGAATTTTCCGGTATAAGGACTTCTAACACAGATAGAAGCTTACTTTTTTTTTTCAATGTAGTCTCCCAGCACTGTCACACACTTTTCCCATCTGTGCACAAGCTTCCGTATTCCCTCAGCGTAAAAATCTTTGGATTGATGTCTCAGCCAGTCGCTCACAACACTTTTGACTTCATCGTCACTTTTAAAATTCGTGCCTCTCGTGAAATCTTTCAAGGGACCAAACAGGTTGAAAGTCTGAAGGGGCAAGGTCTGGGCTGTAAGGAGGATGAGGGAGCAGTTTCCAGCCCAGCTCATTGATGGTCTGCACCGTTTGGGCTGCTGTGTGAGGCCTTGCGTTGTCATGATGCAAGATGACTCCTTCTAACTGATGACCCCTGCGTTTGTCCCAACAGATAAGCTCAAAGTCCTTGCAATGTCATACACTGTCACCCTTCTGTCAGACTGAAAGAGGTCATTGACTGATTCGATCACCTCAGGAGACCTCACTTCTGTAGGCCTCCCAGGCCTGTCTTCATCCTCAACACTGCTCCGTCCTTCTTTAAACAATTTAGCCCACTTGTAGACATTTGTTTGGCTGAAACATGTGGCACCATACACAGTTGACATTCTCCTATGAATTTCAACTGGTTTGCACCTTTCAGCAACCAAAAACTTGATAAGTGACCGCTGTTCAATCCTGGAGCATGCTTCTTGCTCGGCCATCTTTGTTAATCGCCAAAACTCTCAAAGTTTTTTTAATCTGCAAAAGAAATTAAATTCATGTGAAAAAGAAGTAAAACAAAAAAAGAAAAAAGAAAAAAGAGTAAGCTTCTATCTGTATTAGAAGTCCTTATACCGAAAAATTCAACATAGTTATTGAATGACCCTCGTATTTATTAGTTAGAATAAATTCTATTTTAGTCTAACCCCAACATTAAAGCATTAAATATTTATTATAACCTTAGTTGGTTGTCAAGTTTCTTGAATTCTCAAATACGTGTATTTTGATTGGTCATCCCAGCTTATGCAACAGCGTTTTCCCTTAGCAAGGGGTGTTTGATTCCTTTGAACCTTTTAAAACACTTTATTCTACATTCAACATCATCACTTGATAAGACACCAAAAGTATTGAAACAAAATTGCTATTTTTGTAGTGATTTTATAACATATTTATGTAATAATTTTCGAATAAATAATTATATATATATATATATATATATATATATATATATATATATATATATATATATATATGAGGATTCGTTTGTTTAAAACTATTTACAAGTTCTTTGGTAGCACACATTTATTTAAATATATATACCGGGTGTAACATCAAAATTGTTCAAAAAGTATAACAGTATAATTTTAAAATTGTTAGATTAAGCTTTGGACTTTTGTATGTTAGAAATGATTAAATATATCTTACTGGAATTCTAAGAGAATATCATAGGAAATGGATTAAATCCAGCCTGAATTTTCGAGAAATTTCGTAGAAAATATGCGTTCGAACCAGTATCCTGTATGGCGGTTTCGTACTTTACCCTATTTAAACAATGTTTAGATAAGGTGAAGAGTTATATTAAGCAAAAACTTATATTTAAGGAATTTCAAAATGTTTTTTATACTAAAAAACCTTCTTAAAGGGCTTGCAAGTATAATTAATTTTTTTTTTGTATATATGGAACCTAAAATGCGATACTTATTATATTGAATGGGCAATGCAATAAGGCAATATTAAAGTTGGAAAAAATTAAGTAAATATTATGGACTATTATATACTAATAAAATAATGGATATGTAATTGTAATCCGTAAATTTTTTGAAAAATTATTTTAACTCTATTTTAAAGCAAACATTATACAATGCCGGCAAATTACTGTTAATTCATTTCTTTGATTTAGGAGAACATTATTTTTATGAAATTTTATAACATGCAGCTTTTCATGTAAATACAAGGGACATCCTTAAATGACCCATAAATGGGCCGATGAAGGAGCATTATAGTTCCGAAATATGAAAGTTTTTCTGTAGCGACGTAAAATATCATAATATATATATATATATATATATATATATATATATATATATATATGGTTGGATTGACACCAATCCAACCAAATATGTTAGCTCTATCTTTGATATTGAGCGCTTTCTAATATGTACCGCACATATAATATATAAATAATATATATATAATATATTACACACACACACACATACATATATATATATATATATATATATATATATATATATATATATATATATATATATATATATATGTATATCGTTATATTTATATTTATATACACACATTTTTCACACACACATATTTATATATATATATATATATATATATATATATATATATATATATATAGATATAGGTAAGATGGAGTATAATTCCGCTGTACGTAACATTTAATTCAAAAGAGTACTCTATACATAGTAGAGCTAAATATTATTTATTTTAGGATATTAAATCATGTTAAAATCGCTACATAATTACAATTATGTTTCAACACCATAAATGTGTCTCTTCAGGTGATGTTAAACTACTGGCGAGTGAAAGATTAATTTAATTTAAAAAAGCAGATAACTTTAAAAACACACACTTGTTGATTTGGCCAATCGAATGTGACCTACGCTAAATTCAAATTCAGCAGAAATTTGTTTTAAATATAGGTCATGATACGAAGTTGTCTGTACATAAAACCAAGGCAATTTTCTTATGGGCAGATACAGCTTGTTACATTATTTCGTAAGATGCATCGAAGTCTGACGCTCAAACTTACCAAACTCAAGCTTGAAATTAAATTAATCTTTCACTAGCGAGTAGTTTTACATCACCTGAAGAGGAATGCGCTGTAGAATGTTTTAAAATAACTGATAGTCTAGCACCGCTTTAGTCCTGAGAAAATGACGAGCGGACATTTTGAAATTCTCGCTTTTATTTGAGATAAACATGTAACACTAAATTGATATTTAAATTTGTAACAATGCTAATATTTCTGAAGCAAGGAGATGTGCATATTTATTGGATATTATTCAGTTATTATGACTGGATTTTTGTTAATTCGGCAAAGTAAATAATTTGGCAAAGTTCTGAAATAAAACACTTGCGCTGTCTATATAGTGGTATATTAATATCTGGATGAAAAATAATTTAACCGGGATTAATAGGTAGATAAATTATTTACACACACATAATAATTGGCCACTCGATATCGAGGACACCCGTTGCAATGGACAGCTAGCTAGCGCATATGGCAACATTTGCACAGGCAATTTCCCAACTGGGAAATGCCCACAGAGCCCACCTGCAGTTTATACTGTTATTGGCGTGTGCAGAACCAATTAACAGTTTTAGAGCGTTGGTGCGAACCCAGCGTGATCATAAATGAACAAGGCTGGCCACCTCAACTCGCAATCACGGTGTTTTTGTGATATCGTGCTAGCTTTGGCCAACGAGGTCTTCCACACAGTTTCCTCTCCCAAATTCACTCACATGGTTTTGGTGGACGCGTGCTTGGAGTCCGATAGCTGCTGAAATTAATTCCAGCCAGGATTCGAACTCGGTGCCTCGTGATTCTAAACGCCTTAGACCACTCAGCCACACAGCCACACTGCTTACAGTACCAAGCGGTCAACCCATTTAAGTACTGACCTGGCTCTACGATGCTTAACTTCGGTGATCGAACGGGAACCGGTGTGTTCAGCGTGTTTAACCCGTAATATATACGCACACATACACACACACATAGATATTTACATACACATACACACACGCATATATATATATATATATATATATATATATATATATATATATATATATATATATATATATATATATATATATATATATATATATATATATATATATATATATATATATATATATATATATATATATATATATATATATATATATATATATATATGAATCGGAATTAGATATGAATAGAAATGAGACAGATATTGATAGGAATTAGACAGATAGATATAAATAAGAATGAGATCGATAGACAGAGAGGCAGATAGATAGATTGATATATAGATAGAAAGGTATCGAATAGTAAATAATATATATAAAAAAACTGATACAGCTAGCTAGCTAGATATGAATAGGAATGAGATAGACAGATAGGTAGGTAGGTAGATAGATATAGATATGAATAGGAATGAGATAGATATAAAAAAGACTGAGATAGATAGATATGAATTAACTGAGACATCTAGATAGATTGAAATAAGATATATATATATATATATATATATATATATATATATAGATAGATAGATATGAATTAACTGATATATATATATAGATAGATAGATTGGAATAAAAATGAGATAGATAGATATATATGAATTAACTGAGATATCTAGATAGATTGAAATAATATATATATATATATATATATATATATATATATAGATATATAGATAGATATGAATTAACTGAGATATCTAGATAGATAGATTGGAATAAAATGAGATAGATAGATTGATAAATAGATATGAATTAACTGAGATATATAGATAGATTGAATAATATAAATATATATATATATATATATAGATAGATAGATATGAATTAACTGATATATCTAGATAGATTGGAATAAGAATGAGATAGATAGATAGATAGATAGATAGATAGATAGATAGATAGATAGATAAGAACAGACTGAGATAGATAGATAGATAGATATGAATTAACTGAGATATTTAGATAGACAGATTTGAATAAGAATAAAGATAGATAAATTTTATTCATAATCTTATTCGGAACACACTTTCTCTTGCCAATTTCGAATTGACTAACCTTAACATTCGGCGCGCATCACTCATTTTCCCCGCGTAACGGCGGCCACCGCCAACAGGTGGAGCACCGTTTCGACTCTTAACGCGGGAAGCCGGCCAAAAAGACAGCAACAAGTCAAATATAGAATCAGGGAAGCACAGGAAATTTCTCCACGAAGCACAACACAGGGGCATGATATCCACTTTAGTGATGTGATTATTTATTTCATGGTTATTTATTTCCGAGTGTGACATCAGTCCTCCTCAGGGATTACGGCTTGTGCGTTTAATAAATTATCGACAGGAAATTACTAAGCTTCAGTCTTGATCTCTTTTCCGGTAATCGGTTCTTGCATGTCACAAAAGAGTCCGGATTAAGAATAGTAGGGAGTGGTTTAATCGAATCCTACATTTCATAATGGGATCAACGCTCAGGTCAGACAACTTGTTGGTTGCTTGAAATTCAAATTGTTTTGTTGGTAAAATATTAAAAAGTGAATGTAAATATTTTGTCTTGATAGTTATGAGAACAAGAAACACGTTCTTTTTTACGTCCTGGGTAAGACGATAAACTACATCCGACAGCAAGGTCTCTGATCAGGAGGTTTTGAGAAGCGTGGAACCACCTCTTAATTGCTGGTGTTCCCAGGTTCACACTAACACGGGGTGGTAGCACCTGTCAGGGATTCAGTTATGGGCAAATAGTTAGCCCTCCACCAAAAGGGGTCAAAATACTATGAAAAATATAAAAAATAGATTTTAATACCAGCAATACTCTTTGGAAAAAAATATTTCCAGCAATATATTTTTGGAAAATAAAATATATTTCCAGCAATAAAACATATTTTTGGCATTAAATAACCCATTGAGGTTTTGATATGCCATAAAAAAAAGCAAAGAAACAAAGTTTCTTTTTTAACTGGATATTTTATTTTTTTATTTTCAAGCTAAAGTATCTTTAACATCGAATCAAGAAAAAGTAAAAAAAAGCACATCTATCTATCTATCTATCTATCTATCTATCTATCTATCTATCTATCTATCTATCTATCTATCTATCTCAGTCCTTTTCATATCTATCTATCTATCTATCTATCTATCTATCTATCTATATATCTATCTATCTATCTATTAGCTTGATTATATGTCTCTATATACCGATGCACGAATCTATTTCTGTGCGTACAAGCTAACATTTATGCATACATGCATGTATGTATGTAGTACTCTTTCCTGTTGTACTATTCTGAAACATGATCAACATACCGGAGGCATATTAAATGGCTTCAGAAATTCCATAAAATATGCCTGCGATATATCCTTAACATCAAATCGCAATCTGTGATTCTAGACACTGTTGCCCTCCAAAGAGCATTGAAACAATAATTATCCTCAACCAGATGCGATAGGCCGGACAGGTTGTGAGAATGGGCGGGACAAATGGATTCTCATACAGCTTTTCAACGGGGAACTGAAGACATGAATGTGTCCTCACAGAAACCTAGAAAGCGGTTTAAAGTAATCTGAAGGATAATATGAAAGCGTTGCACATAGATGTACAGCACTGGGAAGAAATTTAAATCGTAGAGTATGGATGTACTAGGGAGGGATGCAACACCTTTGAGGATGGATGCCTCAAACATGTTCAGATCAAGCGTGATGTATGATCTCCGAAGGCTCAAGCCAGGATCGAAACACGACCGATTTGGTGCCAGTCGGAGTTTTTATCCCTAATCCATCAGCTCTCGGCAGAGAGAAATTGCTAATTGTAGCGTACTGTTTTTTTTACGAATGTAAACAAACGCCAGTCAGTCAGGGAACTCGTATCCATTTTACCAAAGAGCTTTGTATTTTAGCGTAGGCCACTGCTGTTTGTAGAATTAGGCTATCTCTCAAGAGTGCTACTTTCAAACAGATATTGATAAATATAACACACAACCAATGTCTACTATGTTTGATCATGAGCCGTTCTAAACTTCGTATATTTGCTTCAATTTCGGGAGAAAATACAGACAAAAATTGTCCAACATTTGGATTTTTTATCACGCTGTTTCTTGATCTAAACTTTCGGCTCCCGTGAGCTATCTTCAGAGTGGTCATACGGACATTTAAACAAAGATATTCATCATCAAAATTATGTTCTGTTATGTTGATATAGAAGATTGCTATGCGACGATAATGGTAGGGAATAGCAGACGGAGGTCTTAAATTTATGATGCCGTTCTATGACTTTGTACCACGTGAAAGACCGAAATATTAACAAGAGGACCATATGTCTAGATGCAGTATAATGTGTTGTGACTAGTTTGAAGTGTAATTTTGTTGAGTGTGGGTTGCTTTGTTTTAATGTAGATTTTTGTTCTTATTTTCTTCCCAACTTAAAGCAACCATACGAAGTTAAGAACGGCTCATGATCAAACATAATAGACATTCCTTGGCTGTTATATTTAACAATATATGTTTGAATAATGATCTGCTGCCCCAATACACTATATATATATATATATATATATATATATATATATGTGTGTGTGTGTGTGTGTGTTTGTGTGTATGCTTGCATATATATATATGTATGCTTGCATATATATATATATATATATATATATATTTATATAAAAGTGAACATAGAAGTCAACACTTGGAAGCGTCAGTCTGTTTCATGCTAGATGCAATCGTCGTGGCCTGACGATTGCATCTAGCATGAAACAGCCTGTCGCCTCTGAGTGTTGACTTCTATGTTCACTTTTATGTTTATATTTACACACGCTCTATCTCTGATAGTGAGCACTTTATCCCATAAATATAGCACATTTTAAGACTATATTTCTTCATATATATATATATATATATATATATATATATATATATATATATGGACTGAGGAGTCACATGGTGATACACAGGAGAGTTGTAGAGTATACAGATCCAATCAACTCAATCAAGGATACAGAGGTTATCTGTCATATATGCCTGTTACCTATGAAATTGAATGCTAGTCTCGAGAGTCATCTTAGGGGACGTAAATAAACAACGAAACGGAAGCCATTACAACTGATGCGAGAGGTGAGAGGACAGCTCTCATCTGAGTAAAATGTAGCAATCATAGATGATTCCTATTCACATCTATCTATCTATCTATCTATCTATCTATCTATCTATCTATCTATCTATCTATCTATCTATCTAATTCCGATTCATATCTATCTATCTATCTATCTATCTATCTATCTATCTATCTATCTATCTATCTGTTGTGGTAGGATCCACCTAATTTGCATAGTGGAGTACCGACTATATAAATATGGTTGGTACCGGGAAGACAAGAGAGGCGAATCAAGAGATTCAACTAGAGACTCTGCCCGACTGCGACTTAGTCAACACATTCTCCAGGAACGGTCTTCCCAGGAATATACAAAAGACTATATGTAAATATTGTGTACACTTTCTTGTTTCAATACATTTTGTTCTAAGTACATTTTGTGTTGCATTATTATTCCATGCATTAGTCAAGTTTCAACACTATCTATCTATCTATCTATCTATCTATCTATCTATCTATCTATCTGAGGAGCAATGGAATCATAAAATTTAAATCAAATATGGCATCCAGTGGGTTCGATCTATCGAATCACCTGAGCATATAATAAGATCGGCTCTGTTTGAGAGAACTGTCGATTATCCTTCGCATCAAGAGATTACTATCGCCACGAACAATCTCTAACCAGCCTTATCGATTGCTAATGACTTGGACGAGGAGGATTTCGTAGAAGGCGGTATAATTAAAATAAGCAAATAATTAATCATATATACTTTGAAGTCTGACTAAGTGTAAGATAAGAGAGAAGGCACATATGCGCGACCACATGTGTTATATTACACATATTGCCACCGGCGACTAACCTCTCTCACTCTCCCTGGTTCTCTCTCTCTCCCCCTCTGTTTTGCTCATACACGCAGATATTAAAAGAAAAAGATGAAAACGGATGAAGTCAGAACACAAGAGAAAACATTACTTGAGTCGACAGTGTTATTAATGCTTGTCTTCGTTACAGAGAAAAAAACCCGTTCGTCATTCACTTTATAAAACTCATATTCAGACAACCGTTAAAGTTGCATGCTTGTTTGCTGTGTAAACAGATGAATCGCACGGGATGTTGATACGACTTATGAAATCGTGAAACCCGCCATTGATTGATAATAGAGAATAGCTTCGTACATGGAGCGTTAGGAGTTTTGTCATTACAAACCATCCGTCCGTTTCGGGCCAACTTTATTTGTACATACTTCACAGATATTATTAATTTTCTTCTTCTTCTTCTTCTTCTTCTTCTTCTTCTTCTTCTTCCGCCTCTTCTTCTTTTCCCCCTCCTTCTCTTGTTCTTCTTCTTCCCTCCTCTTCTTCCCCACATCCCCTTTTCTCCTTCTTCTTGCCCTCCTTCTTCTTCTTCCCCTCCACCTCCTCTTACTTTTCTCTTCTTTTTCTCTTCTCCTTCTCTCTTCTTCTTTTTCTTCTTCTCTCCTCCTTCTCTCTTCTTTTTCTTCTTCTCTCCTCCTCCTCTCTTCTTTTTCTTCTTCCCATCCTCCTCCTCCTCTTTTTCTTCTTACTCTTCTTCCCTCCCCCTCCTGTTCTTCCCCCTACATTTCCCGTCCTTCTTCCCTCCTCCACTTCTTTTACCCCTCTTATTCTTCTTCTTCTTTGTCCTCTCCTCCTCCTCTTCTTACCCTTCTCCTCTTCTCCTTCCCCTCCTCCTCTCCGTCTTTTCTCCCTCCTCCTCCTGTTCTTCTTCTTCCCTCCTCTTCTACCCCTCCCCTCCTTTTCTCCTCCTCCTCTTCTTCTTCTTTCCCTCCACACTTCTTCTCTTCTCCTCTCTTCTTCTTCT
>OZ038508.1:15722250-15732250 GCA_964036315.1 Acanthosepion esculentum | reverse complement strand
AGTTAGGTCTCATAATTTCGCTGTTGAAATTGTTAATTGTAACCGTAAGTTCTATGGCAATCGTTTTTTTCTCTCGCACTTCTCACTTGCGGAACTCTCTTCCGGATTCTTGCTTTCCTGACAACTAATATCTTCAAAAATTTTAAAAGCAATGCCAATCGTCATTTTTCTTCTTCTTGAACCCTGTTCTTTTATTCCTTTCTCTGTTTCTTTCACTCTCAGTAACCCTTTGCATCTTAGTCGACTTTATTTCCTTGCTTGGGCTGAAAAATTAAAGATATCAACATGTGTACTTGAATATATCATATTAAGCAGTAAGACTTGCAGATTACTTGGAATTGTTTTTAATTTATTTATTTAACTTTTTAAAAGCGGACTGTCTTAGAATTTACACGCGCGTTCCCCACCAAAAAATGCATCGTTTGGGGGGTCAAACCTATCTCAGGTAAGATAAGAAACGATGTCTTCCCTAATTGAGCCACGACTGTCCCATCATTAAACACGAGAATTTCATTCTATTTACACTATAAAATAACATTCGACGTCTCATTTTTATGTACTAGAAATATTTCTTTTTATAAAGAGGGCGCTGTGTTTGTCGGCCTGTCCTGGATATATGGCCGCCCAGATTTCCCGGGCTTTGCAGGTGCGACTGTCAGCTCGACTACGCTTTACATCTCGCCCAGTTCACGTTTCTATGTGAAAGTGTGAGATTACGTCCAAAGGGGGAAAGAAAGGAAAGAAAAAGAAATAAGGAAACGCGAAAATAATATAAAAGGTCTCTCACAATGAAAGCGAATAAAAGACGAGCCGACTACAAACAGAACATTACAATTGTAAATCATCAGTAGATAAAAAGAAATGTTTTTATTTCATTATTTGAAGTTCATGTCTCTTTCCTTTTGATTTCGGTCGTATCGCGTGGGACTTCTTTCCGTATTTTGGGAGACACATGATCTTGTTATTCGGTCAGGTTACTGTAGATCAGTGCATAGAAAAGAACAATAAGGAATACAATGATAATTATTGATAAGTTAGAATGGCGAGGAGTCACTCTTGCATATACAAGCGTATTAAAAGATTATGGACCTTTCGGAGCTGTTCACATCCTAAGGAAATTCTTTGAGTAAACTGACACTCAGATATGTTGGTACTAGTTTGTTTGTGAAAGCCTCCACGAAGACCGTGGTATATAAACAGAGGGAATAGTAATAATAGATTTCTCTGTTCCAGGGGACTACGGAGAATATAAGAAAGAAAGTAAAGGAGATTAATAACTATTACAACCTTGATGTTCACTCTGTAAAGGCCCAGGAGCCACCCGAGCTGTCAGTCACTCTCTTTATTCCTGGGAAGTGTTATTCTTAATTTAATATATGAAATATAAAGATGGGCCTCTCGTAGCTCCATGGTTCCAATACTTGTCTCGTTAACCCATTTACTCGAGTTGCCATAAAGATATATCTAATTCGGCCTTTCAGTAGCTGTCTATATTTCTGAGATGAGGTATTATGTACACTATTTACATTATTTGGTCTATTGTCCTCATCTTTGTCGCTATATTTATTACAACGTTTCGGCTCTTCAATATCTGTCTATATTTCTGGGATGAGGTATTATGTACACTATTTACATTATTCAGACTATTGTCCTCATCTTTGTCTCCATATTTATTACAACGTATCGGCCTTTCAGTATCTGTCTATATTTCTGAGATGAGGTATTATGTACACTAATTACATTATTCGGACTATTGTCCTCATCTTTGTCGCCATATTTATTACAACGTTTCGGCCCTTCAATATCTGTCTATATTTCTGAGATGAGGTATTATGTACACTACTTACATTATTCGGACTATTGTCCTCATCTTTGTCTCCATATTTATTACAACGTTTCGACCTTTCAGAATCTGTCTATATTTCTGAGATGAGGTATTATGTACACTAATTACATTATTCGGACTATTGTCCTCATCTTTGTTGCGATATTTATTACAAGATCCTCATCTTTGTCGCCATGCGTGTCCAACTTTTTCTGCGATAAGACGGGCTCTTCTTGAATTGACGGGAAGTCTTGTGGCCAAGCCTGAAGGGATGAGTTGTAGGTTTCTGCATCAGTGTAGGAATGTCAGATGGTTCGAATTTCGTGCCAGTTTCTGGTAGGATTTTTCAATTTGTCTCCATATTTTTGGTATATCGAGTCCGTACCGATCCTTCAGTATCTGTCTATATTCCTGAGATGAGGTATTATGTACATTATTTACATTATTCGGACTATTGGCCTCATCTTTGTCGCCAAAAGAATGTGAGTTCAATAACCGGCTAAGGCAGTGGAGAACTTTCAGAGGGAAATTAACAGGCGGTAACTGATAAATGACATCCATTAAACATGGCAGGTGGGATTAGAACAGTCTACCCAAGTGAGCGAAATAAAGGGTTCAGTCCGACATTCCAACCACCTGAAGAATGCCGGAGCGTACAACGGCCGAAATGTTGTAATGAGGCACAGAGTAAGAGGCACAATTGATGGGGATATGTGGGGAAGATAAATGCTAACCCTAGACTTGAACAGGTTAAGATTGTAGCGATCGGGGAAGCATTCTCTCGGGAGTTGGTTTCACAATTCAGCAGTTCGTAGGAAAAAGTTGCAAACATGGAACTTACATCTCACGAATGGAATGCGAAGGTACTGAGGATGGTTCGTGACAATGGGCGTGGCATGGAGGGTCTTAGGCGTGAACTTTAAAACTTGTGGAACTAAGGAGTGTAGTTCGTCTGAGCACTTTTCATGCAAATAATGATAGAGCAGTAAGAAGCTTGGGACATTTCGTCTGTGTGTGTGTGTGTGTGTGTGAGAGAGAGAGAGAGAGAGAGAGAGAGAGAGAGAGAGAGAGAGAGAGTTTGAGGTGGGCCTGATCTGGCTCTTTTTAGGGGTAGAGGATAGCATGAGGAGTCAGGTACTTACTGGAGCGGTATAGGGAACCGACCATTTTCTAAGCATCTTTAGCAAGGAGTTTCACTTATGAAAGAAACTTGAATATGCAGGTAACAGACATGTTGGTCGTTATCAAAGTTCTGGGAACGGTTCGAATCTGGAAATCAAGGGAAAGGTTGCGACTATCCAACCGACAGCATTGCTGAAAGCGTTTTGAACGCTAAGAAGTGTGCTGAATTTACAAGCGTCAGACCCGACCAAGAATGGCGTATTGCTGTCATATCTGGTCTGATGTTGCCCAATCCTCACTGTCCAGCCTCGACAGAGTTCAAAAGCGCTTATATGGTGATGAATTCTTCTCCACCCTGCAATCCACAGACGAAATGTTACCAGCCTCTCACTACTCTACCGTTATTACTATGACGAATGTTCGAACGAGTTACACTCGTTAGTACCACCAGCTCGGACCTTCACAGCTAGGACCCGCCCTGCCATGTTCACGGTTACATACCATGCCCATTCCCTTCGTTTTTCTTTGATAAAAAAAGCAAGTTCCCCTCATACTGCTTCTTCCACATAACTATTGCTCTGTGAAAAAAACTCCCGAGAGAATGCTTTCCTGACAACTACAATTTTGGCCTCTTTAAGTCCAGAGTCAACCGATATTTATTCTAAACGTCTTCATAATACTCTCTTACTTCCCTTCTCTTACGATATCGCTCTTCTATCTAGAGTGGCCCTTGGGCCTTGCATTGGATAAACTAACGATAAAAAACAACCCACATCTCTTCGTCTTCTTTTAATAAAAAAAGCGTAAAATCATTCCCATTTGTTATATATTCCTTTGTTAAGGGGCAAGTTCAATCAGACGACACTTTCTACAGAACTGTTATTTTGTGGAAGAAACTCCCGAGAGGATGCTTACCTGACAACTACAATTTTGGTCTCTTTAAGTCCAGAGTCAACCGATATTTATTCTACTCGTCTTCATAATACTCTCTTACTTCCGTTCCCTTACAATCTCACTCTTCTACCCAGAGTGGCCCTTGGGCCTTACACTAGGTAGACTAACGGTAAAAATAATTAAATGTGAGGATGTTGTAATGGTTAGCGGTTCGGGGTGAGAAATCGGAGAGCCGAGTTCGAGTTCGTCACATTCAAATTATTCATTTATACGTAAATGCTCTTTGGAAAGGTGTGATTCCACCTCTTAGCCTCTTCCTACCTATGGGTTAAATAGCAAAGAAGAGTGGGCTCCTTATCCTTGATTGGCAACCAATCTAGAAGGAAAACTATGAATTCAAAATATGAAGATGGTCGTTTTGAAACTTCGTGGCACCAGTTCTCGTGATTCAGTTTTTCCGAAATGTGTTCCTTTCTTCACTACAGTCATCAAATCATATGTTCAGGTTGACTGGATCAAAGAACTGGGCTGCTAGATCCTCATTCGATCAAAACAAAGGGTGAGTCTATAATAATAATAATAATAATAATAACAACAACAGTATAGCTGGCCACTTGTATTCGAGGATGACCGTCTACTAGGGCAGGTTTATACAGCAACTATGCAACTTTAATTACAGTTTCTGAGAAAGACCGTGTTATCTAGCGTGATCAACAATTTGAACAAGGCCAGCACGCTCAAGTCCTCGGCCACAATGACTTGTGACTTCGTGCTAGCACAGCTGTCGACGGCCCCCAAGGTTTCCATCTACACAATTTCACTTAAAGCTTCAGGTACTTTCCAAAGGTGCCACACGCTGAGATCGACCCCTCCGGTATAATAACATTAGGTGGCATGGTGAGATTTGAACCCGGGTCTCTTGGTCAGAATGCGAACGTTCTAATCACTCGGCCACGTGCCCGTATAATTATAATAATAATAATAATACCACCACCATCACCACTACCACCACCGCCACCACCACCACCAATGCTTGTTAACTCGGAATTATCAAGCACATATACTAAAATATTGTTAGCCCAAATTGCAGATTCTGTGATAAATATCCAGAAACCATTGATCATCTTGTATCAGGTTGCACGATATTGCCACCTACTGAGTATAAAAGCACAAATGACAGAGTGGGCCAATATCTGCACTGGAAAATATGCAACTTCTACGGGAAGGAAACTGAAAGAAACTGGTACGAACACCACCCAGACCCGGTTACGGAGATAGGACCTGTTACAATTCAAATGAGACTACACAATACACACTGACAGAACAATCAAAGCCAAGCGCCCAGACATTGTTATTAAAGACCACAAACAAAATAAGTGCCTCCTTATTGATATGGCAGTCCCTGCAGACTGCAATATATCTTTGAGCCTATTCAAAAAGCTGTCAAAATCCAAAGACCTTGAAATCGAAATCTCAAAAATGTGGCATATGGGAACATCAACAATCCCTGTTGTAGGTGGAGCCCTAGGATTGGTTGGAAAAGATTCCAGTAGATTAATTGAAGGGATTCCTGGAAGTTCATGCCTCAAAGAGATACAAAGAACTGTTCTGACAAGTACAGCCCACACTTTACGAAGGGCTTTATCTATGTAATTTTTTTTGTCAGTGGAAAGTGTCATGATTCCATTTCTAACCTTAGGTCTCTGGTTGGGACCCCGGAAAGAAATGTGTACACGCCAGAAATCAAAAGAAATAATAATAATAATAATAATAATAATAATAATAATAATAATAATATGTACGCGCATTCACCACTGTCAATAGCTGAAAATGTGCAATTGAAGTTCATAACGGATGCGACTATATTGATTGGCAAGTGCTTGGAGAGCAATGGCCCTTGCACTCAAGTGAAGCCATTAAATTAGATTTTAGAACCGCAACTACAGAAGAATTGTCCAGATTTTAATGTTGTTGGAGTCTGAGAAAATACTGAGAAATATAGGCTTACGGCCACACCACATTGAAACACTGGGTTTCGTACGAGCATTTGGTATTCTCAAATAATCACCCATCTAGGTACTAACCAGGCTTGGCGTTGCTTTTCTTTGATTCTAACGCTATTTTCCTGTTTCTTAATACTTTGCTTAGCATTTTGGAAGGCTATCCCAATGCGGCTTCGGATTAAAACAATTCCCACATATTTAAATTTTTGTACCTGATAAATTTTGACATCTCCAATGTGCAATTCGCAAGTTGGCATGCTCCATTTTGCTGTCAACCATGAATTCTGTCTTCTGCAAATTGATGTTTATTCATTTCTTCTCGCTTCCCTTCATTACCTTCTGTTGGGGTCATTGTAGATTTCTGTGCGCGTCTGCTATCAACACTGTGTCATCTGCATATATAATGTTGCTAAGATTGTGTCTGCCGATAATGAATCATTGGAAGAAATCTAACTCTCAGAATCACCTGACTGTAAATGTTGAAGATTCCGAAAAGGTTAAACTAAATTGATTATTATAAATTCAATTTCACCTCCCTTTGTTTTATACACTACATATATATATTCCTCAGAGAAACAGCCCACCAAGTTCAACTTAAATCATTTCTTAACTACAAGGTAACCAAAAAAGTTCTGTCCGTTTTTTGATTAGTCATTGAATGAAATTGAAATATATACGAAATGCGTGTAGCAATTGTTTTCAAATCCGGACAGCCGGAAGTAGGAACATCAGACGTTATAAAAAACACACGCACCGTGCTCGGCCATCAGTTATAAGCCGGACTGCTGTGAGAAGGATGGAAGTGTCTAGAGATCTCGTTCGGGGCTGTTTGCTTTACGACTTCAAAGTGGGCTTATCAGCAGCTGCATCAAGTCGCCGCATATGTCAAGCATTTGGGGATAGTGCTGTGCATGAACGTACTGCAAGGCGTTGGTTTCGAAAATTCAAGTCGGGAGATTTGTCTCTTCATGATGAGCCTCGCAGTGGACGACCACAGGTCTTGAATGACGGAGTCCTGATGGCGGCCATTGAAGAGGACAGTAGTCTAACGTGTGGTGAACTTGCAAGACAGTTCAATGTTTCCGATGAAACAGTTAGACTTCACCTGCACCGCCTAGGTAAGACGTACAAACTGAGCAAGTGGGTTCCGCAAACGCTGTGGGACAACAAGTGGCAGCTTGCGTATCGCTGCTTTCTCGCCACCGTTACTCATCCTTAATCAATCGAGTGCTTACCAGTATTGAAAAGTGGGTTCTGTACGAAATTCCCAAGTGTTCCAGACATCGGTTGTCTCCTCAGGATGCTGTCCCTCACACCGCAAGACTGCCTTTTCACCCATGTAAAATTATGCTTTGTGTCTGGCGGACAGGTCGTCAAGTGGTTCATTATGAACTGCTACCAACGGGCCAAACGGTCACTGGAGACCTATAATCACAGCAATTGAAACGTGTGCAACAGGCTTGCGCCAGAAGGAGCTAGCACTGGTGAATCGCAAAGGTGTGCTTTTCCTCCATGACAACGCCAGGCCGCATGTCGCGCGAGTGGTCAGGGATACCATACAGCAACTTTGGTGGGAGACTTTGTGCCATCCACCTTATTCACCTGACCTTGCGCCATCCGATTACCACCTCTTCCACTCCCTGGATAATCATCTTCGTGGGAAATTCTTTACCAATGAAGCAGACTTGCGCAAAGCCCTCACGGACTTCTTTGCGTCAAAACCCCCTGAATTCTACCGCATAGGCATTGAACAGCTGGAGACACGTTGGCAGAAGGTGCTGGATGCCGATGGCGATTACTTCGAAGACTAAATATAAGTTACACATACTGTGAATCGTTTTCTTTTTTTCCTTTAAAAACGGACAGAACTTTTTTGGTTACCATGTAGTATCCCCCATTATTTACATTATTCGGACTATTGTCATCATCTTTGTCGCCATATTTATTAAAACGTTTCGACCGTTGTACGCTCCAACCTTCTTCAGATGGTTGGAATGTCGAACTGAACCCTCAAGGCACAGTGGATAAAGGCGTTAGTTAGATCCAGTGACAGCACTCAAAGAGTGTGAGTTCAATACCCGGCTAAGGCAGTGGAGAACTTTTAGAGGGAAATTAACAGGAGATAACTGATAAATGACATCCATTAAACATGGCAGTGGAACTAGAACAGTCTACACCAGTGAGCGAAATAAAAGGTTCAGTTCGACATTCCAACCACCTGAAGAAGGCCGGAGCATACAACGGCCGAAACGTTGTAATAAATATGGCGACAAAGATGAGGACAATAGTCCGAATAATGTAAATAATGTACATAATACCACATCTCAGAAATCTAGACAGATAGTACCCCCCAAGTAGAACATTTACTTCTGTATTGCAGGACGAATACAAAAGTAAAAAAATAGCGAGTTACTGCATACAGCAGTGGAAAATTAGAGGGACACCGCATATTGCCGTAGGAATTTAACGGAACACAGCATAAGATAGTAAAATAAATAGGGCCGTAGAAGGATATCGTGCACCCCGCTGAATCAACCATACAGCTCCATTTTACTAAATCTCAATTTTCATAATGTAGTATTCATATAAAATACAAATTTTATCGTAACCTAATTATGTATAATAATAATTCATATGCAAAAACGATGAACAATTCAAGTAGAAAAATCGAAAATAAATTCAATCTATCTAAATACAAATTAGGGACATTTTCTAATAGATCTTTCCATCTTAAATAAATCAATAATGTTTTGCGGCATTTTTTAACATCAACTTTAGATTTTTCTTGTTAAAAACTTGAATCCATTATGTATAACAAAAAAGGTATAATCAGCATCGTCTTCTAGGGTGTTGCAATTTGATATCACATCAGTGTATATTCATGACCAGGGCCCATGCAAGGGTCTTGTCCCCACCCGCCGAATCTATGATACGGGCTCCCAACTCTACTACATTACAATTTTCATAAAGTAGTATTCATATAAAATACCAATTTTATTGTAACCTAATGATGTACAATAATGGATCATATGAAATATAAGTGAACAATTCAACTAGAAAAATTGAAAATAAATACAATGGATCTAAATAAAAATTAGAGACATGTCATAATAGATCATGACATTTTAAATAAATAAATGTTTTGTGGCAGTTTTAACATCAACTTGAGATTTTTCTTGTTAAAAAGTTGAATAATTTTAACACATTAAAGATTATGGATAAAAATAGATAATTGTATATAGTGTTTTTTCAAAACTTAGCCTGAGCAATATCTATCTATCTATCTATCTATCTATCTATCTATCTATCTTTCTATATATATATATATATATATATATATATATATAGTTTTTCGTAAACTATATATATATATATATATATATATATATATATATATATATATATATATATATATATGTAGTTTACGAAAAACTAGGTAATCCGTATGGGTAGACCCAAGGAGGATAAAATCCAGAGAGCTCAATGTAAATCAGAGCTAATTATTTAAATAAAAACAGACCACTTTAAGGTTCCATATAATAAATTATTTCACCACAGCCCTATATATATATATATATATATATATATATATATATATAGGTCTGGTGCAAGGTTCTTTTGGCTTACCCAGAATCTAAAATATGGGGCTTTGCAACATTACTACATTTCAATTTTCGTATGGTAGTATTCGCATAAAATACCAATTTTATTGTAACCTAATTATGTACAATAATGGATCATATGAAATATTGGTAAACAATTCAACTAGAAAAATTGAAATAAATACAATATATCTAAAAAAAATACAAATTAGAGACCTGTCATAATAGATCATTCCATCTTAAATAAGTCAATAATGTTTTGCAACAATTTCTAACATTTGTTAAAAAGTCAATCCATTATATATATAAAAAAGGTAATTTTATATTGTGTCTTTTCGAGAATTAGAATTATCAAAACAAATTCACGGATTTGAACGAAAAAAAAACGAACCCAGAATGTCGTCAAAATCCACAAAATGTTTTGATTTTTTAATAGTCAGTTCTGCTTAGTTTAACGTACTTAAATGCAAATAGAAAGTAGCAAATGCTGACAAGGGAACGAAGATCACATTGCCCAGGGCCTCCAATCTGGATTGTATTTCCCGTCACGGGGT
>OZ038508.1:15617250-15717250 GCA_964036315.1 Acanthosepion esculentum | reverse complement strand
ACTTGATCTCATAAATATAGCACACCTTAAAACTATATATGTGTGTGTGTGTGTGTGTGTGTGTGTGTGTGTGTGTGTGTGTGTGTGTGTGTGTGTGTGTGTGTGTGTGATAGATTGCTCAGTGGGTGGGATTTTAAGCTATTTCCTGCGGAAATCCTAAAATGGGGTATTTGACCCCAATATCTAGTTATAGTTTTGAACTGTGTGTTTATTGAACTGTGCCTTGTTTGAAAGTCATTGCCTTCACGCCTAAATTTTAGTAAATGTAGATTTTTACTGGAATTTTTTTTATTGCATCAAGATTATTTTGTCTGTTTAGCAGTATATCAAGTCGTTATGAGTCATTTAATGTCGAAATTTAATTTTCTTGGCAGCTTTGGGGTAATAAAAATATGATATACATTATTCTGCTTTCACAATTGAATACATGGTAGATGATACTCAGCTTTTGTTGTTAGACATGTTTGTGTGGACATAACTGCTAGAGGCGGTGATATGTGTGTTTTATGTTGTAATTTTGTTGAAGTTATATTTTGGAATACAGTTTGATTTCTTTAAGAAATTGTAGGATATTATATTGATTAAGGCCATGAAAGAGTTCTTTCATTTTGGTTGGTTTATTTCTTTTAGTGGCATATCAACCTCTACCGGTTTTTTCATAGCGAAATCTGAATATTTTGAACGCAATTACATGCCTTCAACTACAGATAAAATATCTATATTTCTGAGATGAGGATAAAGGCGTTAGTTAGATCCAGTGACAGGACCCACAGAGTGTGAGTTCAATACCCGGCTAAGGCAGTGGAGAACTTTCAGAGAGCAATTAACAGGAGATAACTGATAAATGACATCCATTAAACATGGCACGTGGAACTAGAACAGTGAGCGAAATAAAGGGTTCACGTCGACATTCCAACCACCTGAAGAAGGCCGGATTGTACAACGGCCGAAACGTTGTAATAAATATGGCGACAAAGATGAGGACAACAGTCCGAATAAGATAAAATGTATTCCTGGTAATTTTGCTATAAAATGTATAGTTGGCCATTCTTCGATAAATATGTATTGCTGGTAATTTTGCTATAAAATGTATAGTTGGCCATTCTTCGATAAATATGTATTGCTGGTAATTTTGCTATAAAATGTATAGTTGGCCATTCTTCGATAAATATGTATTGCTGGTAATTTTGCTATAAAATGTATAGTTGGCCATTCTTCGATAAATATGTATTGCTGGTAATTTTGCTATAAAATGTATAGTTGGCCATTCTTCGATAAATATGTATTGCTGGTAATTTAACTATGAAAATGAATTTTTTTTTTTTACTTTCATCGCGTTTTGTTTTCTTGGGAGTTCACTATTTACCTATAGCTGAGAGCCTAATAAAAGCTACCACGTCGGTTCAAGGTAGATCAACAGCAATTAAGAGGTGGCTCCACGCTCCTCAAAACCTCCAAACTCCTGATCAGATTCCTTGCTGCCGGATGTAGTTTATCGTCATACCCAGGATTTCATTAGCAGCCAAACACATTAGTATAACATCAAATCATGTTTTTGTGAGGACTTATCAGTAAATGAGCGCCGTTGTTGCATTACAATTAGAATCCATGTCTAAAAATTAATATGCCAGAAATATACACCGAATCTTCTTCTTCTTCTTCTTCTTCTTCTCCTCCTCCTCCTCCTCCTTCTTCTTCTTCTTCTTCTTCTTCTATTTGCATCTTTACCTTATTCATTCCCCTTCTTCCTTTATCTCTCTTTTTCTTCCTTCTTCAGCGCTTTTTGTTGCATCCTCAGATCTTATTGTCTTTCATCCTTTATTAATGAGGGAGACCTAACTTAAGTAACTTACTTCCACCACGCCCCATTCCTTTCGATTTTCTTTACGTCATATCGCATCAGTCTTCAATCACTGTCTGTCAGACTCTTTTCTTTCTTTCTTTCCTTCTTTCTTTCTTTCTTTCTTTCTTTCTTTCTTTCTTTCTTAGATACGGGTACCTTTGTATACGTGTGTCTCGGTTGAGGTCTTCGCTACGCGGTATAAACCAAATCTTTTTTTTAGTAACCTTATATAAAAATGAAGTAATTTCTCATTCCGACGGCCGCCATGATTTAATTAATTTTTACTTTTGTTCAAATAATTTTATTTTTTATTGCAGAGAGTGAACTTTAAATTTTTCTATCTATCTATCTATCTATCTATCTATCTATCTATCTATCTATCTATCTATCTATCTATCACTTAGGTGAGACATATCACTATGGGTGTGTGTGTGTGTGTGTGTGAGTGTGTGTGTGTGTTTGCGTGTTTGTGTGTGTTCATACAATATTATATTATTATAATATTATATAATTATAATGTGTGTGTGCGTGTGAAAGATAGATAGATAGATAGATAGAGAGGGAGAGAGTGAGAGAGAGAGGGGAAAGAGAGAGGGGATGGAGTGAGTGCATTATAATTAAATCCATGTCTAAAAATTAATATGCAAAAAATATACACCGAACTCCATTCTTCTTTTTCTTCTTCTTCTTCTTCTTCCCTCTCGTCTTTCGTTCAATTCTTCTTCTTCTTCATCATCTTCTTCTTCTTCTTCCTCTTTTTCTGCTTCTTCTTCTTCGTGCTGTGTCCATTCAGGACGTTGGCGATCAGGGATCTCCACAATTTCCTGTCATTTATAACTCCTAATAAATTTTGTCTTTTTACCATCTCCCCCAAGTCCTGCTCCGCCATCCATTCACTGAAGCTCACCAGATAGGTTGTACGTTGCTTTCCTTTGTCTCTCTTACCTTCATTATGTCTTGTGAGTATCACATTTTCCAAGCCCTCTTACCTCATTAAGTGCCCCAGAAATTTCAAATGATGTTAAGGGTAAGTGTCCTTTTGTTTAACTTTAAAATTTAACCTGATGTTAAGTACAAGAAAATACTCGTCCTCCGACAGGAATCGAAACTGTATCCTATACGTAACCGTCATTTAGCCTGATGTGCTCTTAACCGATCGAGCCACGGAGGATCGCTCAATTAGCGAGGTCGAATTTACTGCCTTTAAACTTCAAACTTGAAAGCGTATCCAAATGTAAACAAATGACGTCACACATTATGAAATGGACAGAGTCCGACAATTATTTTAAGACATTTTTTATGTTTATACATTCTTTTTATAGATACAAGTATTTAAGTAAATGCTCTGTTTTATAATAAACAGTATTATTAACATCTACCGGAGGACGAATATTTTCTATGAAAATTTCTCGGACATTCAGACCGGTAAATGTCATAACTGTCGCCTCTAAGTGCTGACTTCAATGTTCACTTATATATATATATATATATATATATATATATATATATATATATATATATATATATATATATATATATATATACGCTCCTTCTCGTAGGTTGAGCACTTTGGAAGAAAACGGAATTTATCGGCAACGGCTATTAACTCAAAAAGCTCTTCACTGTGAATTGAGCACTCTGGTAGCCGGTAATGCTTATCTCTCGTATATAAGGTGTTAAAAATTCTCTTTCTCCGCTGCCTGAAGGTGAGATTCTCCGGCTGATGTCATATCGGTCGGGTTTCGCAGCTGGAAGCAATCCCATGTCTAGCCACACTGATAAGATGTGATACACCGAAACAGTCTGTCCGTGGATGACTTCATATATATATATATATATATATATATATATATATATATAGATAGATAGATAGATAGATAGATAGATAGATAGAACTATAGTTTGAATAGCAGAGCAGAGTGAACTCTCTTGTCTTCGGAGGGGTAAGCAGTCTGGGAGAAAGGGTGATTTTCTAAGCGCAGCTTAGATGAGGCACAATGCCGGAAGTATGTGGGTACCCAATGAGAGTAGAACGCACTACTCGGTCGTAATTGTTCTAGCGAGACAAGCTTACGTCGAAGCGCCCCAGTCTAGGGGAAAGAATCTCTGAATTCAAACCACGTCTTTCAGGAAAGGTTCATGTTTAAATACGTGTACTGTCTTTAATATTTGACTTCATTCCGAAGCCGTTAAACACCGTGATAATACAACATGGGGGGGACTGTTCGGGGATTTCCTGGTACACTGTGCACCATTTCACTGTTACGAAAAGGTGGCTGACTCAAAACTAGTCAACAGCGATATAATGAAATGATCCGTTTGGGTAGTCTTGCAGTTCAGTTATAAATTAAACTGTTGGTTTCTCATACGACAAAATCGACAGGGAAAGCTGACTGTCTGTCTCCGTCTCGCTCCGCCCACTCTCTCTCTCTCTGTCTATATAATACCGCGGTCACCCCGAGGCGCTGTAATGGTTAGTAATCTTGTCTCGCTTAAACAATTACAACCGAGTAGCGAGTTCGATCCTCACTGGGTGTCCCATACTTTGGGCCTTGTGCCACATTTAATCTACGCCTGGAAAATCACTATAATACCGCGGTCGTGCTCTAAGTACATTCCAAGAAAAGGCTGGATTTAAGGAAACATCGCTAGTCTAGGGTTGCGTATCTCATCTGATAGTCCATATTTGGTGCTGGTGAAATATCACTAATTGCCAGTGTATACTGACCATTGCAGCCATTGACGAACTGGAGCTACATATTCTTATATTTCCAAACTTGATAGAGTTCAGAGTCATTTTCACGGCCTTGTGGGAGAAGACTTATTATCAAGTTTGTAGTCTCTTTCCCACAGACGCAATATTGCAAGCCCTTTTCTACTATATCGCTATTTCCATGGCAAATGTTCAGATGAGATTTGCTTTTTAGTTTCACCACTTCAGATATTTACAGCTAAGCTTCTTTCTATTCTATCACTATTTACATATGTTCTGATGAACTACATTCCTTAGTTCCACCAGTTCAGACCTTTACAGCTAAACTTCTCACTACTCTATCGCTATTTCCATAGTAAATGCTCTAATGACCTTTGTCGCCATATTTATTACAACGTTTCGGCCGTTGTACGCTCCCGGCTTCTTCAGGTGGTTGGAATGTCGAAGTGAACCCTTTATTTCGCTCACTGGGGTAGACTGTTCTAGTTCCACGTGCCATTTTTAATGGATGTCAGTTATCAGTTATCTCCTGTTAATTTCCCTCTGAAAGTTCTCCACTGCCTTAACCGGGTATTGAACTCACACTCTTTATCCACAAGCACTCATGGCACAGTGGATAAAGGAAAGAAAACGTTATTAATGAGAAGGAACAATAAAAGAAGTGTAATTAAGATTGACTGACTAATTTAATTTTTTACGGCTTCTCAACCTCTCGTAGGTTATTTAAAGCCGAATTATTTTTGGATTGTAAGCATAGATATATTTTTGTGACTGAATATTGTATTAACAATTTCTTGGGGATAATAATGATTTTCAGTTGCAAATCCTACTAATTAACCCATAGATGGAGGGAGAAGAGATAGATTCATAGCTTTCAAAAGGCTATTTGCACGTAAGTGAATGCAATAACCGCGACTGGAATTAGAACTCGACTTTCCAACATTCCATTCCGAGCAATTGTCCATTGCAGCACCCGCACATTCAAACTCACAGCTCCTGGTATTCCCATGTGGTCACTCATCAAAGTATCGACCCCACAAAACATATAAATAGGAAATAAAATGGAATTTAGCTGGAAACGTTAGAAGTAAAGTGGAAGTAGACTTTAGAATGAATCAGAAATCTAATCCTAAACCGGGAACAAGGTATAAACCTCTACTCTAATTCAAAAAGACCGGGGAGGAGTGTGAACTGGATGATTTGATCTATCTATCTATCTATCTATCTATCTATCTATCTATTTCATTCTGTTCATATCTATCTATCTATCTATCTATCTATCTATCTATCTATCTATTTCATTCTGTTCATATCTATCTATCTATCTATCTATCTATCTATCTATCTATCTATCTATCTATCTATCTATTTCATTCTGTTCATATCTCTCTCTCTATCTATCTATCTATCTATCTATCTATCTATCTATCTATCTATCTATCTATCTATTTCATTCTGTTCATATCTATCTATCTATCTATCTATCTATCTATCTATCTATTTCATTCTGTTCATATCTATCTATCTATCTATCTATCTATCTATTTCATTCTGTTCATATCTATCTATCTATCTATCTATTTCATTCTGTTCATATCTCTCTATCTATCTATCTATCTATCTATCTATCTATCTATCTATCTATTTCATTCTGTTCATATCTATCTATCTATCTATCTATCTATCTGTCTATTTCATTCTGTTCATATCTATCTATCTATCTATCTATCTATCTATCTATCTATCTATCTATCTATTTCATTCTGTTCATATCTATCTATCTATCTATCTATCTATCTATCAATCTATCTATCTATCTATCTATCTATCTATCTATCTATCTATCTCATTCTGTTCATATCTATCTATCTATCTATCTATCTATCTATCTATCTATCTATCTATCTATCTATCTATCCCACTTTTTAAATATTTTATGGCTTGTCCTAATATAATTTATGTCAGATCAATCTACGAGTTTTACCGGGTATCATGTAACCCAATAATAGTTGCCGCATAGTCGGGTCAACGGCGACCAAACTGGTCTCCTATCACGTTTTTTTAGAAGCGGTCGGCTAGACACTCAATAATATTTAAAAAAATCTTTTTGTAGGGTAAACGTATATGTACCACAATGTGGTGCGTTCGCTTTCTGACCATGAGACCCGGGTTCGAATCTCACCACGGTTGATTTGTCAGAGAGCAGATTTTCTGATGTTATTGGCCTGGTGGGAAACGATCCCAGCGTACGGCACCTTTGGAAAGTGCCTGAAATCCATACCATGGGTAGATCCAAGCCTTGTAAGTGATGTTGGGTAGACGGAACACTTGGGGGTCGTCGATAGCTGTGCTAGCACGAATTCACAAGTCAGCGTGACCGAGGGTTTGAATGTGCTGGCGTTGTTCAGATTGTTGATCATGCTAGATAACTCGCTCTCTTCCAGGAACAGTAACTAAGGTCAGCTCATCTTAGTTGCAGTATAAACCACAGGTTGGCCCTGGGCGTGTTGAAAAAACACAAATGTGCCTGAGCGAGAGTCTGCAATAGGGATTGGCTAGCCGTCCTAGTAGACGGGTATCCTCGAATACGAGTGGCCATTTATTTATTTATTTTTTATCCCAATGTGGCACACTGTGCTCTCAATCCTTGTGTATGCAGCTAATGTTGGTGATGTGGTTATTACTGGGCAGAGGGATTCCTAGACTAACGTCACTCTATGGCTAAAAGTTCCTTTGGTCGAATCAATGCTCATGTATCCGTGACCAAGGCGAACCTTCAAGCTAGACGCTATCAGTTGTGGTTAGATCTAGTGAGGGATGAGCTACGCCAGGTCGACTTTTCTTAAGACCCTGCTCGCATGAGTGAATACGTCTCTTCGCTTTTCAACCAATATATGTGGAAGAAGGAACTGCTCAGCCGAGCAGCGACGCTACGACCACATCCAGTCACGGGGATGATAATGATGATGATAATGATGATGATATTCAATATTCTCCAGATCAATTCTCGTTTAATGAAAATCGTGGGGAATGCGTTTAATACATTATAGTCTGACAGATTTTCATCGGCTTCCAATCTATGGATAAATTCAAGAACCTCTATTGGGTTGTGTTTCACCAATCTACCATTTTTCAAAGTCTAGGGTGGTGTAAACACTCCCAAACACGGCTCATAACTTGAAATCAAACGAGGTATCTAAGATTACAGGTCCTTCAAAACGACAATTAATATCCCACCCGAAAATTTCCTTCATATAACAGCGATATTCGTGTTTGTGAAAAGTTTGTGGAAACCAATATGGTTGACCCTGTTTTCAAGGAGGATAGTAATTTAATATCTGAACATATTGTCATGTTTCTCTCTATTTTATAGTCAAGGGCTGCCGAAGTGTCTCTCCCGTAAGCCGAACTTTATGAAAGAAATGTTCATCTCCCTGCTTGACAAACGATCAAGCACAAACCCCTCGGGGTGGTATCTGTATCAATGCCAAACAAAGGTCTATGATAGTAGGACGGCTTTATTAAATCATATGTGATTTTACGGGGTCAGCTGCTATCATGTTGTGTAGACATAACCTTAAAAACAAATATGTATATTAAATAAAAAGAAGTTTTCTAATTTAATTTGAGGGTAAAAAAAGTCGAATATTATTTTAAATGTATGAACACTGAAAAATTTGGCTTCAAACTGATAAAGTGGGATATATATTTGGAGCTGTTTAACAGACTTTTGCATATAACGCAAAAGAATTTAAGATAAAATTCGTAAAGCAATTAAAGCGAACACTTCAAAAGTTTTAACTTTAAATGGTTCTGTTGTCTTAGTATGAAAACGCTTCGAATGGTGTCAAAAATTTATCCTTCACGTATAATGCACAGAAATGTTGAAATTTGATTGATAAGTGTGCCTTATATGACTTGAAATATAAAAATAAAAACAATATATATATATATATATATATATATATATATATATATATATATATATATATATATATATATATACCGTGTGTAATATCGTATTTGTCCAAATCATATAACACCAAATTTTTCCAATTGTTAGATTAAGTTTTGAATCGTTGTATCTTAGAAATGATTAAAGATATCTTATTGGAATTCCCCGAGTTTTTTATAACACTTTTGCATCTGTCCATATTTCTGAGATGATGAATTATGTACAATATTTACATTATTCGGACTATTGTCCTCATCTTTGTCGCCATATTGATTACAACGTTTCGGTCGTTGTACACTCCCGCCTTCTTCAGGTGGTTGGAATATTCGAAGTCAACCCTTTATTTCGCTCACTGGGATAGACTGTTCTAGTTCCACGTGCCATGTCTAATGGATGTCAATTATCAGGTATCTCCTGTTAATTCCCCTCTGCAAGTTCTCCACTGCCTTAACCGGGTATTGAACTTATAAATTATTCTCATTAAAATTTTTGAAAAAATAATGATTCATTGAAAAATATTTTTCTTAATTCAATAGTGTCCTTATTATATCAAATTCATAAAAAATTAAAAGTTTTTTCTAATTAAATAATGTCTGATTTTTATTGCATTCTCTATTTTACGACTCAGAGCAGATCTTCGATAAACGGGGGTCCTGATTTACAAAAAGAAATTTGGCGATTCAAATTCCCTAGTTCTGCTTTTGAATAATGGAAACATTAATCTTTACAAAATGTAATTTCTCGAAACTTCATAAAATTAAATAAGTGGGGTAGTAACAGATGTAAGAAATATATTTTAGCAAGATTTTCTAGAAATATATTTTAGCAAGATTTTCTAGAAATATATTTTAGCAAGATTTTCTAGAAATATATTTTAGCAAGATTTTCTAGAAATATATTTTAGCAAGATTTTCTAAAAAAAAGGATTTATAAAATAATTTAATTCATGTGTGAATAATTCCTGAAAGTTCGATTAAAATCCGACAATTATTTGATTTTTGCAAGAATTTCCAAATCAATGTTTTTCACCAAAAAAAAAAATGATAGATGACATTATCAGAACAGAAGATGAATATAAAAAAATGAGGTACCTATATTAAATTTAAAATCTATTGGTAACATTCTAACATTATTCAACAAATGTCTTCGTAACTAAGACTTTAAAATACCTAAAATTTAGCAAAACATTAGTTTACTTATAATATCGTATTAAATTTTTAAGATTATTGATTAGTTAAAAAATTGTATAAAAAGCGTTCACGTTGTACTTAAGTAATTTTTACTTAAAAAAAGCTTAATATAAGCTATCGATAAATGTGTCAACACCTCTTAAAAATAACTACTTCGTTATTAAAAAATGCTTTTCCAAATTTTAAACTAAAATTAATATTTGTTTTAATTCGAATTAATTAAACTTTAAATTAGTTAATCATCCTCATCTAAAATTTCAATAAAGTATATTTTATTTTTGAAAGATTTTTTAAATAAAGGGAATTATGTTGTGTTGACAGATTTGTCAATATGGCCAATTTTAGCGATCTAAAAAATAATTCCAATCAATTTAAATTCGGATTGAAATACAGCAAAGTATTTTGATGATTGGAATTTTTATATTTAAACTATTAACTCGGAATTAAAACTAAAATAAGCTACAATAAAGATTTTAAAATTTTCAAATGCATTTTAAACCTTAGGAATTACTTGTTTTTAGATATCAATATATATATATCTGATTAATACACATAAAATTTGTCACTTAGAGAGTGATGTTATGTTCAGCATCTCGACTCCAGAGTTTTGTAGAAAAGACGAACTTTTTCGTAATTGTACAGTCCACTCTTCGGGAGGTTTCAGCAGTTTTCGTTATCTTTATACTAGGTTTGATGTAATTATGTATATATGTAAGTGTTATGGGTCCTTACCTATAACTACAGAATGAACTCTTCTTAACACAATGTATACTACGCCTCTCAAGAGAGAGAGAGAGAGAGAGAGAGAGAGAGAGAGAGAGAGAGTGAGAGAGAGAGACGAATCGAGCCGATAGTAGTTCACTCCAAACCAGACTGACAGTCATACTAACACCTTCCACATCTTGTATTATTATTCCGTGTAATATATCTTCGTTATTTCTACTCTTGTGTTCGTGTTGTTCTTCCTTGGTTCTAACCTGGACCATAAAACTTTCTTTCTACACTTTTCCTTCAGCTGTCCTTTTCTTTCTTTCTTTCTTGCTTTCTTTCTTTCTTTCTTTCTTTCTGTTATGGGTCCTTACCTATAACTACAGAATGAACTCTTCCTAACACTATGTATACTACGCCTCTCAAGAGAGAGGTACGAATCGAGTCGAGCCGATAGTACTTCACTCCAAACCAGACTGACAGTCATACTAACACCTTCCTCATCTTTTATTATTATTTCGTGTAATATATCTTCGTTATTTCTACTCTTGTGTTCGTGTTGTTCTTCCTTGGTCCTAACCTGGACCATAACAGTAAGCTTTCTCAAATTTCTAACGCACTTCCCAAAACCAGATCAAATGTTTGAAAAAACTTCTTGGTGCTTTTTAGCGTCCTCTCGTATATATGAGAACACATTTTAATAAGTAAGGCGACAATCGTGTAGCATTTAGTGAAGAATAAGTTCACAATTTATTGTGTACACACTACAGCAGATGATTATAAATTTGCGAAATTTGCCTAAGTTTGGCACAAGGATAAAATAGCAGAGTAGCTAGTTAGAATCGATTTCATTTTTCAGCAGCATATAGATTATATATGTGTATTTAATAATAACAACACATTCTCTTTCTTTCTTTCTCTCTCTCTCCTAAGCTCGGGGGGGGGGGGGTGATAGAGAGAGAAAGTAAAAGAAAAGAGAGAGAGAGGGAGAGAGAGAGAATGTAAATAAGAAAGAGTAAAAGAGAACGAACCAAAGAAGGAGAAAGTCATAAAGAAAGAGAGAAGAAAAAAGCGAAAGAAAGAGAAGAAAAAAGAGAAAGAAAGAGAAGAAAGCGATCGAAAGTGAAAGGAAAAAAGAAAAGAGAGAAGGAGAGAGAGAAAGTTTATAGATGCGCGGCGAGGGGGAAAGAGGGAGAGGAAGATATATGACGACAGTAAGAGAGTAACGAGAGTGAGAGCTATTGTGGTGTCCTGAGGTTTGGTCAGTGTTAGCACATCAACTTTCTGTCGACTTTGAGTCGCCACACGCGAACACGTCTGACGATGTCTCGTTTGTTCCATGTCAGCTTTTGTCTAATGTCCCCAAATGCCGGGTTTGACTGACATGCGTCTTTCCATCTACACCTTTCACCTGTCATACGATGTGTGTTTCATGCGTGCCCACACCTGGTCACCTGTTGACATACCGGCTATTTATTTATCGTAAACTCCACAGGCGTCAATGGATAATTACTCGTCAAATACGCGAGAGGATCGTCGCGAGGTTTAAGTGTTTTAATCCGAACCGAGTTGCAATCGGCGTCCGTGCGAAGGGATTTACGTGCGAACTCAAAATAAATCTTCGGCACTGAGACTTGAAACTAAATTTCTCCAATTAAATTCGAAATTTAGACAAATATGGAAAGTCTCGACTTGAAATTATTCTTTTCGATTTAATCCAGGAATTCCTATTATAAAAATATTCAGTGTACTGTCATAAAAGCAAAAGAGAATAAAGGTTTAGTTTGGTTTATTTTGTTTTACGGTATATCAACCTGAATGGGTTATTTAATGCCGAAAACATTTTTAGGATACATTCGTATGGATAGAATATGTATTCTTTGGTTTAGATTGGTTTCGTTTAGTTTGTTTTATGGCATATCAACGTCAATGGGTAATTTACTGCCGAAAACATTTTTAGGATAGATTTGTATGGATAGAATATGTATTCTTTGGCTTAGATTGGTTGGGCTTATTTTGTTTTATGGCAATGAGTTATTTAATGCCGACAACATTTTTAGGATAGATTTGTATGAATAGAATATCTATTCTTTGGTTGAGATTGGTTTGGTTCATTTTGTTTAACGGCATATCAATATCAATGGGTTATTTAATGCCGACAATATTTTTTAGGATAGATTCGTATGAATAGAATGTGTATTCTTTGTTTTAGATTGGTGTGGTTTATTTTGTTTTACAGAAATAATTGATTTTTTCATGCTTCTACGGCAGTTTTCATGTAGTTTGCGGCCATTTTCTACTGGCCAGAGTGAGAGCCTATAGCTGGCTGCCACGAATAGGCAGGAATATTCTATTGGCCAGCGTGAGAGCCAACAGCTGACTGACACGAGTGTTAATTAGCATGCTAGCATGCAACAAAAATCGATAGCTGCATTCGTCACAAGTGGGAAAAATTTAAATCTGCATGGCACTTTACTCCAATTGGCTCATTCGCTTGCTTAAACTCAACGTTGATTCTGATTCCGCAGAACTGGGTTGGGTGTGAAAATATATTTGTTGTTAACATTCTTTTTTCATTCGGTTTTTCCAGTTACGAGTCCTTTTTTTAAAGCTGATCGTTTTGTGTTCATTTTGTTTAGTTCTTTTTTCATAACAGATTTAATGTTTAGTATAGAGCTTAGAAAAAATTCGCAGTGATAGATAGGCAAGAAGTAAGGCATGTATCAACATCAGCACGGCAAAGGGCGCTCCTTTAAAGGCAAGGAAGGGCAAAAATATTTTAAGTCAAGTGATAGCGATTGCTGTATGAGTCGTACGATTTTTGAATCAAGCACGGGCAACGCTGGGCCATGCTGCTAGTAATATATATTATTCTATTTTCGCAATTGAATACATGGTAGATGATACTCAGCTTTTGCGCATATATATATGTTTGTGTGGACATGATTACCAGAGCCGGTGATATGTTGGTTTTATGTTGTATTTCCATTTTCGAATACATTTTAATTTCTTTAAGAAATTGTAGGATATTTTATGGATTAATAATCATGAAAGAGTTGTTTCTTGTTGGTTGGTTGTTTTCGTTTAGCGACATATCAACCTCTATGCATTATTTAATGCCAAAATCTAAATATCTTGAACGCAAATGTATGCCTTCAACTACAGATAAAATGTAATGATGGTCATTTGGCTATAAATAGGTATTGCTGGCCATTTTACTATAAAAAATTTTTTTTATACTTTCATAGTGTTTTGACCCGAGTTTGGGGTTAACTGTTTGCCCATAGCTGGGACGCTAACAGCTGTTACCACCCCCGGGTCAGGGCATACTATTTGCTGTGAACCTAACAGGTGCTTCCACCTCGGGTCAGTGTGGACACGGGAAAACAGCAAGGAAGAGGTAAGCTCCTCAAAACCTCCAATCAGAGGTCTTGCTGCCGGATATAGTTTATCGTCATACCCAGGATTATACTTTTATTGTACTCTCTTTTTAATAATGTTTTTTTCTCATATTCTTTCGCACTCAGTAACGCGATGCGTCTTAGTGGCTTTATCGCCTTGTTTGGGGGTGAAGCGATTAAAAAAAAGAAGCAATATTTGGCGGAGGGAAGTTTTTATCAATCTATTCTCGTGAGCCGACTTCATTTCTTCTCCCGCTTCCGTCCACTGTCTCATCACACACACACACACACACACACACACACACACACACACACACACACACACACACGTAGGCATGCACACGCAAGTGCACAAACACTTGCACACACACATATACATACGCACACAAACATATATATGTAGGTACCTTCACCAAAACGCTAAAAGATCAGCATACCGTGATGAAAACATACTAGAAATGTAATAAAAACAGTTTTATCGTCAAAATCGTTTATGTTATTATTAAGAGGAAGGACCAGCGTATTTTTTAATTATTTAATTACATTTTTTTCCCCTTTTTTAGAACATTCGAAATTTTTATTAAAAATTTGTTTTTCTTGCGTTAGTGGTTGTACCCACTTTTAGCATAGCAAATTTTGGCCTCTTGTTGCCCTGACAGGCATTAAATTGATAATTCTTGCAAAAATCAAATAATTGTCGGATTTTAATGAAATTTTCACGACTTATACACAAATGAATGAAATTATTTTTATAATTTTTTTATTAGGAAATCTTGATAAAAATAAATCTTTTTTATATGCATTTACACCCCTTAATTAATTTTGTGAGAAATTCGTTGAGATAATTTTTAGCGACTATATTTGTTAAAAGTAGAATTCTTTAAAGAATTTAAATCACCGAATTTTTTTGTAAAATCGGACCCCGTCTTACCGAAAATCTGTTCTGATTCGAAAAAAAAGGAATAAAACTAAGATATTATTTAATTAGAGAAACTTTTGATTGCTTTTATGAATAATATATATTAAAGACAATATTGTCTGAAGAAAAAAAATCGAATAAAAATGAATTTCTCCAAGATTTGTTTAATTTTTTAACAATTTTAAATTGAATTAATGAAGTTTTTTTAACATTTTAAAATTAATTTTCAATGAAATATTTCTTAGAAAATATTGTTATTAAGTAAAACTATATTTACTAAACATATATTGTAAAGCTTATTAGAACCTGATGACGCCGAATATTTTTAAAAGAATTTCGATTTGTTATTTTATGTAATTACGTGCAGAATTTCTTACGCATAGATGTACAAACCGATAAATCTAGCATTTAAAGGTCACATGTTTTAAAGGTTGTTTCTCCTTACGGCAAAAATCTTTATCATCTGCTTCAACATACTTAACTGGGAACATGTTCGACTCTCAATCGGATGTAAATAAATCAATTTACACGTCAGTAAAACAAGATCCTGTAGTTAAGAAATGTTTGTATAAAACATTTTATGCTACAAGTAAGTAATATTTGTTTCAAATCAGATTAATTTGACTTTGAATTTGCTAATTTTTCTCAAATAATATTTCATAAATATATATTTTAGTTTTGTAAGATTTTCAAACCCGAGTATTAAATTTTGTTTACAAATCCGTCACAATGTCCTGTTTTGATCGATTTTAATGAAAAAAAAAAATCGAATCCGATCAATATAATTTCTGTTTAAAATACACCACAGAGTATTTTTCTTTTTGGAAATAGTAAATTTTAAATCCTTTAGCTTTCGGTTAAAGCTAAAATTGAAATCTTCGTTTTTATTTTTTTTAAATTATTTTAAACCTTATGTATACGGAATTAGTGGTAGTATCTATATGCATGCTTCCGTGTTATTGGTAAGGAAAAGTTTATATTTAATTTGTGAGCTAGTTCTTTAGAAAATGTAAACATTTGTACCCTAAAAAGATTTAATATGTAAGAAGCCATGACGTGTCAAACGTTATCTATCCTCCTTATCCTCATAATTTTCATTTCCTAATACATTCTCATTTGCTAACTCTTTACCTCGAGTGGTTATTGTGTCTTGCATTCAATAATGCTTAGTGGAAAATACAAGTTCATGTTTTTTATTTATGTCTTTATTTCTATAAACTTTTTGATTAAATGGTTGAGTTCTTTTGTCTGCAAGCAAGTTGTGGAAGAAAATGATAAAAGCCCCGTTAGCCAGGAAAGTCACAGTGAACTTTAATGTATCATCTGAAATGTGATTGACAAATCTTGTAATAAATGGGCTACATTGGTGTTGATGTAGCATTAGACATGAAAATGCCGACATTCATATCCATCTTTATGAAATTTATTTATTTTCGTTTCATCTCACTCGCGATAAAAATATATCATAGCTATGTCTGGATAAGGAGGAGAAGCCAAAACATCATTTGAAAACATTGAATGCATTGAATGGAACAGTAGTAAAAATATTCGAATGGAATGAGGAACAAAAGTTGGTGCTAATCTCTAGAACTCGTTGCGTCTTCTCAGACTAACGGTTTTCCCCTGACATGAAGTATACAAATTATTTCAACTCGATTGCTTGGAAGACTAGTTCACTGTGTCCTGCTAGACAATTGTTCTTACATTTATAAGTCTATGATTCGTCCCTGCTTACTACCATATATGGTCTAGTATTCCTGCTATATCTAGTGATCCTTGATAACATCTTGGGAAGAATCTGCAATGTTATTGGTCCTGACCTGGCATTTCGACTTCATTCACCTTCCCACAGTCGTAATGTAGCTACCCTAGGCTTTTTCTATAGATAATTTCATGGTAAATGTTCTGATGAACGCTCCTCTATGGTACCTTGGTTCTATGAATTTAAGGGAATTATTAGATTGGCTGCAGGGTTTCATCATTTTACAATCGAAATGGCTAGATACAACCGTAAGTTATATGCTAACAGTTTCTTCCCTCGCATTTTTCGCTTGTTTCCGGCTTCTTGCTTTCCAGCCAACTTTGATCTTCAAAAATTTAAATGCAGTGTCAATCCTAATCTACTGTCTTCTTGATTACTCTTCTTTTACTGTTCCTTAATAATACTCCACCTTTTCTTTCACACCCAGTAACTCCTTGTATCTTAGTGACTTTACTACATTGCTTTAGGTGAAATTATTTTAGAATTTAAAACTGAACAATTTATTTAATATACGGATACCTGAAGAATTATCCTGCTAAATATTTAGAGGTCGTTGATAAAATCCCATGGAAACTCTGAAATGTTATTGTTCCTGACCTGGCATGTCGATTCCAGTCAGTTTCCTACCTCCATAATATAGCTTCCCTATGCCTATTCTATAAATACTTTCATGGTAAATCTTCCGATTAACTGTCCTCTATGGCACATTGGCTCTATGAATTAAAGGGCATTACTAGATCGGCAGCAAGTTCTCATCATTTTACATTCGAAATGGCTAGGTCTAACCGTAAGTTCTATGCTAACTGTTTCTTCTCTCGCATTTATCGCTTGTGGAACTCTCTTCTGGCTGCTTTCTTTCCAGTCAAGTTTCATCTACAAAACATTAAATGGAATGTCAATCGTAATCTTCTGCCCTCTTAAATTCTGTTCTTATTGTTATATACCGTACCTATGAACACTAATGGGTATATCCCAATCCTCATAAATACGCTGGACACTATATGGAGGTAATATACTGTCTAATTAGTCCCCTACTAGCAGTGGTATACCTACTTCACGCCGCTGGCGAGTATTTTATTTTGTTGATGTTATAAAGATTAGTATTTCATTTTCAACCTCCGTTTTGGTTATTCCTCGGTTACAACTCTTTTATCTCGCTCCTTAATAATGTTTTTTTTTTTTTTTAATTCTTTCTGACTCAGTAACGCCCTGCGTGTTAGTGGCTTGTGGTGAAAAGAGATGCCAACATTAAGTATAATTCGCGATATTAACCTATCCCGGCATCCTATCATCAATTGTAATAAAAATATAATAACATATCTGTACAGTATGTAAGTCCGTAGCATAATGATATAAAATGATATAAAAGCCGTTTATTTTATACTCAAAATATTTATATTTCAACGCAATTTCCTTCCTTGTCATAGTACTTAATTTAGTAGTTAACATTTGTTATATAGAAAGAAAATCAGTAACTACGACACCGAGATTTGAGCGTGACACTCTGGACTTATGTTTTCTGCTAGATGTATAAATAGCGGTGTCAGGCTACTGACTGCAGTGATTATTGAGTGGAACTATCCAGTCGAATTAGTGTGAATTATTGTGTGTCAATGATTTAGTATTTGATTTATGATTTAGTGGACGTTAAGCCAAGCCGCGCTACTAACAAGGTATTCACTGAAATGGTTAATTATGATGGGTTGTCTTTTTTGTTTTTGTTAAGTATTTATTTGCATTTGTGATTAAATACTGTTTATCAACATTGGAGAATTAAGTTATACTTAATTATTAATGGCCACTGGCCATCACGAAATATATATATATATATATATATATATATATATATATATATATATATATATATATATATATATATATAAGTTTGGTAATGTCATATAGGAAGAAAATAAATAACTACCGACACCAAGGTTCGAGCATGACATTCTGAACTTATGAATATATGTTTTCCGCCAGGTGTATAAATAGTGGTGTCAGGCTACTGACTGCCGTGACTATTCAGTGGAACTATCCAGTCGAATTAGTGTGAATTATTATGCGTCGATGATTTAGTTTTGATTTAGGATTTATCGGACGTTAAGCCAAGCCGCGCTAATAAGAAAGTATTCAGTGAAATGGTTAACTATCTTTGGTTGTCTTTTACTTCTTTGTTCTTGTTAAGCATTTATTTGTGGTTGTAATTAAATACTGTTTTATTTAACATTGAAGGCTTGAGTTATACTTAATCATTAACGGCCACCGTACGTCACAAAAACATTAAGAATCATTCATTCACTTATTCAGTTATTACATTTTGCGCTGCTGTGGTCACCATTCCCCACTATTTCTGTTGTAATTGTGGTTCATTGTGAAATTCAAGGCAAAATAGTGCAATGTCTTGCCGGTTCCTTCTGTACCGGGAATGTTGAGGCTATCATGTCCCTCCTCTCACAGGTTAAAGCGGTAAGACCTACAAAGCTGCAGGTGGTTTGAATTCAGAGTTCTCCTTCTAGATTGGCGATGGCGTATGGAGCCCGTGCGCCGCCTAGACGACATGAAGTAGATTGTACCGACAAGATCCAAAGGAATACTGGGCGTTACATTTGGGGACGGCTTACCTGCAGGAGTTGCCGGAATGTTTTTAGTGTTGACAGCCAATCGCCTTCGGGGCTCCACTCTGAGTTTTCTCTTTGGATTTACTTCCATAGCCTTTTCCGTGTTTTGGATATGACCACAAGGCATCGAAGGTTTAAAACGTTATATAATTCGAAGATTATATCGTGAACATTTAAAATCAAAATTCAAAATTCAACTGCGTGGCAGATTACAGAATGAGTGCTTCAATCGCGTACTATTTCTGAATATAGAGGAATAGCCGAAACGTCACTTGAAACTGCTATTTTATTTCTGGATAAAGGATTGGTGGGGGGATAGGAATAGTTCAATACACACATATATATATATATTTATATATATTTTTATAAAAGTGAACATAGAAGTCAACACTTAGAGGCGACAGTCTGTCTCATGGCCCGATGATTGCATCTAGCATGAAACAGACTGTCGCCTCTAAGTGTTGACTTCTATGTTCACTTTTATATTTACACACGCTCTATTTCTGATATTGAGCGCTTTATCCTATAAATATAGCATACTTTAAGACTATATTTCTTTATACATATATATATATATATATATATATATATATATATATATATATATATGTAGAGAGAGAGAGAGAGAGAAAGACGAATCAAGTTGAAATAGTGCGTTTAAAACTCAAATAAACACCATCCGTTTTGACAAACAAAAAATAGACGAAATGCAAATTAACAAATAACCCCAAGCAAGGCGGGAGTGCCACTAGCACGCAAGGGGTTACAGAAAGTGAGAGCAAGAGTAAAGAGGGGTGTTTGAGGAAAGGATATAGAGAAGGACGGGGATCAGGATCAAGGCATCAGAAGATGTCGATTGGCATTACATTTGAATATTTGAAGATTATAGTTATCAGGGAAGCAAGTAGGAGGAAGGGAGTTTCACTGGTGGGAAGTGCGAATCTATTGTGGGTTACCGTGATTTCCAAATATGTAAACGTTTCTCTTACAAGCAAGAACATCTTTTAGTACTGTTAAATAAAAACAGCTTTTGATGATGTTACCGGTTCATTGAAATGCTTTAAGAAAGATTTCATTTCTACCCAATATGAATTAAACATTGTGTAGAATTTGAACTTAAGAATTACTTCCATCCATGATTTTTCAGTTTATTTAGTTTTAAATAAATTGACTGCGTCGTATTGAACAATTTCACAGTAAAACGTTGGTTGATATCTGTTCGGCACATAATGTCGCAAGAACGATGATCTCACAGCGCCTTCATATATAATTCCGTCTTCCTAATATCCAAAGTTTGATACCCGACCCTCATCTGTTCGATAAAAATGATATTTGAAGACAAATCTTGGTTGTGTAATGAATTAACCACCATTCCTTCACTCACTCTGTACCCCATTTTTCAACCAGATAAATACATAACATAAATATTCTTCTTCTTATTTTTCTTCTTCTTCTTCTTCTGTTTTCCACATCTTGATTTTTTTCTCGTATTATCTTTTTTCTTTCTTCTTCTTCTCTCACTTTTCTTCTACTTGTCTTCTTCATTTATTCTTATTTTCTTACTCGTTTTCATTTTCTTTTTCTTCCCTCACTTCGCTTATATTTTTTCCTCTTCTTCTTCTTCTTCTTCTTCTTCTTCTTCTTCTTCTTCTTCTCTTCAGCTGCTCCAGTTTCTTCCTCATCTTACTCCACCTCCTCCTCCTCCTCCTCCTCCTTCTTCTTCTTCTTCTTCTTCTTCTTCTTCTTCTTCTTCTTCTTCTTCTTCTTCTTCTTCTTCTTCTTCTTCTTCTTCTTCTTCTTCTTCTTCACGCGCGTGCCAGACCACCTTTCGCGATGTCCATGGGTACAAGTACTGGTTGAAATCGTTTTCTTTTATTCTACAGTTGCTCGTGTCCCTTACCTGAACTTTCTCCATCCCTAACCGTAGACCAGTGATTTCTCATCTCTGACCCTCGCCCCGTATATGCAGTTTACATGCGGCACGCATAATTTTCTTTGAAACTCTATCTTAGCAAACATAGATCTGCCTGGACGGAGAGTCGTAAAAAAAATAATATTAACATCGCAATAAAGAGAAACTGATTTATGCCATAGCACCTGTTCGTATAATCAAGTACCAGGTAACCCCGCTGGAACATGGTTCTTTAAGTTCCGGGTCACTGACTGGAATTATGGGAGAAAAATCACTCAATTCGTTTTTGTTTTTTAGACGAATTTATACTCACATAGACATGCAGGGTAAAGTTACACACTTGTGTGTCAGTGTTTATTACTGGTAAGTGTGTGATAATATTTATGTTAGTTTGAGCGCATGTTCGTGTGCGAAAATGTGTTTTCATATCACATTACACGTGTCGTGACACCAATGTATGTGCGAATGTGTATGTATATCAGGCTAAGTGTGCGCCTCTGTTTATGTGAGGAAATGTCTTTGTGCGTATTGATGAGAATAGATTTTCAATGTTGATTGCGTGCGTTTCTTTTGGGTGTCGTTATTTAATGCTTGGGTAAATTATTTGGCTATATAACACGCCCACATATCTTACTGTATAACATAACTTTTGTCTGTAATATCTGTAACGTTTTGCGGTAATTGTGGTGTCCCCATTGCACTGACTATTTATTGATATATTTCAGAATAAGGCCCATAGTGGTTATCGTTTACAGAAAACGTGAATGTCATGAGTTCAGATTCCGATATATCCCGTTGCCTTTGCTTTAGCAAAAATACCTATACCTGTATATATATTGTGTATATTTAGGCAGCAATCTTTCATTGATGCATGTTTCATTAAATAATCTAGACAAGTTTTGTCTATCTATTTTAAGTAAGTTCCTTTCATATTGTCTAATAAACTTAATAACATTATCATTGAAAGACGAAAGGAAATCACCATATTGATACATGTTTAAATCCAATCTAAGCTTTCGGCTTACATAAGACATTATAAAAGATGACAATTACATTTCAATATATCAACCAATACACGGACGAAACAATAATGATAGTCTGTTTTTATTGCATGAAAAATTTCAAAGCAACGACAAACTTGTGTATACAAGACGCACAAAACGGCTTTCCATACTTAATACTTCTCGTTTTCACTCTCCCGTAGTCATGTGTGACGTCACGATCTGCGACGTGATTTTCGCTTCCGCGTCTCGTATACACGATTATGTCGTTGCTTGAAGTTTTTCATGCAACAAAAACAGACTATCATTATTGTTTCGTCCGTGTATTGGTTGATATATTGAAATGTAATTGTCTTCATCTTGTCTTTGTATCTTAGCCATGGACGTCCTACATTCCTGTAGCCCCGATCTAACTGGCTGTACATTAGGATCTTGGGTATCCTGTCATCAGACATTCTCAAGACATGACCAGTCCACCGTAACTGAGAAAAGTCTCGATTCCTCCAATATTACACCTGTTAAACAGGTCTACGTTAGATGTCCTTGAAGGTTAACTCCACAGATTGCAAGCAGACAGCTTTTATGGAAAACATCTAGCTGGCGTATATGGTATCTGTATGGAGTCCACGACTCTGAGCCGTACAAAATGATGGAAAGTACAACAGCTCTGTAAACCCGAATCTTCGTATCCAGACGATTACCCGCTCATTCCACAAGCGATGGCGAAGTTTGCCGAAAACACTGGTAGCCTTATATATAGACTCGACCAATCAATTGGAAAAATATTCAGCGAGAACCCACTTCACGCTAGGCGTCAGCTCAAGTAACCACCAATCTACAAACACTATTAACGTCATCCGGCATACATAATTCACCACCTCACCGAGGGAATATCACCTGAAATAAACCTCTATGCCAAGTTTGTAAGTATATCATCTCCGATAGCAATTTCACACCCACTGGCACGGCATTCACATAGTATTCAAACCACCGGCTCTGAATTGTGTCAGTTCAAATCTTATATATTTGCTTTTCTGACACAAATGCAGGAAAGGAAATTATGTTGGAGAAACTGGAGCGGATTTTCATCTTTGGGTCAATAAGGGAAAAATCATCAGGTACAACGACTACAATTTCACTGTCGCTGCACACTGCAACCAATCATTTCATAGCGTCGATGTTATCTGATACTTGCTTTAACGTATTCATTCAATAGCCGACAAGAAAGCCGCAGATCGGAGTTGTTATTTATTTTCAAAATAAATTCACACATTGACGGATTAAACAGGGATTTGTGTTTACTCAGAAAATATAATTTCCACAAGGAGACCTCTAACCAACAACATTCCTCGGAAGTGTAAGTTTTACATGGTTGTTTATTCCTCGTATCGTTAAAAAAAGAACATAGGTTTGTTCAAAAATTCTGATATTAAAATCTTTCTCTTCGTGCTTCAACTCAGTCAAAAAGTTACTATATAATAAATATCGATTTTATTGACAATATTGGTATCACTTTGTCGGCTTTTTGTTCAAATTTTATTAACCGGCCTATTAACTATATATATATATATATATATATATATATATATAAAATTTAAATTAAAGAAAAAAAGACCACTTTAAGGTACCATTAGTTATAATTTATTTCACCAGAGATTTTATTTTTCTCTGGAGCTTCAGATTTCACTTTCAAAGTTGAAAAAAGTATTAAGTTTATATAAGGTGAACATAGAGGGTGGTGAGGAATAGTGTGAGAGACATGGTTGAGTTTAGAGAGGGAAGGGAGAGTTTTAAAATTTATTTTTATTTTTATTACAATACTTATGTATGAGGAGGGGGTAAGCATCAGACATTGACCTATTTAATCGGTCAACTCACCGGAAATGATATGAGATTATCCATACGGATAACTAAGATTGGGATTATCCATACGGATTACCAAAATTTTAGTTACTTAACTATATATATATATATATATATATATATATATATATATATATATATATATATATATATAGTAAAGGTAATAAATCCATTGGTATATAATGCAAGTGGATCCTAATAATATAAAATATGAAAACTGATCCGCAAAAAGAGCTCAATGTATTTATTGTAACAGAGCATATCTATAGTATTACACAATAAAATCCAAAATTACATCATATGTAGATCTATTTCAACCGACGAAAACTTCGTCGTCGGTCAGATGAACTCAGTTGTATAAGACTGACGAAGTTTTCGTCGGTTGAAATAGATCGATAACCCATATGAGGTAATTTGTGATTTTGTTGTGTAATAATATATATATATATATATATATATATATATATATATATATATATATGTGTGTGTGTGTGTGTGTGTGTGTGTGTGTGTATGAAATTAAGAAACAAATACCAGTAACTAGACAAAATTATAAATTCAGTGGCCACTTTAAAGAAGTTGGCGCGGACAAATGATCTTTTAAGAAAATGTCAAATCATCTAATGATATTGGCTATTTAAATATTTTAAACAAGGTCATGCTGACTTGCTGAATTTCATTGAATGTATTATTAGGGAAAAGAAAGTTAATATAAATGACTTTCAATGCAGCATGTCTATTGGTGGCAGACGGGCGTGTCCAAGTATATGTAAAAAATTGCAAATTTACTCGGATATATCCTCACAATAATCTTTGGCAGATAACAGAGAATGTTTCAAGAAATATAAATAATTCTAGCGATAGGGAACTTGGCGAGTGGAAATTCTTTTTTGATAAAAGAGTTCGAGGAAAGACAGTAGTAGCTCAAATGACCTCTCTTTGCAATATACGTATATTGAAGAGCATCTCGGAATGCGCCACACATCGGGCCTTGAGTCAGATGAGCTACAGCCGCTGAAGAATGAGAAAGTGAAGCTACAGTTCGTTAAGAATCACAAAAATTGGACAATAGAAAATTGGACAAACTTTGCCTGATTTCGTGAGTGTTGATTAATGCTACTACGTTCGAATGGTAGGCTCTGTATTTGGCATACCCCTCCCCCCCAAAAAAACTTGGAAGTATGGATACATCCGGAATATATAAGTGATTTAGGCTGTTGCTGGCGGTACGATATATTTTTTTTAATCATTTCCCCCCAGGAAAGGCAATGAAGCAATTAAGACGCAGGAGGTTACTGAGTGTTAGAGAATCTGAGAAAAGCTACTTTGTAGGAGAAAGGAAAAGAAAAGTACAAGAATTAAGAAGTCAGAAGATAACTATTTAAATTTTTGATGCTCAAAGTTGACTGGAAAGAAAGAAGTCGGAAGAAAGTCCTACAAACAAGAAGTGCAATAGGAGGACCTTTTAGCATAGAACTTACGGTTATATCTAGCCATTTCAACTGTAAGATGATGGGACCTTGCCGCCAATTTAGTACTGCGCTCAAATTAAATTGAATCAGAACAATTACCATAAAAATTCCCCAGAACAATTACCATGATGGCATGGGTATATTTTGTTTGCACATATTGCAACTTAAGGTTCAATTTAACTAGATAATGTGGCTGGCCACGTGTCTCAATTTGAGATCATAGTGCACCCATCCTCAGCGCTTGTTGTAACTTATAGCGCGACAACGGACGGCAGATATTTAAGAAAATAATTTTGCGTCTGATATTCCTAATCAACGCTTGGCTCGCTACCCATTATCTCCACGTGGGAGTTTGTCTCTCTGATGAAACAAGGGCATCTTGAGACAGCTAGGAGGGAAAGGCTCGGTCTACAACCAGAGCTCTTGAATTCTCTACTGTCGCAACCGTACTGTTAGTTTTGTGTGTTCAAACCACCCCACAGAGTTCGACATTTTTATCAATAGAACGCATTCTGTAAAACTAATATCCCATGGCGTTTCAATGGCACTTTCAAGGAACACGCCACTGATTAACTTTCGATAACACCTAATTAATGTCCGGCAACGCCCGATAACCTTTTTAAGAGTTAAAAAGTTAAATAATTAATTAAGGTTTAACAACGCCCGATATGCTTTTAATGCATTATATGGCCAACGACAGATTCCTGACAACGCCCGACAGCTGTTTAAGTGCGTCAAACACTTGGCCGGACACACACACACACACACACACACACACACACACACACACACACACACACACACACACAAATATATATATATATATGTGTGTAAAAATTTCAAATACTGTAAAAGGGCAATACAAATAAAGACGAAAGGAAAAATTATCTTAGTCCACGCATTTCGTCCTCTTCGGGATATTATCAAGGCAAACTTACAAAACAAAATTTGTCTTGATAAAGTCCCTCAGAGGTCGAAACACGTCGGCTAGGATAAGTTTTCCTTTTGTGTGTGTGTGTGTGTATATATATATATATATATATATATATATATATATATATATATATATATATATATATATATATATATGTATTAAAAAGAATAGAGAAACCGCAAACGTTTTGGGTTGTAATGTGGATTTAAAAAAAAATGTATATTATGCTTGATTTTCCATAATCTTGCTACACGTGTTTCCGATCTCGCGACCGTCATCAGGCAAAGGGTGGAGATTTCCACATATTATTAAAAATAATTAATTTTTTCTTCCCTTTATGTATTTCGATATGAGACATTTTCTTTTTTTGTCTTCGTGACCCAGTTCAAGAAAAACAAAACAAAAAAAATGTCTCATATCGAGAATATTTAACATCGAAATACATTCTTACTGAGCAAAGTACAGTTAACATATTCTTACATAGGCATGGAGACTTATCCATCATGAGAAGCTAAAAGCTGATAAGTTTTACAACTACATTACATTGAAACATCGGTTCTCGTATGATCCCCGAAGTTAAGCAACGTTGAGCCTGGACAGTACCTAGATGGGATACCGCTTGGGAATACCAGGTAGTGTAAATTATTATTATCCCCCCCAAAAAATGTGTACAAAATATTTACATTTCGGCATTAAATAACCCCTAGAGGTGTTGATATGCCTCTAAACAGCCAATTAACCAACAAGACATTCTTACCATTAAAATATCTTTTTTTTAACAGAGTTGTGCCTACTGTTTTCAGAAATTCATGCCAAAAATGGTGTGATATGTTGACTGAAAAGTCGAAGTGGATTAACCAAAACGAAGACGATACGAAAATGATCTTGATTTCATTTACACTGAGAATCTGCATACGTCCATGGAACTTGTTGAAGAGCCGAATGTCCGGTATGATGGTATTCTCGCAACCAGATTCTAGACCCAGGCACTTGCTCCGGGATGCTTGGCCATCTGTCAAGATTTGACGTAGAGCACCACTGCGAGATCTTTCGCCATAGAAGGTCGTTGCTTGAAGTTTTCTTTCCACACTACTGGGAATTCTTTTCGCTTAGGAGTGGCATCAACAAGACGTTGGAGACGCATCTTTGTCGGAAAACTTACGTGCGTGAAGCAAGACTATTTCTCGACTCTTCGCGAAAGCTGTCGGCTCACTCGACATCGCTTTATTTGAGAAAGCTATTTCTATTCGCTCCTCATGGTCAAGAAGGGGCCATTATTTCCGCGCCTCTACTGACAACGGAAGTCCAAGCGTGTGAAATAGACCGGTCTCACTGACCTCTATATCTTCAAACGGACGGTGAGGAAAAGTACAGCTTTATTTGCGAAATCTGGTGCTTCATCGCTTGTGTCACTTTCAACGCCCACACGTGACCGTACCTTAGTATCGAAACTGCCATCGGCACAAACGTAGCCTATGTGTCAACTCAATCGAGCCGGTCACCTACGCGACGGAAATGAAACGATTTTAATTTCATGGCGTTGAATCAAATTTAACATATCACCATCTGTTAATTCATTCTTTTTATGTGCCGTTTCGCTTCAGGACGTAGGCGTTCATGGCTCTCCACTTCCTCCTATCCCTTGTAGCTCTCAATAAATTTTCTCCTTTTGCTACTTCCCCCAGGCCCTGCTCTGTCATCTCCTTTCTTAAGACCGCGAGGTATATCATGCGTTGTTTTCCCTTGTCTCTCTTTCCCTCTATTCGACTCGTGTGTATCAGATTCTCCAGGCCCTCCTTCCTCATTATGTGTCCCAGAAATTTCAGCTGCCTCTTCTTGATGTTACGAAAGCGTATTTGAACACAGTAAGATAAACTCCTGCTGTGAACAAGTTCATAGGTCAAACAGTAGCAGATACTCCCGTGACACCCGCTTAAAAAAACAAAACAAAAAATTCTGCCTAGCATTTTATTCAATACAGGAGATCAAAACTGATAAGTAAATTAACTGGATTTATTTCCGTTTTAAAAATATTTTTAACCGTAAATAATCAATAAGCTTAGACTATGTAATATAGAATTGTACTTCTATTCGACCTGTGAGTATCAAATTCTCCAAGCCTTCCTTTCTCATTACGTGTCCCAGAAATTTCAGCTGCCTCTTCCTGGTGTTAAGTATAAGCTTCCTCCTTGTTTGCATCCTCTCCTTCTGTAGACCCATACCATCGCTGCCTCGAGTCTCATTCGTTGCCGTAAAGGAGGACAGGTGTCAGGTAGCAGCTCGGTACTCTTTTCTTTGTTACCAAAAAAAAAAATATCTGAAAAATACTTTTTGTTAGATAAAGTTTAATTGAAAACATTTTTAAGCATTATGTGCTTAGTTAACATCCGACAAACTCATAAGATCACCGAAGTGAAGCAACGTCTAGCATGGTCACTGTCTAGATAGGCAACCACTTGGGAAAAGCAAACATGTAAACATGGATGTACGGGTGGTGTAATGGATAATGATTTGGAATTTTTAATAGAAAAACAGCATTCCTATTACATTTCGTTATATTCACTTACGCGCAAATAACCTTCTCCCCCATTTAAGGGTTAATTAGTAAGACTTTTATAACTAAATCATTATTATAAAAACAATTCTTAGAATGTTAAAATATTTTCTGGCTTTAAATAATCTGCAAAGGGTTGAAAAACCGGAGAAAAAGAATCTGTCAAATAAATACGGATTAGCTACAGAGGCATGTCTTTTAGATTTATTTATATTATTTGGAATATAAATGTACAGAAACTACCATAATCTCAATGTGAGGGATCAATTTATATATTAATATTAATGTAGAATTGAACCCCCACTTTGTATATACATTATAATTTCTTGTTTGTTTATCAAATTCTGATTAGGTATTAATCCAGCTCTTCTCCCCACAGCTATGGGTTAATTAGTAAGACTCGTATCACATCTCGGCAACATCACATTGGCTATATCCCGGCATCGTTTTGTTTTGAGCGATGGAATTCAAATAATACCAGATAAGCGAGTGGTTTAATGGTAGCAGCTCGGAATGAGAAATCGTAGAACCGAGTTTCAATTCCAGTCGGGTTCGTTATATTCGCTTACTCGCAAATACCATTAAGAGAGGTATGAATCAATTTCCTCCCCATCTATGGGTTAAATAGAATGGCTTATATGTGAAAAGATCATTGTTATTCTAAAAAGAAAAGAGTAATGCAATATTCATCCATGAAAAAGAATAATTCTTAAAACCCAGCTTTATAATAACGCACAAAACTGTAAAAAACAAATCAATCAAATAATGGCAAAAGATTATGCAGCGCCTAATGCAAGGAAAGACACACAAATCCTAGAAGCAATTATTATATAAATAAATAAACGGCAAAATCATCTCTGTGTGTCTGAAACCCCTTCTAACTCGGGTCACACTTGCTCTATATAGACAATTTCCTTTTGGGATCAAAATGATTCCGGGATTGAAAATCCAGCATTGGGATTTGTGTCTGGAGGAGGAGGAAATAGTTAATAATTCAAATTTTAAAATAACTGAAAAAAAAATAGTGATTTTAAAAGTTTTAATTTGTATTGTGATTAAAACTACACAAAACTTTGTGAATTAAAAAAAAAAGTTTTAAATTCAATTTAAAATATCTCCAACATTTTGTGAATTGAGGAAATCAATTTTATTTCTTCAAAATGCCAAGGAATCAGAGTTAAAGTGAGAGGTTTCGTGATATGACGTTTTGAAGTACCACAGAGTTTGTAGTTTGAAGAACTTAATCGAAGTTCCACGGAGTTTGTGATTGGAAGAACTCAGGTTCCGACTTGAATTAGAATTTCGGCTCAAATCGGTTTTTGGCTGGAATTGGACTTCTAGCCCAAATCAGAGTCAAAGAGAGGTTTTGAAGTTCCATGGAGTGAATTGAGGAATTCAAGGTTATTTCTTCAAAATTATCGTTGCTGTTTTCTAATATGAACTAGAGGTCTCTTTAGCTTAGGATGGAGACCCAATTAGCCCTCCACAGAAGCTAGGTGAAAAGCCCGCATGGAGTGCGGCTTTTAAGCTAGTACAAAAAAAATAACACACAGAAGACGGTAAGCTGAAGTGTGTATAAAATGTTTAGTATGCGTACAAAATAGTAAAGGATATGTATAATATATGACACTTGCTTTACGGGTGTGGTCTAGCTCACTTTAATGGCTACAATACATCAGTTTGAACTGAACTGATGGCAAAAACGCCGTACATGAAATGGAAACTACCGAGGTATGGAATGCGAGTGTGAATCTCACCAGAAGTTACTTTTTTTTTTTTACTCTCCCGTCGAACTCGACGTATGAGGGTCAGACAGATCAGTTCCCAGAAACTGAAAGCCCGACAGGATCTGATTATAGTGGTGAAGGCTTTGTGCAGGGCCATCCACACTTTTTGGAGGGACGGATGCCACAAGGTCCCCAAACGACCCTCCGCAGGTTTTGAATTCAGAGTTGTCCTTCTCCTAGACCAGTTGCCATCCAAGGCTATAGGACCCAGTCTGTCCTGCTATTTACTCATAATTGGAGGGAGAAGAAGAGGATTCACATATATTAGCACGTAAGTGAATGTAGCACGTATTAGCACGTAAGTGAATGTAATGGATTCGACTGGAATTCGAACTCGGCTCTCCGATTCCTCAATCCAAGCCGTTATCCATTACTCCACCGTGAAGTTACTTTTTAATTTTGTGTTAACAGTAGTACGCAAAGTAATAGACAAAAAAAGACTCCAGTCGAAAGTATTGGACTAAGAAATTGTAACATAAATTGTAACATAAATATTAAGAGACAAGTGAAAATAAATTTAAAATATGTAAAATGAAAATAATTCTCAGCATATCAAAACCAACACAGCAACTTGCGCATATAATTATCATATAATAATACATATTATTAATAATAATTTTGCTATTCATACGGTTTTTATATGTCACTATTGTCATTTATAATGATGCTATTTCAATTTATATTAATTAATTTTCATGTTTTCTGGCAATATTGTTGCATTATGTAACATTATTGAGATCCTTGTTTAGGGTTTTATTCAAGTTAAAATAATAATAAAATATTTTAAAATGAGAAATATTGCGTAGAAAAACAAACGGGCACAGTTTGGGCAGAGGACACGTAAAAAGAGAAACAGTATTTCCCATTATCGTAGACTTCAATACATGTATTAAGGGCAAATCATGACAAAACGAAAATAGATAAAAAAAAGTAAAAAAAAGAAAAAAAGGAAAATCTCTGTGTGAATAGAAACGATATAAAATAATCCGTTAGCTTATATAGTCCGCAAAACTAATCCTGGAGAGTTTTTCTTATTAAATTCATCTGGTAGCGTAACATCTGTTTTACAAGTCGAGCGCAAATGAAGAGAAGCTAGTGCGTTTTTGTCATGGGCGACAACATGTGTGAGGATTCTTTTAATTTGTCGATAGTTGTCCCTGCATTATGTTACCTCTCTATGCCACCAATATTGTTCATACATCATGTTACCTCCCTATGCCACCAATATTGTCCATGCATCATGTTACCCCGCTCTATGTCATAGATATAGTCCATGCATCATGTTACCTCTCTCTATGCCATAGATATTGTCCATGAATCATGTTACCTCTCTACGCCACCGATATTATCCATGAATCAAGTTACCCCTGTCTACGCCATCGATATTGTCCATGCCTCATGTTACCTCTCTATGCCACATATATTGTCCATGCATCATGCTACCCCTCCCTACGCCATCGATATTGCGCATGCATCATGTTACCTCTCTATGCCACCGATACTATCCATGCATCATGTTACCCCTCTCTACGCAATAGATATTTCCATGCATCAGCTTACCTCTCTACGCCACAGATTTTTTCCATGCATCATGTTACCTCTCTATACTACCGATATTGTCCATGCATCTTGTTATCTCTCTATGCCACCGATATTGTCCATGCATCATGTTACCTCTGTACGCCACCGATATTGTCTACGCATCATCTTACCTCTCTATGTCACCGATATTGTCCATGCATGATGTTACCTCTATGCCACGGATATTGTCCATGCATCATGTTACCCATCTCTACGGCATAGATATTGTCCATGCATCATGTTACCTCACTACGCCACCGATATTGTCCATGCATCATGTTACCTCTCTACGCCACCAATATTGTTCATGTTCATGTTACCTCTCTTTGCCACCTATATTATCCATGCATCATGTTACACCTCTCTACGCCATCGATATTGCCCATGCATCATGTTACCTCTCTATGCCACCAATATTGTTCTTTAGGCCACCGATATTGTCCATGCATCAAGTTCCCCTTCTCTACGCCATAGATATTGTCCATGCATCATGTTACCTCTCTACGCCAGCGATATTGTCCATGCATCATCTTACCTCTCTATGACACATATATTATCCCTGCATCATATTACCCCTCTCTACACCAACGATATTGTCCATGCATCATGTTACCCCTCTCTACGCCATAGATATTGTCCATGCATCATGTTACCTCACTACGCATCATGTTACCTCTCTACGCCACCGATATTGTTCATGTTCGTGTTACCTCTCTATGCCACCGATATTATCCTTGCATCATGTTACCCCTCTCTGCACCACCGATATTGTCCATGCATTATGTTACCTCTCTACGCCACGGATATTGTCCCTGCATCATGTTACCTCTCTACGCCATCGATATTATCCATGTATCATGTTACCCCTCTCTACGCCATAGATATTTTCCAAGACAGTGGCAGTTGTTGTCGATCCCGATTGGTACCAGTATCGTTGCATGGATCGCCAAAACGTGGCTGGATTTAACGTCGGACTGTCTTTGTGTTTGTGGCTGCAGATGTATTCCCTCAGGGTTTTATTCTCGAATCTTTTCCCTTGATTGCGTATAGCGGCAATGCAGTATAGGTTTGAAATCAGAGATGTCCTTCTCTTTGATGGACTGCCCACCTTCGGTTAACGAGTTCTATTTAACCGATCTGAGTGTCTCCTTTCCCTTTTCATTTTCTTTATTGTTTTTTAAGAGAAAATACCCGAATACTTTGTACTACTTTCTGAAACGGATTTTGAGCATATCTGTTAATAAGAGATTTTCTTTATTTTTATAGCTTACGAAACGTAGTTATAAAAGCAAAATAAGTCAACGACCGGAAGTGTATTCTACTTTGGTGGTCCTTTCGGCACGCGCACGCATGCGCACAGACACACAGAGAAGCACGCACATGTATAAAAAAAAACATAAAAGCATGCCCGACTTTTGTTTAAAATCGATTTTTTGTGTTTGATTTTTATCTTGAAATGTAAACCCAGACACATAAGTGAATTGGCAGGTGTGCACTGCGTCAGTGACAAATTCTAATATTAGTGTTTTTCATTTTATGATGATTCCTTCTCCGATTAAATTTCCTTATCAGTTATCGAAAATATCGATCGAATAGCCAATACATTCATTTGCTTATTAATTTAATTCCCGTTATCGATGAATTCGATCGAATGTTTACCTTTATTTCATATCTTAGAGAAAACTAAGATAGAAGAAAATTTCGAACGGTTCAGCAGAAGTGACCTGCAGCAAAGCAGCGTGTCATCTTTATTAAAAAAAAAACAAAAATATTTCGAAAGCATGTATATACACTGACTAAAAAATAAAATTACAAAATTCAGATTATGCGTTTCAGTTTATTAAACACTAGCAGCATGGCCCGGCGTTGCCCGTGTTTGATGCAAAAATTTAAATTTAAAATATTTTTGCCCTTCCTTGCCTTTAAAGGAGTGTCCTTTGCCGTGCTGATGTTGCTACATGCCTTACTTCTTGCCTATCTCACACTGCGAATTTTTTCTAAGCTCTATACTAAACATTAAATCTGTTACGAAAAAGAACTAAACAAAATGAACACAAAACGATCAGCTTTAAAAAAGGACTCGTAACCGGAAAAACCGAATGAAAAAAGAATGTTAACAACAAATATTTTTCACACCCAACCCAGTTCTGCGGAATCAGAATCAACGTTGAGTTTAAGCAAGCGAATGAGCACATTGGAGTAAAGTGCCATGCAGATTTAAATTTTTCCCACTTGTGACGAATGCAGTTATCGATCTTTTTGCATTCTAGCATGCTAGTTAACATTTGTGTCAGTCAGCTGTTGGCTGTCACGCTGGGCTATAAAATCTTCCTACCTATTCGTGGCAGCCAGCTATAGGCTCTGACTGTGGCCAGTAGAAAATGGCTGCAAACTATATGAAAACTGCCGTAGAAGCATGAAAAAATCGATTATTTCCACTATCGGTGGGAGTTGGGAAATGCAAAGTCGGTCTTGGCCTTCCCACTAACTTGGAGCATGTTCGTGTAAATTTTGGTGCAAATCCGTCGAAAATTGCACACACACACACACACACCCACACACACACACACACACACACACACACACACACACACACACACACACACACACACACCTTGTCTTTTATAGATAGAAATTAAAGGTCCATGTAACAGCTAGATGACAGCTAGATAATCCCAGATTACATATTAATACGTGCACAGGTTCCAAACGAAGACGCCATTTGTTGCTAACACAGGCCGGCTTTCTCGGTTTGGTTTGTTTTGTTTTACGATATATCGACACCTCAGTGGGTTATTTAATGATTTTTAGGATAGGTTTGTATGAATAGAATATGTATTCTTTGCAAGGAATCAGTTTGTAGCTAAAGTTTTATTGATGTATTTTTGTAAAGAGGGTTTTTCGTTAAGAGTCTAATGTATCGCTGGTAATTTTTTTTCCCCAAAGATGTATTGATTGTAATTTAAAAAAATGTATTGCTGGTATTTTTAGACTTTTATAGTATCGTGACCCCAGTTTGGGGGTTAACTATTTGCCCATAGTTGGGACCTTAAGAATGTCATTTTTGATAAAATTTAAAAAATAACCATAAATACGTAAAAAATGCGTATTTTGTGGAAATGTCCCTTTTCCACAATATAGCTATTTGCGCCATGTTATAATACTTATTACCTAAACAATAATAAGACTGAATATTAGTTCTTAAACATTAAAGTATATTTAATCACATCTCCCTGATAGCTGTCACGATCTGTTAGTAGTAAGTCATGCGAGCAGGAATTATCCAGCTGAAATAGCATATCGCTTTCATTTTGCAGGAATGTCAGCAAAGCGGACTGGATGTACATGAGACTGTCAAGGTAAGGAAAAGTTGAAATGTGTACAGAACCATCCATGATACCAAGGGTAAGACCATTGTCTTGTGGGCGAATATATTAAGTAAGGTATTGTTCTGCAGGTCATCGTCGCGCACACAAACGACCGTTGTTTGCAGAAAGACAGAAACAGTCGCCAGGGAATATTATGTAACATCATTCAATCTCAAGTATGAGCCTCTTGCGACAACTACGGATTGTATTGACATCGCTGGAACCACAGTCTTATCTGTTTTTTTTAAAAAATAAAATGTTTCCTCAACAGAAAACTCTGGAGCCACTCACGGTAAAGGGTTAATGAATAAGGTGACTGTATTGATTGGTAGATCTGGTTTTTTTTAACGACCTATGAAACATTTGTAAGTTATTATACAACCGAAACAAATTTTGGATTATAAGAATAATTCCTTTTTTACAAGTGAATATTACATAGATAATAACAATAATTTTTTTCAAATACAAGTCTTACTATTTAACCCATAGCCGGGGAAGGAGATGTAGTCATACCTTTCCGTCGGCTATTTGCACGTAAGTTAATGTAACAAACCCAACTGGAATTCGACCACGGAACTACATCTTCTCATTTCGAGCCGCTATTTCGTACATCACCGGCATATTCACTAGATTGTTGTATGTGTGAAAGAGGAGGAGGTAAGAAGTGTAGTTTATGAGAATATCTAGGAAAGATAATGGTTATCTCAAGACATGAAGAAGTTAAGATTGTAGAGTTCTTTGGTGTCACTGGTGTATTTAGAATATGTTAGATATTGGCTAATCTCTATCCTACATGAGTGTCCAGGATCTTGATCTACGGGTTTAGGAATATTGCCCGAATCAAAGCAACACCTGCACATCACGTACAGTGCTGTTCGATAAAAAGTGACTCACCTGATTTTTTTTTACTAAATGTTCTCCGATGAAACGAAAGTTGAGCTAAATTCAAAGGATAAGCGATCTAAAATCCGAAGAAGAAACTTTGAAAGCTCTTTGAATTTAGCAGTAAGTACTGTCAAGCATCCGTTCAGTATAATGTTCTGGGGAGGCTTTTCTTTTCATGGAACTGGTTTCGTAAAACCTACTGAATAGAAGCTTAGGAGGGAGCAGTACAAGAGAATTTTAGAGTCTTGTCTGCTCCCTTCTGCTGAAAGGGCGCAAATCGACCCCATCAAGCTCATTTTTATGCAGGATAATGCTCCCTGTCAAAAATCAAAATTGATGAAGGAATACTTTGATGAGAAGCAGGTGAGTGTTATGACATGGCCGCCCCAATCTCCTGACCTCAACCCCATAGAAAACTTATGGAGCATTATAAAGTACAGGCTCTCGAGAAAGCAGTTGAGCAACAAAGAGGATTTGATTATGAATTTCATATCCGAATGGAATTCAATGCTTGGAGATGAGATTTGCCAGAACTTAATCAACTCAATGTCAAAAAGTGTTGAAAAGGTTATTCAAAATAAAGGGGGACCCATAGATTATTAAATATTTCGAACTATATTACGTATTATAAATAAATTATACCTCTATTATTCTTTATTTAAAGCTGTTCGGTTATGTTTCTATTGATTACTAGTTGCAGGAAATAAGATTTTCCCTAAATCTCATTTATATCCAAAATTATAATTATCAATAGAATACCTTAGGGTGAGTAAACTTTTTTACTAGGTGGTCGGGAAGGAATCTTTCTATTAGTAAGTTTAAAAATTAGTTTGACCCAGAAACAATAGGCGAAAAATTTTTATGTAAAAAAAAAATTAGGTGATTCGCTTTTATCGAACAACACTATATATATATATATATATATATATATATATGTATATATATATATATATATATATATATAGGAATGTTGCCCGAATCAAAGCAACACCTGCACATCACGTATAATAGAATCAGTAATTATTTGAAACGACCTTCAATGCTTTCGAAGGCTCAAATTCCAATATCTCTCAAACAATTCAAATTCAACAAAACGATCACCGATGTGTTTCCATAGCATGACATTTGCTTCTGTTTGACTGTTTCATTTTACAGAAACTTATCGCAACATGCGTTGCCGTCTAACGCTCAGGAACACATTGCAATTCTATGAATCTTGCCACTAAACAAGATGGCCAAATTCTGAAAATTTTTATTAAAATATCTCGCCTGCAAATATATACTCAAGAACCAAATCGGCATTGTCATTGAGGGTGTTGAAATTTTAATTTCTCTCTATCTCTATCTGTCTGCATGTCTGTCTGTTTCTCTCTCTCTCTCTCTTTTATATATATATATATATATATATATATATGTGTGTGTGTGTGTGTGTGTGTGTGTGTGTGTGTGTGTGTGTGTGTGTGTGTGTGTGCGCGTCTTTATTGCAATACCAATATAGGCCATCCTTTTCACAATGCCAATATACGTCATTTTTTCACAATGCCAATGTAGGTCAGTTTTTTCACAATGCCAATGTAGGTCATTTTTTTCACAATGCCAATATAGGTAATCTTTTTCACAATGTCAATGATGAGATCTGAAGAGTTGGGGGTCAATTTTCTGACCTCTAAGAAATAAATATAATCTCATTGCTTTTTAAGGGTTTGTGTTTTTATAATAATATTATTGCTCTGTCTCTGACAGAGAGCTCTCTCAGGATCTATATCCTTTTGGAAATATCCACACCGATTACCAATATTATCATTATATATATATATATATATACATATATATATATATATATATATATATATATATATATATATATATATATATATATATATATATATATATATATATGATGCAAGACTCTTCGGTAAATTGAATAGAGTTCTCTCAGTCACTGCGCGTTTATCTAAAAATAAATATGCTCAAATTCACCTCCATCCCTACCATGCACCACTGGCTTAGTGGTAGAATCCCCAATTCAATCGGGTTTCAATCCTAGCTTGAGGCATCCGAACGTCTAGCAAAACTGATATTTTTAATAAAACGAAAAATGTTAATATACAACGCAGTGTGTCTGTAATTTTAATGTTTTGAAATTTTTTATTGTTCAAAACACGTATATATATATATATATATATATATATATATATATATATATATATATATATATATATATATATATATATATATATATATGAAGGAATATAGGGTGTGCTATATTTATGAGATAAAGTGCTTGATATCAGAGATAGAGCGTGTGTAAATATAAAAGTGAACATAGAAGTCAACACTTAGACACGACAGTCTGTTTCATGCAGGCCTGACGATTGCGTCTGGCATGAAAGTGTTGAAGTTTTTACTTATATATATATATATATATGTACACTGTCATTTGTATCGTCTATCTATCTATCTATCTATATATCTATATCTATATATATATATATATATATATATATATATATATATATATATATATTCATGTCTGTTGTTCACTGCTACTAACAAGTAGGAATTTCTTTATCTCCTGATGATGTCCATGCTAGCCGAAACTAGTCGAGGAATTTAATTGAAATTATAACACGAAAAAATATTAATATACAACCCAGTGTGTCTGAAAATTTTAATTTTTTAATGCTTTTTTTTCTAACCATATATATATATATATATATATATATATATATATATATATATATATATATATATATATATATATATATATATATATATATCAGAGTTAGACAATGCAGAAATAGGAATCAACACTGCATAAAACCTGCCAGTTTCACTTTTCAGTAGAATATTCAGGTATCAGAGTCACCATCAGTGTTCATTTTTATGGCAGCATTTATGTTAGTGACGCCGATGTTGACTAAATATTTAATCATTGTGTCTTTGGTTCCTAGAATTTCAAAACGGAATAAAAGAATTGATTTTGCAGTCATAGCCATAGGTAACTCTGGTAATTAAGAATACTGAATACTGGTAATTCCATGGACGGAGAAAGTAAGCAACGAAGAAGTCTTACAGAAAATTACAATAGAAAGAACAATTTTATTCAGAATCAGGTAAAGACAGCTGAAATTCCTTGGACACATAATGAGGAATGACCGCTTGGAAAAGTCACTGGACATATTGAGAGCAATAGGAACATGGGGAAGGCAGCGAGACACTTACCAGACGAGTTTGAAAGAATGGCGGAACTGGGACAGGAGCCTTAACAAAGGGGAAGGAAAGGTCACAAGGGATAAAACATTGTGGAGAGACATGATTGCCTAATGTCCTGCAGGAACGCAGCACATAGAAGATGAAGATGAAGAAGAATTCTGGTGTTTGGCGCCAAAATTCTCTGTCTGCTTTTATTCCTGATATATTTCCCACCACTGGAAAAATGCAACATCTCTTTAATACAACACGTCACGAAGCGTGCACACACACACACACACACACACACACACACACACACACACACACACACACACATACACTCTCATATGTAGTAAATATATATATATATATTATATTAGAAAGAAAGTATTTATATATACAAGTACGAATTTAACGGGAAAAAATGCCGAAAACCTTTTTCTCGTTGAAAAAATACTAGACGGCATGCGTTGAACGGATGTCAAAATTCGTTGAAAAATGCACCCCGACCCTAACCTCTTTTTCGAACGGAACTCATAATTGATACAATAATAGTTAATCAAAATGAACACGCTACCGCTCCTGTCTAAATGATTGGATTTCTCTGCATCCTTGGAAATAAAAAAATATGAATTGTATGTGCGTTTAAAACTCAGTAAATTTAAAAGTTATTAAGTTATTCCAAAATTCGCTTGAAGATGAAACGGAACTAATACTTTTAATTTAACTATATAATTAAATTTGAAGTTTTTAGCTTCGGTTTTTGAAACATGGTAATTCCTGTGTAGCGAAGAAACCATATTTTAAATCAGTTAATTTATATGTAGTAAATATAGTGATTTTCCAAGCGTAGATTAGATGTGGCACAAAGCCGAAAGTATGGGGCACCCGGTGAGGATCGAACTCACTGCTCAGTCGTAATTGTTCTAACAAGACAAGCTTGCAAACCATTACACTGCCTCGAGGTAACCCACATGTGGTAAATATATACCTATTCGGATAGTTCTTTACCTCGTTATACGAACGCTGATAAAAGGTAACTGGACTGTAGCTATTGTAACATAGCTGAAGTACGCAGGGTGAAGCCGCTTGGCACGGATTGACCTTGAACACTGTCGCGTATATACACTTCCGTTATAATGTTCTCGCTCACTTCCGTTGTTTGTAGCAGCGCATTTAAGGAAAGTGTGTAGAGTGTGGTCATCTCAACACACCGCTGGAGTTTTATCAGTGATCATAGCTTGTGCAGAAGTTTTGGGCTAAGGACGACATTCTCCAAGTCCGACAACCAATATTTTTCGCAAATGCCACTCCTTGAGACAGTTTCCTCTTCTAAAATTAAATTGCACTTGAAAGGGACGAGATTTCAAGACGCTGAGAAAATCCAAGGGAATGCGCCGAGGCAGTTTCTCCCCCACCACACAAAATAATTTCCAGGAATGCCTCTATCAATAGAAACGACACTGGATGAAGTGTGTCGTTACAGAATAGGACTACTTCGAAGGTTATTAAATTCAGAACTTATATGTATTGTAGTTTGCTTTCTCTAGCATCAATCCCGATACTTTTTGATCAGCCCTTGTATATCATCGTTTATCCGGCCTCTTCAGACGGAATTTTACTTTCAAGGACAAAATGAAGAAAAAAAAATTGATTCACGTTAAGCGAGTGAACGGGCGTTTTTTTTTTATTTTTTTACTTTTACATTATCGTTCTTAGTATGGCTGATGCTAACCTCCAGGAAACAATATTTCTCGTCAGAATCCATCTTGCACATTTACAAATCTACCATTCGTTCGTGCATTGCATGTTGCTGCTATATTTGGTCTTAGTCGGCTATATATCCCGAGATTCTTGACAAAATCTAAAGAAGAGTACGCAATGTTTTCGGTCCTGACCTGGCATCTCGACTTCAGTCACTTTCCCAGCGATGTGACGTGGCTTACCTCAGTCTATTCTATACATTTTCTCATGTCAATTGTTCTAATGCACTCTCCTGCTCTTACTAGATTGGCAACTAGGTCTCATCGTTTTATTGCTGAAATAGCTAGATGTAACCGTAAGTTCTATTCTAAGGGTTTCTTCTCCTGCACTTCTCACCTGTCGAACTCTCTTTTGGTTTCTTGCTTCCCTGACAACTATAATCTTTAAAAATTTAAATGCAATGTCAATCGTCATCTTCTGTCTCCCTGGAAACAGTTCCTTTATTGTCCACGCCTCATTAATGTCGTCTCATTCTCTTCCACTCCCAGTAACCACTGCTTGGAGTGAAATTATTTTAAAAATATATCTCAGCACAGTTTTTTCATGTTATGCGTATTTTACGTTATTACAAGAACGAATAGCTAGATACGTATTAATCGTAGAGGGCTCATATATCATCGCACTTACAATGCATATTATTCTGTTTAAATTATATATATATATATCTATATATATATATATATATATATATATATATATATATATATATATATAGTTGTATATTTAGGCAGCAATTCTTCGTTTATGCATGTTTCATTAAAAACGACAGACAAGGTACTACTGTTAAGCTTTTTATTTAATTTTTCGAACAAGAGCTTTCTTTTCTGGACAAAGTGTGTGTAAAAACTGTCCAAATGTTTTATATTTCCGAGCGCTTTCGGCTATACGTTTAGCCATTATCAAGGATGATTCGATTTTTCAGCTTAATTGAGTGTGTACATTATGTGTATGTCTTAGTGTGTGATAGGGATGTTTTTTTAAATTTCCGAATACGGTTAGCACATTGTGGCCTTGTTTGTAGTTAATATTGTTAAGAGTTGGCTTTTTCTTTTTTATTATTAAAGCTTCCATTATTTTTAATATTTTACAGGTGGATGCAGTTATTATATTCGTGTTTTCTACTAGTATGTTTCTAATTTAAGACAGCTAACGTTATCCTAAAAAATAACAACACACCAGCTAAGTCAAAATTACAAAGAACGAACATTATCTATGAGTTCAAATGCCCCTTAAGGAACTGTGTTCCTGATCAAACCGGACTCATAAATAATTACATCGGTTACACAACTACATGCTTATCCAGACGTCTGACGTTACATCTATCTGATCATAGCTCTATTAGAACGTATTTAAACACGCACACAAATTTACCAGACTCCATTAGAAACATACTAGTAGAAAACACAAATCTTCGAACTGAACCCTTTAGTTGTACGTGCCATGTTTTTTGGATGTCTGTTATCAGTTATCTCCTGTTAATTCCCCTCTCTAAGTTCTCCACTGTGAAAGAAAGCGTTCAGTTTGACATTCCAACCACCTGAAGAAGGCCGGAGCGTACAACCGCCTAATCGTTTTGATAAATATGGCGACAAAAATGAGGACAATAGTCCAAACAATGTAAATAGTGTACATAATACTTCATCTAAAAAAAATAGACAGAGACTGAGACAATGTCTGAAGTTCAGGTTTTTTTTTATTGTTTTGTTCCACTACTTTCGAGCGTTTCATGAATTTTCTAGAACTAAGACGTCATCGTAGACAATTTCAACCTTCTAGATTTCCAAATAATGCCAGAATGTGTGCAAAAGAATTCTACCTACCACACGGATAACTTATTTAAATATTGGAAAAATACATATAGAGAACTAAACAGACAGACCTTGCCGGTTCCTTTAAATATATATTTATATATCAAACAGTTTATACTTATATGTATACAATATATATATGTATATATATATATATATATATATATATATATATATATATATATATATATATATATATATATATATATATATATAACAGTATATAAATAGATGCAATATATATATATATATAAAACAGTATATACATATATGAAATATATATATATATATATATATGCATATATATATAAACAGTATATACATATATACAATATATATATATAGATATATAAAACAGTATATACATATATGCAACATACAATATATATATAAAACAGTATATACATATATACAATATATATATATATATATACAATATATACATATATATAAAACAGTATATATATTTATACAATATATATATAAAACAGTATATATATATATACTGTTTTATATATATATATATATATATATATATATATATATAATTATTTATTTAAAAATTATAACATAAATATTGCATATATGTATATATTTTTCTATATATATATTGTATATATGTATATACTGTTTTATATATATATATATTGTATATATACATATACTGTTTTATATATATATATATTGTATATATGTATATACTATTTTATATATATATACATATATATGTTGTATATATGTATATACTATTATATATATATATATATATATATATATATATATATATATTTTTATATATATATATATATATATATATATATATATATATATATATATATATATATATATATATATGATGGATTCTCCTGTCGAGTTCGACGTACAAAGTTCCGACAACCACAAACTAATTATCTGCATGCCTATGAAAGGCATGACTTTTGAGACCGGCTTGAGAATTGCACAAAAGACCACAAATAGTACAGGAGAATGTATTGTATCCTAATGCAGCCAGAACACAGTTAGATGTCTCATTTTACTTTCTCATTTCATGAAGTCGACTGATGCTTACTTCTCAGTGCAGCTATATCAATGTTGTACTTTTTTAGCTCTGAAGCAACCATAGCTTTTTTTCTTTCTGGTGCTGAGTTGTTGTCCTGGAGAGTTTGTACAGTCCAAGTGCCAAGATGAAGTTGATGTTTCATAGTTTTTCGCAATAGCCGGATATGTGTGGAAATAATTAGATGTAGTTGTCAGGAAACCAACACAATGATTTGTTTCAAGTGGTGAAGGCTTGTGTCGGATCATCTACACTTTTTGGATCTGTCGATAAAAAAGTAACGATGCAAAAGACTTGCCACGGAATCTCCGAACAATAGTCCTCATGTGTAATTATCGCGGAGTTTAACCTCTCCGGGTCACAGTCAATACCAGCCAGTACACGCCTGTCGGTAGACACATGCAATATAATAACGTGGTTAAGCTGTCCTGAGTTTTCCATCCCATCAGAAGTCGTTCATTTTATCGTGAAACCAACACTAAGAAGATTGCTAACCAAAGCCCAGAGAGACTCCTTTCACCTTCATCAAGTGCAGCTAACCCGCACGTACTCTCAACCACTGGAGAGCCACAATCACATACAAAATAAGGGGACACGGCACATACAGAAGAACAATTATGTCTATAGGTCTGTGCATTCTTGAAACCCTTGAAAAGAGAAATATGTTCTCCGGCAGGGATCGAATCGAACCTGAGTCCCCCATTTGTTCCCGCCTACTTTATCACTCAGATCATATTTCTTGAAAATAAAATATCTGCTTAGTTTTGCATCCGAAACGTAAAGAAAGCAATTTCTAAGGAATTAATGGATGTATTTAATCAAAATGTCTGGTTAAAAATAAATCCAATAATTTTTTAGAAATTTATTTTATACTTTTCAGGAGATACTAATACAAGCAATATATTATATCTACTTTAGCATAAAGTATTTATACTAACTTGTTTTGCAGAGTGTCATGTTATATTATTGCAAATAATAAGTTTTATTTATAAATAAATTTAGTGTTGTTTTAACCTCCATCTTCCCATTAGCCAATAATTTACCTACTCGAACATGTACGAGCGTTGACTGAAAAGTTCGTAGACTGACTATGAAGGAGTGATGCTAGAGCTGTGAAATCTTGCATGCATTCATTTCAACTCTTCTTATTAATAACTGCATTGTTTCTTTCCAGGTACGTGGGTGGGTTGAAAAGTTCATAGGCTGACTATGTTGGAGTGATGCTAGAGCTGTGAAATCTCGCATGCATTAATTTCAACTCTTCTTATTAATAACTGCATTGTTTCTTTCCAGGTACGTGCGTGGGCTGAAAAGATCATAGGCTGACTATGAAGGAGTGATGCTATAGCTGTGAAACCTTGCATGCATTAATTTCAACTCTTCTTATTAATAACTGCATTGTTTCTTTCCAGGTACGTGCGTGGGCTGAAAAGTTCATAGGCTGACTTTGAAGGAGTGATGCTATAGCTGTGAAATCTTGCATGCATTCATTTCAATTAATAATATCTGCATTGTTTCATTCCAGCTAAACTGGCATCTGACTGTTCAAAGAAGAATTTAAAAGTATCAAGTAGTGACATCTCTTGAAAATGGACGAAATTTGGCACCGTGGTGTTACCAAGTTCCTGCAGAAAAAGGGTTTGGCCCAAAGGGCATTTATGCTGATATGGTTGATACAATATGAGGATAACACCACTGCTTTATCAACAGTGCAAAAGTGGTTAGATTAATTAAGGAAGATGAGAGAGAGTTTTGAAGATGACCCAAGGTCAGGACGTCCTGCGGCAAGCTCTACCGACGAAAAAATTGATTGTGTTCACCACATGTTGATGGATGACAAATAGCCAATGCTATCAGCATATCTCGTGAGAGAGTTGAGAGTATTCCGTACAATTCTTGGCATGATGAAGGTTTGTGCTCAGTAGAGTTCCACGTCTTCTGAGATCTGACCAAGAAACGCACAGACTGATCACAACACGAGAAAATTGGACAGTTTTTGAGTTTGATCCACCTGGTTTCCGTGAACATGCCCGAATTAAAGATGAGTGTTGACTTTATCCCTTTGAGCCAAAAGGCAGTCTGTCTATTGACTATCTTCAAAAGGGCCACACCATCAATGGAGAGCACTATGCCATATTGCTGAGGCAGTTAGGAAAGGCTATCGAAACCAAACGTCCAGGAAAACTGACGAAAGAAGTTTTGTTTCATCAGGGCAATACTCCAGCCCACAGGTACGTGGTTTCAATAGATACTGTTGACTACCCTCTCTATTCTCCTTATTTGACTATCATCTGTTCCCCAACATGAAAAATACTTGGTTTGGAACCATTATTGGTGATGAAGATGTCATATCTGCCGTTGATGACTTTTTGAGCAACATGATGAAGAGTCTTCTGTGAACAGTCTGATATGATTTTACCTTGAAAGAAATATTGTAGTTACTAATAAGAGGAATTGAAGCTGATGCGTGCAGGATTTCATAACTCTAGTATCGCAAATTCATAGTCAGTCTATGAACTTTTCAACCCAACCTTGGAGTAAATTAGGTGGTGGAAATTTGAGAAGCGACTTTAGTTTCCACTATAAAATTATCTTACTACAAACAAATGCATAATGGACAAATGTGTTGGTTAAACAGAACACGCTTGGTTGTGATTTGAATGCTTGGGTAGAGTGGTGTAAATAGCCATGTAGTCTGGGTCCCGTGGAAGGGACAAGCGACTGTAGAAGGGCGCTAAAATTGACTGCTGTGAGATATCCTCCGGCATATATATATATATATATATATATATATATATATATATATATATATATATATATATATATATGAAGAAATATAATTTTAAGGTATGATATTTTTATGTGATTTATTTATGTGATATATTTATGCGATATATTTATGTGATAAAGTTCTCAATATCAGCGATAGAACATATGTAAATATGAAAGTGAACATTGAATCAACACTCAGAGGCGACAGGCTGTTTCATGTTAAACGCAATCATGACTGCGTCTAGTGTGAATATATATATATATTTAGGTACTTTATACATACATACATACATATATATATATATATATATATATATATATATATATATATATATATATATATATATATATATAGGTATTATATATATATATACATATATATATATATAGGTATTATATATATATATATATATATATATATATATATATATATATGTATATGGGATAGATAGATAGATATGAACAGAAGGAAATAGGTAGATAATTATATAGATAGATATGAACAGAATGATATAGATGGATAGATAGATAGATATGATTAGACGGCAAGAGAAAGATAATAAACGGAAACAGATAGATAGGTAGATAAACAGATAGATTGATATAAACAGAACGAGATAGATAGATAGATAGATAGGTAGATAGATAGATAGATAGATAGATAGATAGATAGGAAACTTCCCCTCGTCCTTTTGAACCGGAGTAGAGGGTCATCGCTAAACTCCGAATGCTTGTTCTTCTCCTGTGCTAATATAACTCCGCGCAGTAACCTTCTACATTATTTTTACATCTGTTGCCCCACTCTACCCACTTAATTACTTTTATGAAAGTCCGAGGAATTCATTTGGGCATCACCTACTCTTTAGATTCGTTATACACGAAACTCCCTGGATAAATTAAATCAACAATTATCTTTCATGTAAAAATTTCAGGACTTATTCACAAATGGATGTTAGTATTTAAGAAATGTTATTTGTTTTTAGAAAATTTTGGTAGAATTAGTTTCTTCTTTTTTTTACATCTGTTACCCGCACTTATTTAATATTTGAAATTTCGAGAAACTAAGTTCTGTACTGCTTAATGTTAGTTATACGTAGAACTCCTTGGGGAATTTAAATCACCATTTATTTTTTTTGTAAAACAGAACCAAAAGTTAGCAAAAATCTACTCTGTATCGTTAAATAAAAAAAAATTCAATAAACCTAAATGATTTAATTAGCATCTGTCTATATTTCTGTGATGAGGTATTATTTAACATTATTCGGACTATTGTCCCCATCTTTGTCGGCATATTTATTACAACGTTTCGGCCTTTCAGTATCTGTCTATATTTCTGAGATGAGGTATTATGTACACTATTTACATTATTCGGACTATTGTCCTCATCTTTGTCACCATATTTATTACAAAGTTTCGGCCCTCCAGTATCTGTCTATATTTTTGAGATGAGGTATTATTTACACTATTTACATTATTCGGACTATTGTCCTCATCTTTGTCGCAATATTTATTACAAAGTTTTGGCCCTTCAGTATCTGTCTATATTACTTGAGGCACGGTGCAGTAATGGATAGCGGCTCGGATTGAGGAATCGGAGAGCCGAGTTCGAATTCCAGTCATCCATTCCCTTACGTGCTAATACCCCCAGGAAAGGTATGAATCCTCTTCTTTTCCCCACATGGGTAAATAGCAGGTCTGACCGGGCTATATAGCCTTGGGCGGCAACTGGTTTACTGCAGGAAAACATCTGCCTCGTCAGTCATATATCGAAAGATACATAATCGCCTAATCACGGCACATAACTTTCTGATTGTTAAAAATGGGGTTGCAGTAGTCTGTGAATGACATAATTTAGCTCTTGAAAATACATTTCAATTGAGCACTGTCGAGTGATAAGCTAATTCTATAAACAACATCCACCTGCACTAATGCAAAGCTCTTCAGTAAAATGAATGGAGCACTTTGGCTGATTGGCATTTGTTTACATTTGTACAAACAATACGCTGGATTTAGTTGTGTAACTCTACCGAGTGAAGATAGCTCTGGCTGACACCAAATTAGTTGTGTTTCAATCCTGGCTTGAGGCATTCGGAAGTCTAGTCGCACTGAGGAGCTGTGATACAGCGAAACAGTACTGTCTGTGAATGACATAATATATATATATATATATATATATATATATATATATATATATATATATATAGGATAATCCCATATTTAAAAAAATCTTTGTCTACAACAAGAACTCTGAGACGCTTTTGAACTCTAGCAAGTCTGGAAAGTGAGTACCTAGCAGCTCCCTTCCAAATGTGGCGTCAGTAATTCCATATTCAGCCTGATCTGGCTCTTGTTAGGAGTAGAAGGTAGCATGAGTTTATACGGATATGTAGCGAAGATAAATGCCTACCCTAGACTTGAAGAGGTTAAGATTGTAGCGATCGAGGAAGCATTCTCTTGGGAGTTGGTTTCCCAATGCAGTAGTTCGTAAGAAAAATTTGCAAACGTGGAACTTACATCTCATGAATGGAATACGAAGGGACAGAGGGTGGTTCGTGACAATGGGCGTGGCATGGAGAGTCTTAGGCGTGAACGTTAAAACTTGTGGAACTAATGAGTGTAGTTCGTCTGAGCACTTTTCATGCAAATAATGATAGAGCAGTAAGAAGCTTGGGACGTTTCGTCTGTGTGAGAGAGAGAGAGAGTTTGAGGTGGGCCTGATCTAGCTCTTTTTGGAGTAGAAGATAGCATGAGGAGTCAGGTACTTACTGGAGCGGTATAGGAAACCGACCATTTTCTAAGCATCTTTGGTGATGTATATAGGACTTCCACTTGAGGTCGGGTGTGAGATTAAGGTTCTTAAGGTACAGGGACTCCTCAAGGAGACATACGTTCACCGTGACTGGTGGTAGCTCGGGGTAGAAAAGAAACAAATGAGAATTAAACACACGCGCAATAATTCATGAAACTAGTTTCTAGGCTCTTACTTTTGAGTGTGCGTGTTTAATATTTGCATATCGTCGAAGAATCTGGAACAAAGCCTCGAGGGCGGGATACTTGGTAAGGATCAAGCTTACATTAGCCTGCGAAACGTATATCATTTTACGTTCAACTCTCCCAAGGGATTTTTACGTTGCAGTTTCAGACAAAAACCCCACAATAGCGGAACACCCGATGAGAAAGGAAGTCAGTAACAATGGGCAGCGAGGCTCACCTTCCATCCGTCTCTCTAAGGGAGATGCCAATTTACGGTTTTCTTTATACTCAACTTAAATATAAAATTAAAACGTATCGACGTTATTGTGTGTAGACTATTCAGCAATAATGCTGTCAAAAAGGAAATAAAAAAAAGGTTAAGTGGTGATCATTAATGACAGTTCAACTTAATACCCAGGCCATGCTTTCAGTTTAACCGATACGGTGTTTTGACAAGGTCATCTTTGCTTGTTCTTTTCTTACAAACTTACATTGATTTCAAGTGGATTTTAAATGAAAACTATTCGAATTGACAGATAAAAGATAATTGAAGAGGAATTGACAAAAATGAAATAGAAATATTAAATAAGCGAAACAAACACCCGGCTTGTTTGCTTTCTGTTATCTGCGGTCGTTCCTTTTGAGTTAAAAAAAATATCACCATGGATTATTGGGATACAATAAATCAAAATTACTTTTTCAAAACAGTTTTCTCAGCTAAAAAATAAATGACAACAACAAAAATATTTATTATTCTTTCATTATATTTACTTTGTTTATCCGCAGTAAATTTAGAGCCAAAGCGTCAGCTAAGATCCTCGAAGACCGAAAACACAGATTGAAAAAAAAGAAGAAAGAACTTCTTTTGACGGCAATCAAGAAATAAACATTTTCCACACATTTACAGGAAAGAATTAACATCAGGAAGTCTCCTGACAAATCGACCATGATGAGATTCGAACTCGGGTCTCATGGGCAGAATACGAAAGTTGTAACCACTCGGCTACGATGACCATATACAGAATGAGAAGAGTTATCTTTTACTACATATTTACAGGAAAAAATTAGAACTGGTCAAATTCGAGGGAGTAATGCGATGATCCGAAAAAGAAGAAATCAAAACAATAAAGATGAAGATAGACATCCGAATAATTCGAGAATGTATATTCATTTACTTTGTTAATTCGCAGTATTATTTTTCTCACAAAAAATGTGACACGTAGCAAGACGAGGGCAGTTCGGCTAGTTGTAAATAAAACTTTGGTAAGACCATTCATTGATAGAGGCAGCCCAGAAATCAGCACCATAAAGAAAGGTTAACAAATAGAATTTCAGGAATTCTTTTAAAGAGTTGAATCGACGAGATGTAACCGTAAGTTTTATGCTGACACTTTCTTCACTAGCATTTCCCATTTGTAGAACTTCATTCCGGTTCCATGCTTTTCATCAAATTTAATCGTCAAAAGTTTAAATATAATGTCAATCGCTATCTAGTCTCCACCTGATTACTCTTCTTTTTTTTCTCGTTCCTTAGTAATGATTCTGTTTTTTCATATTTCCACGCCCAGTAATCTCAGCAGTAACGTCAGCTAAGATCCTCGAAGTCCGAAGACACAGATTAAAAACAAAGAAACTTGTTTTGAAGGCAATCTAGAATTAACTTTTAGGACGCATTTTCAGGAAAAACTTAAAACTGGTCATATTCAAGGGAGTAAGTGATGATCATATGCATGTATACAGCTGGCCACCCGTCTAATAGGTTGGCTAGCAAATCCCTATTGCAGACGCGTGCTCAGGCGCATTTGTATTTATTCAACATCCATAGAGTCCACCTGTGGTTTATACTGAAACTATGCTGAGCAGACCTTAGTTATAGTTTCTGGGAAAGAGCGTGTGATCAACAATTTCAATAAGGCCTGTGACCGTGCCAGCACAGTTATAGACAGTTATCGGCTACGATGACTTGTGACTTCGTGATAGCACAGTTATCGACGGCACCCAAGTGTTCCGTCTACCCAATTTCACTCACAAGGCTTGGGTCAACCGTGGTATGGTTTTCGGGCACTTTTCAAAGGTGCCGCACGCTGGTATCGACCATGGTGAGATTCGAACCCGGCTGTCATGGTTGTAACCACTCGGCCACGATGACCACATAAGTAATGTCAAGAATTATCTTTTACCACACATTGACAAGAAAGAATTAACATCAGGAAGTCTCCTGACAAATCGACCATGATGAGATTCGAACCCGGGTCTCATGGTCAGAATGCGAATGTTATAACCACTCGGCTACGATGACCACATAAGGAATGTCAAGAATTATCTTTTACCACACATTGACAAGAAAGAATTAACATCAGGAAGTCTCCTGACAAATCGACCATGATGAGATTCGAACCCGGGTCTCATGGTCAGAATGCGAAAGTTATAACCACTCGGCTACGATGACCATATAAGGAATATTAAAATAGAAAAGACGATTGGAGAATGCGACGATCGAAAAAAAAAAATCAAAACAATAAAGATGAAGATAAACATCCGAATAATTCGAGAATGTATTTTAATTTTAGAAATTCAAACAGTTGGGGAAAGATCGATCTAAATGGCATGAACAAAACGGTGACATGTGTTCGATTAATTGATTTTTTCTCTATGATTTGTGGATAATTTAAAGCCGAAACATATTTTGTGAGGGAATATTGCTTTAATATTTTTTAGAATAACAATGAATTTTCCAGATACAAGACCTTCTATTTAACCTATATATGGGAAAAAGTATTTGCTCGTAAATAAAGGTAACGAACCCGATCGGAATTCGAACACGGCTCTCCGATTTCTCTTTTCGTACAGTTATCCATTACACCACCCAACAAAAAACTGGCGCCAACGTAGGCTATGTAGCTGGGCAATGGAACCCCACACAGGGCGGATGATGTCACTTATATGTCTGCACCTGAAAAAAACTTTCGGATTTGGGAGGTTTTCGGATTTTGGAGATTTTCGGATTTTGGAGGTTTTTCAGATAAAGGATACTTAACCTGTATCAGTATTACTACTCTTGAGCTTTGGGACAGTTAATAATTAAAAACATACACATTTTTAATTTCTGGATTTAACACGCTTCCATCCACAAACACTAAATATGAGCGAGAATTCTAATTTATCACATCCCCCACTATGATGACAGGACTTGCAGCTGTTTGTCGTAAGCAAATGCATTCTGGAAGATGTCACAGTGCAGGTCTATATCACATGCACAAACAACCATCACTTGCATAGAAAAAAATCTGACATTCATACGTCTTACGATCCTTCAAGTAACCCTCACCCGATACGAGTGAAGGTATAAGTGGAAGTATTGTTAGAGACACCTGTGGCTGTACTCCTGCCACAAGTAAATAATTCCCAAAAATCTATGCTGACTTTCATGGTGCCAAATTTCGTCTGACCTGTTTGGTTTGGGTTGGTTTATTTTACCGCATATTAACACCTTCATGGGTTATTTAATGCTGACAAGATTTTTATAGCTGGTAATATATTTTTTTTCAAAAATGTATTGCTGGTAATATATTTTTTTTCAAAAATGTATTGCTGGTAATATTTTTTCGTTAAAAATTCATTGTTGGTAAATAAAATTTTAGAAAAATGTATTGCTGGTATTAAAACACGAGGAAATTTAATTCTTTTTAATAGTATATGGAAATAACCACTCTTTGTTTGATGAAGGTCGCGAGACCGGAAACACGTGTAGCAAAAACATGGAAAATAAAGTATATATTGTAAAAAATCCACATTATAAACAAAATTGTTTGCGGTTTCGCTCTACTCTTTAAAATATACACATTTCTCTCGTTGGAACAACCATAACCGTTCTCTTATATATATATATATATATATATATATATATATATATATATATATATATATATATATATATATATATATGTATATATATATATATATATATATATTTTAAGCTTTTCACACCAAGCAAGGCTGGAAGCCACTAGCACGCAAGGGGTTACAGAAGGTTTGGAGGAAGAGCAGATAGGAGTGGTAAAGGAGAGGATGTGGAGAAAGATAGTGGATCGATCAAGGCAAGGGGGTTACAGAAGATTTGGAGCGAGAGCCAATAGGAATGAAAGGGGAAAGGATGTGGAGAAGGGAAGTGGATAGATCAAAGCAACTGCAGATGTCGATTGACGTTACACTTAAATAGTTGGAGATTATATTTGTCAGGGAAACAGGAATAAGGAAGGGAGTTCCACAGGCGAGATGTGCGAGACATGAAGCTATTGGAGTAGAAGAGACGTCTACATCTAACAGTTTCAACGGTGAAGGGGTGGGAACGGGATGCCAGCCTCGTAGGACGCTTAAATTCATGAGGCCTGGGAACCAGCGAAAGCAGCTCATCGGAGCAATTATCGTGAAAGTATTTGTAAAAAAGACAGAGCGAGGCAACGGCGCGTCTGTGAGAGAGCGACTGCAGACGAGATGACAGATCAGGGCCATTTATAGTTGCATATCCGTCTCTGGATCTTATCAAGAACCCTGAGGCAAACAGCAGGGCTCCAGACCATATATATATATATATATATATATATATATATATATATATATATATATATATATATATATATATATATATTCTTTCTACTTTTTATTTTTAATTTAATTATTTATTATTTTATTTTTATTTTTTATTTTATCTTAAATTAATAAAAATTACTCTATTGTAACAATCAATTTGAATTAATGACATCTGCCGGTAGGTCCGTTATCGGCATCACAAATAACTTATAATTTAACATCAGTATCAAATAAGGTTTTGCGGGAGAAATTATTTTTTTATTTTTATTTTCCAAAACTTTATTGTTCTAGTTTATATCCACTAAATAAAAAAATCTCCCAATTGATATATATATATATATATATATATATATATATATATATATATATATATATATATATATATATATATATATATATTATGCATCTAATAAAATGACAAAAGACACCTGTCATTATTGTAGGATAAAAACTGAAGAACGCTTGTAGTGGCCTAATAATACAGTTTATGACTCCTGTGGAGACGTTTCAGATTCCAGCCGTGGGAGTCTAATCACAAAGAATGAAATAGATTCTTCTCTCTCGCTTTCTCTCTTTCTGCCACCCACCTGCGAAGCCGACATTAACAATTGTTTTGGAGTGGGAAAATGAACACAGCAGTTTCCTTTGAATTTCTTCGATTTTAATATGCCGCCATATACTTTGGTTCTTTGTAAATATTCGATACTAAGAGTGCCAACATAAAATAAAGACGCACGAAATCAACAAACACACGCACACACACACACACACACATATATATATATATATATATATATATATATATATATATATATATATATATATATATATATATATATATATATATATATGTATGTATTTTAAGGCATTTTTATGTTTATACATGCTTTTTATAGATACAAATATTTAAGTAAATGCTCTGTTTATAATAAAAAGTATTAATAACATTTACCGGACTGAATGCCCGAGAAATTTTCATAGAAAATATTCGTCCTCCGACAGGAATCGAAACCTGTATCCTATACTGAACCATATAGCCTGACGTACCTTAACCGTTTCGGGCACAGAGGAGCGTTCTGTTGGCAAGGTCGATTTTACTGTCTTTAAACTACAATCTTCCATGATTCTCTCACGTACATTCATATCTGCTCAAAGCATATCCAAATGTAAACAAATGACGTCACACATTATGAAATGGACAAAGTCCGACAATTATTTTTAAGACATTTTTATGTTTATACATTCTCTGTGGCTGAATCGGTTGAATCCGACGAACTGAAGCACACACTTTGGGGCCAACCTCTGGATATCAAATTTTTTCAAAGCTAATTTACTGGCTCACTTCGGTTCAGAGGGACTTTCTCTTCCTGAAGGGTTGTATCATGTATTCAATAATAATAATAATAATAATAATAATAATAATAATGATAATATCAATGAAATTAACTCTCTGTCTCTCCATATATATATATATATATATATATATATATATATATATATATATATATATATATATAGTTTACGGAAATCTAGGTAATCCGTATGGGTAGACCCAAGGAGGATAAAATCCAGAGAGCTCAATGTAAAACAGAGCTAATAATTTAAATAAAAACAGACCACTTTAAGGTTCCATATAAGAAATTATTTCCCCGCAGCCCTTTTAAAGGACCGCGGATCATCAGATTTTACTTCCAATCCGCGGTCCTTTAAAAGGGCTGTGGTGAAATAATTTATTATATGGAACCTTAAAGTGGTCTGTTTTTATTTAATTGTGTGTTTATCTCAAATCTAAAAATAAAACACGCTAAAATTCACCTTCATCCCTGCCGTGCGCCGACGGCTTAGTGGGAGAAGTTCCGACTGACGCAAATTCAGTCGGGTTTCGATCCTAGCTAGCGGCAACCGGTTGTCTAGTCACACTGATGAGCTGTGAAACAGTGAAACAGTCTGTCTGTGGATGACAAAAAATATTGGCTCCTGAAAAATTAATTTCGGTTGACCTCTTTTGTTTGAGGTGTGAGTTTGTAAACAGTGACTATTTAAGCTAATATTGCACGACTCTTCAGCAGAATTGAGTCACTGTCAGTCACTGTGTGTTTATCTAAATCTAAAAATAAAACACGCTAAAATTCACCTTCATCCCTGCCGTGCGCCGACGGCTTAGTGGGAGAAGTTCCGACTGACGCAAATTCAGTCGGGTTTCGATCCTAGCTAGAGGCAACCGGACGTCTAGCCACACTGATGAGCTGCGAAACAGTCTGTCTGTGGATGACAATATATATATATATATATATATATATATATATATGTCTTATCGATGAACTCCGGAGTAGAATAAGCTCGACATACTTCGCGTTGGCAGAAATCTATCTATACTCATATGAGGTAATTTTGTATTTTGTTGTTTAATATATATATATATATATATATATATATATATATATATATATATATATATATATATATATATGTGTGTGTGTGTGTGTGTGTGTGCGTGTGTGTGTGTGCGCGTGCGTGTACGTATGTGCAGATATGTGTCTGTGAGGATGTCACTCTAATGCCCTAAAAACAATCCGTATTTAATCAGATATTTCATGTGAGAAAACTTTCAAATTCATTGAAATATGAAAAAGTGCTAATGATAATTTGTCTTGAAGGAGTAAAGTCCATATTATTATATAATATAAAACTACTGTTCACTGAACTGTTCGTCTAGTTTAAAAGCTTGGCTCAAGACAACTGACCTTGACTCAGGGGCAATTGACCTTTTGATTAAAATTTCTTTATAATATATATGGTCGTTTACGCTTGAGCGTTCAATTCGTAGATCTCTTCGTTGCTCGACCTAAAACTTGGCACTGAACTCACACACGTCGAGCGTCTGATTGTACATTTTGCTAACAGTTCAAATTTGATAAATGAAAAAGCTCAAACGCCGGCAGGCATGATGAACACAGTTACATACTAGCGTCCCCAGCCGCCTCGGCTGTAGAGTAAAGAAAGACGTAGATCATATCGCGCGATAGTTCCCAAATCAGCAGCCGGCCGGGCAATGTAATCCCCGATTTACTAGCGACCACGAAATATCGGCTTCAGTTCGTCGGATTCAATTAACGTTTGTAACCGTGTTTTTAGGGTCCCAGTTTGATCCTGAGGAAAGCGGGGTTGTTGTGGCTGGAAAGCAAATTTTTAACCGTCTCAAGGAAGCAGATATAAGGCACGCTCAGATGAGCAAACGCTTGCGAATTGCCAATCGCATTCACCTTTTCTGTGCCTTGCAGGAAAATCGAGAAGATCCGGTCTGAACGCATTCCCCTCCAACCCCGATCGCTCGCTTTTACGAGTCGGTCTCATTGATTGTTTCTTGTTTCTATCATAAGGCTTTCAATTCTTTTTCGCGAACCAGCCCCGACGTCATCTCCGCAATATCCCATGGGGGTAACAACCTGTATTCGCTGCCTAAAAAACAAAAAAAACGAAAAGAAAAGTCGTTGTTCAACGCGCAGATCGCATGTTGTCGAAAACATGTTTAGCCTGACGGTATTATAAAGTCGAGCACTGTTTAAATTGATTTTGGCATCAAGACGAAATTTGGATGAATACAAAGTAAAATATAATAAAACGCTTATAAAATAAAACGAATGAGAAAAATCAGAAGGATAGTTTTAACATATATATATATATATATATATATATATATATATATATATATATATATATTCCGAGGTTATGTACACACACACATACATGTATTTCTAAAGAAATAATGGATTTATCTTTAATCCATTTTTATTACTCCAAACATTATTATGCTGGGTACTTCGTATTTGAAACAGACGTTCCGTTTTTATTTATTAAGCAGTGTGTATTACGTATATCGGACTACGAGCTATACATATATATATATATATATATATATATATATATATATATATATATATATATATATATGTAAGCAAATGTGTGGATGTAGATCCGACGGTATGATGGAAATGTGGAAAAGACAAAGCAAAATCCGAATATGTGAGTTTACTGTTTTTATTTATTTTTTTTTTTTTGTTATTCTGTCGACGTCAGACGTTTCGGTCAAATAGACCTTCTTCAGGACATGGTTAATGGAGACAACCATGTCCTGAAGAAGGTCTATTTGACCGAAACGTCTGACGTCGACAGAATAACAAAAACAAAATAAAAACAGTAAACTCACATATTCGGATTTTCCTTTGTCTTTTCCACATTTTCATCATATATATATATATATATATATATATATATATATATATATATATATATATATATTTATTCATTGATCTATCTATCTATCTATCTATCTATCTATCTATATATATATATATATATATATATATATATATATATATAGTAGGCAGAGAGAGATAAATAATAATAATGATAATAATAATAATATGTACTGAAAAGAAGGATGATAATGTTAATAATGGAAATTTTGGGACATGTCTGAATCCCTCTCACTCTTTCTCTTTCTCTGTCTCTCTCTCTGTCTCTCTCTGTCTGTCTGTCTCTCTCTCTCTCAATATATATATATATATATATATATATATATATATATATATATATATATGAAAATAATTAATGGATTTATTTTAATCAGATACTTTTATTACTCCAAACGTTATTAGACTAGGTACTTCGTATTTGAAATAGACGCCGCATATTTTATTTATTAAGAAGCATGCATTAGCTTTTTCGGCCGGCGCATTCAAGAATTTCCTCTGTCGGAAAAAACACCGTTTGATCCAAGGGGCTGCACGACTCAGCCACGAAGTACATCTCAGCAAGCAAGCTTCCAGTTTCCGATTATATATATATATATATATATATATATATATATATATATATATATATATATATATATATATATATTCCAAAGAAAAATTCGTTCAGGACGTAAAAAGCAAGACCAACAATAATAATGATGATGATAATAATAATAATAATAATAATAATAATAATAATAATAATATTTAATTAATATTATATATAAGCATCTTAAAAATCAGTAATTTCTGACACGCTTATGTCTCTCCATATCTCTCTCTCTCCATATATATATATATATATTGTCATAGACAGAGATAGATATACTCTATCCTAAATTTTTACACACACACACACACACACACACACACACACACACACATATATATATATATATAGTCATACACAGCTCCTCGTTGTGGCTAGACGTCCGATTGCTTCAAGTTGGGATCGAATCCTGACTGATTTGACATCAGTCAGATATCTTACCCCTAGGCCATCGTCGCACTGCAGAAAGGAAGGGTATTTTAACGTTTTTCTCTATACGAAATACGCCAGTATGTATATATATATATATATATATATATATATATATATATATATATATATATATATATATATATATATATATATATGTATCTATATATATATATATATATATATATATATATATATATATATATATATATATATATATATATATATGTATATATGTATATATATACATATACATATACATACTCTATCCTTAATTTTTACACACACATACACACACACATATGCATACACACACAAGGTGGCCGAAATATTAATCTGCCTTACTCTCATCTCCATACACACACGCGCACACAAACACGCGCACACACATATATATGGATATGGTGGGCATCTTTTAGCCCAAAATGCTGAGTCTGTGATAAGTATCTAGAAACAATTAACCATTTTATGTCACGTTGCACGGTATTCGCACGCACTGAATGTAAAACCCGGCATGACAGATTAGGCCAATATCCACATTGGAGAATATGAAACTTTTACGGAAAGGCAACCGAAAGAAATTGGTATGAACACCACTCAGATCCGGTTATAGAGATAGGGACTGTAACAATTTTATGGGACTACGCAATACACACAGACAGAACGATCAAAGCTAATCGCCCAGACATCGTGATTAGAGACCGCAAACAAAAAAATTTCCTCCTTATTGATATGCCAGTTCCTAAAGACTGCAATGCATCTTTGAAGATCTTCAAAAAGCTATCAAAATAAAAGGACCTTGAAATCGAAATCTCAAAAATGTGGCACATGAGAATATCAACAATTCCAGTTGTAGTTGGAGCCCTCGGGTTGATTGGAAAAGATTCCAATAGACTCATTGAAGGGATTCCTGGTAGCCCATGCCTTAAAGAAATAAATGTTCCCAAGAGTACAGCCCACACCTTACGAAGGGCTTTATCTATGTAAAATACTTTTTTTAAAAATTGCCCAGTGGAAAATGTCATGATGATTTTCTAGCCTTCGGACTCTGGGCGGGAACCGGAAAGAAATGAGTATACACAAGAAATCAAAAGAAATATAATAATAATAATAATATAATAATAATAATAATAATAATAATAATAATAATAATAATAATAATAATAATAAACGCAGATGCTACACCAGACCCATAGCTCCAATATCTGAATTGATTGGAAAGGTTAACTGAAAGAAATTGGTATGAACATCATTCAGACCTGCTTATGGAGATAGGATCTGTAACAATTTTATGGGACTACACAATGCACACAGACAGAAGAAGCAAAGTTAATCACCCTGACATCGTGATTAGAGACCGCAAAGACAAAAAGTACCTCATTATTGACTCTGCTGATTGTAATGCATCTTTGAAGATCTTCAAAAAGCTATCAAAATGCAAGGACCTTCAAATCGATAATCTCGAGATATGGATAAAGAAAATTGGCGGTGAATAATTGTGGTGCATGTGAGCCTGATTAGATATAAATAGCAGAACTTTTTAACAAACAGAATTGACCAAGTTTGGAATAAACAATAACAAGAAAATGGAAAGAACAAGGCCAAAAAATAATATAAAACAAGCAAACAATATAGGCAAGGCAAATCAACAGTAATAAGTCAAAGGAACAGTAATAAGGCAAAGGAACAATAATAAGGCAAAGGAACAATAATGAGGCAAATCAACAGTAATAAGGCAAAGGAACAGAAACAAGGCAAATCAACAGTAATAAGGCAAAGGAACAGTAATAAGGCAAAGGAACAGTAATAGGACAAATCAACGGTAATAAGGTAAAACAACAGTAATAGGACAAATCAACAGTAATAAGGCAAAGCGACAGTAATAAGGCAAAGGAACAATAATAAGGCAAAGCAACAGTTATAAGGCAAAGGAACAGTAATTAGGCAAAGGAACAATAATAAGGCAAAGGAACAATAATGAGGCAAATCAACAGTAATAAGGCAAAGGAACAGTAATAAGGCAAAGGAACAGTAATAGGACAAATCAACAGTAATAAGGCAAAGCAACAGTAATAAGGCAAAGGAACAATAATAAGGCAAAACAACAGTAATAAGGCAAAGGAACGGTAATAAGGGAAATCAACAGTAATAAGGCAAAGGAACAATAATAAGGCAAAGGAACAGTAATATGACAAAAAGGTCACAAACTAAGAATTGGGGTTGACAAACAAGAGCGATTCGGATAAGCGAACGTGGGGTTCTGATTTAAAGACAAGACAGACCGGGACTGAATCAGATGAGGCCGAGAACCGGCAGATTGTATTGGCTAGGAAAAATCCCAGTATGCATTTGTGCGCTTCTGCCTATAAATTGGGGAAGGGAAAATTTTTGTTACAGACATTCCAATAATAATAATAATAATAATAATAATAACTAATTTTCCAAACTAATGCCGAAAGGAAGTCTCTAAGAATGGCAAGAATAAACCGAGAATAGATGAAGATTTAGAGTCGAAGAACATTCATATGCTATTTGTTATGGTTAGCTATCCATGCATTAATTTCCAGATATTAAAATCTTATCAGAGAAGATGCTGATGATGATAATTTTATTTCTGATTGACTGGTACCTTATCTGTTTCTGCATCTTCTTATACAAGAGACTTTTCCTTTAATGTTTCTGCTTGAGAACCTACGACTACACAAAGCAAAAGTAAACAAAAGAGAAAAAGAAAAACTAAAAACAAATTAATTACTGGTGCGCGTAAAACAGATGCGAAGAGTCTTATGAAATAACCCAAAATTTAGAAATGCAAGAAAGCTTAATAGACAAAAATCATTACTAAAATCAGCAAGAATATTGAAGAGAATGCTGGATGAGTGAGGCGACTTGCTGTCACCTGACCTTAAACGAAAGCCAGTGGTGTGAAAACTAAAAAAAAAAAAACAAGAAGAAAAATGCAGCAATAATAATAATAATAATAATAATAATAATAATAATAATAATAAAATAATATCTCGAATAAAAAGCCAATAGAACGATAACAGCGAAGTTTTGAACAACAACAATAATAATAATAATAAAACAATATCTGAAATAATAAAAGGACAATGAGAACAGTAACGGTTTGAATAGTAACAACAACAACAACAACAACAATAATAATAATAATAATAATAATAATAATAATAATAATGAATGCAATAAAGTTAATAATAAAACAACAATATTAACAATAGTGATAGGAGCTAATAAAGAAAAAAATAATATAAAAACGCGCTCATTTTACAGAGTAATTTCCAGGGTAATTTATGTCAATGGCGGACATATCACGGAATAATTCTATCCATATGAAAGTGGTTTATCTTTTATCTGCAGCTTCCGTCAAGATTTGAAGAATTTATTGTCCTCACGTGTACAATTTCGCGCGGCTGACAAGTGGTCGCGATAAAGTGCGTGATTGGCTTTTGCTTGCTGCATCTCTTTCCATTGGCCGATCACGTCTAAGGAGGAAACTGGCAGCCGATGGAGCACAGTCGGCCGAAATAGGTGATTCTCAAAAGAAGCGTACACACCGCTGTACGTGGAGACACGACAACAAAGTTACGTTTTTTTTTCCTACCAGCATTTAAACTTGGATAAAAAATAGCAAAAAATAAAAATTTGACCCCAGATTTTGAAAAAAAAAAGCCAACATTTCAAATGCTGTCTATATCTCTGAGATGAGGAATTATGATTACTTGTATTATTTACATTATTCGGACTGTTATCCTAATCTTCATTGTCATATTCATAATGTTTTGGCCTCTATAGCTCCGAGATGAGGAATTATCATTACTTCTACTAATTATATTATTCGAACTGTTATACTCATATTCATTGCCATAATCAAAACGTTTCGGCCTCTATATCTCTGGGAGGAGGTATTATGATTACTTGCATTATTTACATTATTCGGACGGCTATCCTCATCTTTATTGCCATATTCACAACCTTTCGGCCTCTATATCTCTGAGAGGAGGTATTATGATTACTAGCATTATTTACATTATTTCATTCCCATATTCACAACGTTTCGGCCATTGTACTCTCCGGCCTTCTTCAGGCGATTGGATCTCGGAAGATCCATGGCACTAACTAGAATAATCTATCCCGGTGGACGAAAGAAAGGGTTCGTTTGAATATTCCAATCACCTGAAGAAGGCCGGAGCGTACAACAGTCGAAATGTTGTCAACGAAAATGAGGATAACAGTCCGAATAATGTAAATAATTTTAAATGCTGTCATTTTTTTGTGATGATGTGTTATCATTATTTAAAAACATTCACATTCAGTCTATTTGTCATCCTTTTCATTGTTATTATCGCAACGTTTCGGCCATTGTAACCGCCCTTCTCGATATATCTGTCGATCCGGGCGGCCTCCAGGGAATTTTTATTTGAACACTTTATTTAATCTACAGGGTTAAATTACTCTGCCCCGAATTCTCCTGGAGAGAATTGGCAAAGAAGATGAGAGGTTTTTCCCGTCGGGATTGTTGCTACAGGTGTAGTATCTGTTCCGTACCGGAGGCCTTCTCTCCTCCCTTGCTTTCTTCCCGCCGTTGAGTTACGTAGCGGTGGTATGACCGGCTATGACTAGCTTAGAGAAGCTTTAATCTGCAAAGACAGGCTTAGACAAGCCAAGACCACTCTAAATCATCGGGCCGACTAGAAACGTTCGAGCTTCCACGTTAAAAATCTAATTCAACCTAACTCAATGTGGTGGGGGAGATGTCAAGTAAATCTCTGGTTAAATTGCTTTCATGTCTAGGGATATCTCGTCTTGTTCTTATTTCGTTCTGCTTAGATATTGTTCACCCTGTTCTTTGAAGCTTTGACCAGCTAAGACAGGCTTAGACAAGCTTTGACCAGCTTAGACAAGCTAAGACCACCCTAAATCATCGGCCCGACTGGAAACGCTCGTGTTTCCACGTTAAAAACCTAACTCAATCGGAGGGGGTGTCAAGTAAATCCCGGGTTAAATTGCTTTCATGTCTAGGGATATCTCGTCTTGTTCTTATTTCGTTTTGCTTAGATATTGTTCACCCTGTTCTCACTGTGTCTGACACGTCTCAGGAACTGAAACTACAATTACTATGTCACCAAATCCATGAGCCAACGACATTGACCAATGGGACAATACTGCGTCTAGAATTTGAGCTTTATCACACACATCTTTAAACGTAAATGTTTTTCTACTGGCATTTAAATTTAGATAAAAAAGTCATTTAAACCGAGATTTTTAAAAGTTAAACTACATCCGCGCTTTGGTAAGACGATAAACTACATCCAACAGCAAGGCCTCTGATCAGCAGGCTTTGAGGAGTGTAAGACCACCTCTTAATTGCTGGTGTTCCCAGGTCCACCCTGATCCGGGGTGGTAGCGGCTGTTAGGGTTCCAGCTATGGGCAGATAGTTAACCCCAAAACTGGGGTCAAAACACCATGAAAGTATAAAAATAGGTTTTAATACCAGCAATACATTTTTGAAAAAAAAAATTACCAGCAATATATACCCGCAATTTTTAACTAAAGAAAAGAATAATATGAGCAATGTAATTGTCTCTCGTCAGAAGCCCTACTTTTTTTTTCACTATTTACATTATTCGGACTATTGTCCTCATCTTTGTCAACATATTTATCACAACGTTTCTGCCGTTGTACGCTCCGGCCTTCTACAGGTAGTTAGAATGTCGAACTGAACACTTTATTTCGCTCACTGGGGTAGACTGTTCTAGGTCACCGTGCAATAATGGATGTCAGTTATCAGTTATCTCCTGTTAATTCTCCTCTCCAAGTTCTCCACGGCCTTAGCCGGGTATTGAACTCACACTCTTTGAGTCCTGTCACTGGATCTAACTAACGCCTTTATCTTCAGAGCCGACCCAGCATGTGCCATGTGTCCTTGAGGAAATATAGGCAGATACAGAATACTTTTTTATTCATATATATATATATATATATATATATATATATATATATATATATATATATATATATATATATATATATATATATATATATATATATATATATATATATATATATATAATGTCCGAGAAATTTTCATAGAAAATATTCGTCCTCCGACAGGATTCGAACCTGTATCCTATACGGAACCGTCATTTAGCTTGACGTGCCTTTAACCGATTAACAGAGGATCGTTCGACTTTGCCAACCGAACGCTACTCTGTGGCCAAATCGGTTAAATCTATAAAAACAATGTTAAACATAAAAATGTCTTTAAATATATATATATATATATATATATATATATATATATATATATATATATATATATATATATATATATATATATATATATATATATATATATATATATATATATATATATATATATATATATATATATATATATATGACAATTACACAATATACTAAGCAATACACGAACAAGAAATTGATGATAGTCTGTTTTTGTTTACATGGATGATTTCCAAGCAACGATAATCACGTGCATATAAGACGCTGAAAACGAAAATCGCACCACAGCTCATGAAGAATTTACATAAAGTAAATAGACAACACTTGTCTATATTATTTAATGAAACATGTATGAATGAAAAGATGCTGTCTAAATACACACAATATATATATATATATATATATATATATATATATATATATATATATAAATTGTTAGCATTAAATAACCCTTTGAGATTGATATGCCTTAAAACAAAACAAACCAAACCAAAAATACTGATATTTATGGGAAGAGGAATTATTATTGACATTATTTACATTCGGACTAATGTTCTCATTTTATTTCACAATGTTTCAATGTTTCTTTTGCCAGATGTCTATTGATTCGGGTAAAACCTGTAGGCAATTTCGAACTGAACTCTTTATTCTATGCGAATAAATTGTTCTCGATCCGCTGTCCACATCTACAGGAATATTTCGTCCCGTTTTTTTTTGTACTGCTCAGTTATTACTCCTCCTGTCCCCCCTGGAGGGTTTGGGGAACAGATTGGGTTTTATAATTCATCATAACTCAATAACTGAGCAGTATTAAAAAAAGATACATTTCTAGATATTGTCAACAGAATGAGAGCAAATATACCAGCGTGATTTAAGTAAAGGATCACACACACACACACACACACACACACACACACACACACACACACACACACACACACACATATATATACATGTATAATAATGAATCCTTAAAAATAATTCTGGTTATAATGTATTTCCATCTCTTCAGACCAGCGTTTTGTTTATAATTTAAATTTGGATTGTGAAAGTAAACTATGGAAGGTGATAAATGATATAATTTAATGCCTAAAAAACGAGTTTAATGTTGTTATTGAATTTTTAAAAAAATTTCTGATATATATATATTTATTTTTGTATTAATCTATTATTTTATTTCAATTCGATAAATTGGTTATGCATTTATTTATTTTAAGTAATACAAGATTATGATTTAACATTTTCTTTTAATTTTTAACATTTTTATTGTTATATAGGTCAGCTAGTATATATATATATATATATATCGGCATTCAGAGACAGATTGATTCGCTGTATCACAGCTCATCAGTGTGGCTAGACATCCGATCGCTTCAGGCCGAGGCCCGATCGATTTGGTATTAGTCGGAGATTCTAACCCTTAGGCCATCGACGCCCGGCAGAGAGAAATGCTAATTTTTGCGTATTTATTTTCTCATAAACACACCTTCACTCAGAGACGTTGGGAGAGTCTTGCATTATCAGCAGTAATTACAAATTTGCTCCTTACTCCTCACAGTATGAAACTTTTATGAATCTAACGTGTTTCACTCTTATTAAAACTTTATCAGAGAATGAGACATGGAGAAAAAGAAGAAAGCGATTCTGGTATTTTTACTTTTGTGTTCTTTGATTGTCATTGGTCAATCTTTTTCACTGACCTATGAAAATGACATTCATCTATGATGACACAGCATTAAAAATACAAATGTTTCGTTCTTCGTTTTCACCCTATTTTTCCATATCTCAATCTTTGACGAAGCTTGAATAAAAGGAAATAAGTTACATTAATAAACGATTCCTATTTGTCCTTTATCGAATCGTTCTGTCGGATTCCGATCCATATTTGATCCAAACTCATACCTGACGAGTCTCTCTCTCTCTCTCTCTCTCTATATATATATATATATATATGCATGTTTCATTAAAAACGATAGACAAGGTACTACCATTAAGTTTTGTATTTAATTTTTCTTGTGTTCAAACTAGTGTTTTCTTTTTTAGACCCAGTGTGTGTAGAAACTGTCGAAATGTTCTATAATTCCGAGCGTTTTCGACTATTCTTTTAGCCATTATCAAGGATGATTTTATTTTTTCAATTTAATTGGGGGTGTTGGTTGTGTGTATGTTTTTAGTGTTATCGGGATGTTTTATTTTACGAACACACCACATTCTCGGATATTCAGGCCGATAAATGTTGTTTAATACTGTTTATTATAAGCAGAGCATTTACTTAAATATTTGTATCTATAAAAAGAAAGTTAAACATAAAAATATCTTTAAATAATTGTCGGACTTTGGCCAATTCATAATGTGTTATTATGTTTGTATTTTATACTAGTATGTTTCGGATGGAGTCTGGTAAGTTTGTGTGTGTGTTTAAATGAGTTCTAATAGAGCTGTAGTCGGATATGTGTAACATAAGGCGTCTGGATAGGCATATAGTCGTGTGACCGATGTAATTATTTATGAATTCGCTTTGATCATGGACACGGTTCCGTAGGGTGCATTTGAACTTACAGATAATGTCCGTTCGCTGTAATTTTGACTTTGCTGGTGTGTTATTATTTTTGAGGATAAGTTTAGCTGTTTTAAATTTTTTGTAGTCGATAATTAGTCCAAAAAAGAAATCACTTTTTTAAACACAAGAAAACTTAAATGAAAATGCTTAATCTTAAGCGTGTCTGTCGTTTTTAATGAAACATAGCTAAATGAAGGATTGCTGCCTAAATACACACACACACACACACACACACACACACATATATATATATATATATATATATATATATATATATATATATATATATATATATATATATATATATACTCACACACAAACAACGGGTGCGATGGGTAAATTGTCGCCATTTAATATTTTTAATTTCGCGCGTGCGCCTTGTTTGTTTTTGATTTTGTCTACTGCATATTATAGTAGGGTCAGTTGGGCATCGTCTGTGAAAAAAGAGCACACAATGGCGCAATTCATTCCTTCAAAAATTTGGAAACGTCATGCTGAATGAGCGGCAGTCGGAGATTCTGCCTCTAAACCAGCAGATTCTAATCCCATATATATATATATATATATATATATATATATTAATTTTCAAATGTAGCAATGTATTTTTTATTTATTAATCTGATAGATTTTTATCACATTAAAGGATACTTTTAGTGAAGACTGGTAATTATTTATTAAAATATTGTTTGTTGTTGAGTTTTCGACTGCATATTATAATAGGGTCATGTTGGACAACGCCTGTGAGAAAAAAAGTACCACGACGAAATTCACTTCGCCCGAAATTTGGAAACGGCGTGCTGTACTGCTTGGCATTCGCACCGAAAGCTCCAATACGAATATTTCAGAGTATTTGTGTGTCAATCTATGCACTGTGCGGTGGATTCGGAAAGAGTTGCATGAGTTTAATGGTGATTACGAAGGTACAGTCGCTCAGAAATCTCACTCTGATCGTTCTAATAAGAAAATAACTCTCGAAGTTGTTGGTGAGGACAACAGACGAAACACGGTGATGTACGTCGTGTCTTGAGGAGGTAGTACTTCCCTAGGGCAAGATAATGGCTGTTGGAAGACCCTATGTTCCACAAAAAACTGCACCATGCCACACAAGCAGGTGAACCGTGTCATGGCTGTCAGACAATTTCTGAGACCACATCACCCCTTACATCTTGCCACCTAACTCCTCAGAATGCAACCCCCTTGATTATTGTGTGTAGAGAGTAGTTCAGCGAGAGACAAACAAAACCCCTTGTTACACCAAAGTTGAACTAAAGGCAAGGATTATGACAACATTCCACAACTTAAACAAGAAGGCCGTCCAGAGGAGTTGCAGTTGATACCGATGTCGCCTGAAGGCCGTGTTTGTAGCCAATGGCAATTTTATTAAATAAATTTACTTTGTAGTATTTCATGATATTTTTGTGTTATTTTGGTAAATATATCTGTTAAAATAAGATGTCAGTGTTATTTTCATTTTTGCGGAATTTAAACAAAAATTTATACATCGCACCATATATATATATATATATATATATATATATATATATATATATATATATGCACAATTCCGGAAAATCCTTGTTGAAAACACAACTATACTTAAACATGAAAACAATGAACAAAAACTAAAAATTCTTGAAGCTATATACATAAAACAGTTGAAACCTAACCTGAACAAAATAAACTATGAAATCTCCACAAATGTTCTTAAATGCCTATAATTGGTAACAGAAGCCATTGGTTTATACCAACGGCTTCCCACACTTAATACTTCTCGTTTTCACTCTCGCGTGGTCATGTGTGACGTCATGAGCTGCGGTGCGATTTTCGCTTCTAGCGTTTTATCTGCACGAGTTTGTCGTTGCTTGGAAATCTTCCATGTAAACAGAAACAGACTATCATCACTGTTTAATATATTGTAATGTAATTGTCATCTTTGATAATGGCTTATATAAGCAGAATGCTTAGATAGGATTAAAAAATATGTATCAAAATTGCGATTTTCTTTCTTCGTTTAATGATAATGTTATTAAGCTTATCAGACGATATGAAAATATGATTTACATAAAATAAATAGACAACACTTGTCTATATTATTTAATGAAACGTGCATCAATATATATATATATATATATATATATATATATATATATATATATGCAACCATAACGAATAGAATATATATTCAAACGTTCATAGCATTAATTTAAAAGAGTGCTCCATACCAAGGGTAGAGCAATAGTTATTTATTATAAAGATGTTACATATGGACAAACAAGTACTCTCGTCAAAGATGCGTTTTTGTTTCGATGCGAAAGCATCTCGACAGGTGAAACAAAATGCATCTTTGTCGTGAGTACTTGTCCATAATTAACATCTTTATAATATATATATATATATATATATATATATATATATATATATATATATATATATATATATATCTTTCTTTCTTTCTTTTTTCATTTTCTTTTTTCTCTCTTCTTCCCCTTCCCTTTCAATATATCACTTCCGTTATGTTAATCGATTAAATAGGTCAATGTCTGGTCCCTCCTCCCCTAATACTAAGTATGATAGATAGAAATATTAAAATAAACCCTCTCTAAACTCGATCATGTCTATCACACCACTCCTCCCTGCCCTCTCTGTTAAATTACATAAACTTAATACTACCCGTCAAAAGAGTAAATGTTCATTTCATTTTTCGCTTCAGCTTTTGGAAGTGAAGTCTGATGATCCAGCGTCGTTTAAAAGGGCTTTGGTGAAATAAATTATTACATGGAGCCTTAAAGTGGTCTGTTTTTATTTAATATATATATATATCTATATCTATATCTATATATATATATTTGTTCCTATTTATTACCACCTAATTATTATTACTCTCTTTGTTTCCACTCAGTCTAAGTATGCACTACCCGGCTCAGCGACTGAACTCGCAGTTACTATGGCACTGCTTTTAGTTACAAGTCTATTATCTTAGGAAGCAATATTGAACCTAGATACTGGAGCTTTATTTTGCGTTTTTGAACAGAAATCCCCCACCAACAAAATTCAGAGTAATCTACACACTGGGTGATTTTACCCTGACCCACTTGTAGAAATTACTTCACCTTGATTAAATATATATGCCACATTTAACATTTGTCCGTGAAATTAATGTTAGTTCTTTTAAGTGAATGATATCTCCAAAATGGTAACTCAAGTTTTTCTCAGTAAATGGTAGAAAATGTGTACTTGGAATATGTAAATGCTGAGAAATAAAGTTACACCTGAAGCAATCCAATAATAGGACTACAGGTAACTAATTAAGAGTTAATTACTCAACGAAGTTTGGCATCACATTAAATCACATCCAAATTCAATGCTGGTGCCGCTCAACCCAACAGTCCACAAATGTATAGCTTGCATTGTATTTCATTTAATTTCGTAGACGTCAACTAACAAGAGCATCATTATTAACACGACAACATCAGACTCGCCTGGGCCTAAGAATATCGCCATTGAAATGTGTAAGATGGACGCCATGTTGTCTGGTCAGATGAGTAAAATTTCCAACTGTGTCAGACTATAGATTCAGCCTGTCAGCAGAGTGTAGTACAAATGGTGGTCGCTTTGTAATGGGGTAGCGTGCATTAACAAAACCCATTAATGAAACTGGAGTTTGGCTACACGGGTGTGACAGACACATTTTCTTTTGTAGACAATTGCACTCCTTTAAGGTCGCCACGTTTCCCTGGGGTAACTGTTGGTTAATACATCAAGTTGATACAACCCTATATCGTGCGTGGGTGACACGAAACTGGTTCCCGGATCAGTCAGCAGACTCTCAGGTATACCATTTATTACAATCGGAATTAAAAACTTTACCATGTATTGATATGTTGCAGACCTCACTAATTTATCCTAACGTTACGAATATTCCTAGATATGTCTGCATAAAGGTAATGACAATGGTAATATTAACTGTTTCCTTATAAGGAAACATTCGACATTTATTGTCCGAACAGCCAGTAATGCTGGCGGTTGAAATTCATAAAATCTTTCGCTTAAAAATTTTTTTTAGGAAAATAGATATCTCCAGTCACGTAGCTGTTATCGCCCTTTTCAGTATTGACGGGCGTTTCCTTCCTAACCATTTATTTGAAGTGGTGTGAACATCTTGATTCTGTCATTATTTTCTCTTCTCAAGCCCAGTAGCTGTTATCACTCTTTCCAGTAATGATGGAGGTTTCCTTCCCAACCTTTTATTTGAAGTAGTGTGGAATATCAACATCTTGATTCTGTCATTATTTTCTCTTCTCAAGCCGAGTAGCTGTTATGACTCTTTCCACTATTGATGGAGGATTCCTTCCTAATCTTTTATTTGAAGTGCTATGAAATGTTAACATCTTGTCCCAACCTTACAAGAAACACTACAGAAATTAAAAAAAAAAATAGTCCACCCTGTCAGCTGGGGCATCAGAATACACCGACTGCACCTCTGCAGAGGGGTAAGACTCCCTCCCTCAAATGAAGCGTCCTGGGTAAGACAATAAACTACGTCCAACATCATGGCCTCTGATCAGGAGGTTTTGAGGAGCGTGGAACCACCTCTTAATTGCTGCTGTCTCGGGGTGGTAGCACCTGTTAGGGTCCCAGCTATGGGCAAATAGTTAACCTCCAAACTGGGGTCAAAACACTATAAAAGTGTAAAAATAGGTTTTAATGCCCACAATACTTTTTTGAAGAAAAAATTATTACCAGCAATACATTTAAAAAAAAAAAATTACCAGCCATAAAAATCTTGTCTGCATTAAATAACCCATTGATTGGGCAGGAATGGCAATGCACCAAGAACTTGGAAAACAACTCGGATTTGGTATATAGTGGGTGTCCCTAAAATCTGGAAAGTCATAGGAAATCTCATTAAGTATATTTCTTTTGTTTTTTTTTTAACTCCAGAGATTAAACATGGTTTTGTCGAAAGAATAAAGAATTAACTTCTTTTTATGGGGTATGCTAAAGGAGAAGGTGTACTCAATGCAAATCACAGATGCAACACACTTGATTGAACCCATAAAGAGTGAATGCGTTAAAATTGACAGCAATGAGGAGTTATGGTATCTTGTTCACGTGAATCTTTCAAAGCGCACCAACTTTTGCATTTTTGCTGATGTGTCCAGACTTTAGGAACATCCTGTATATAGGGCGGAATCTGTCGCAGGGATTTTGAAATTCAGTCACACTGTTGGTACTGGATTACCCTATCGACTGTAATTATAATGTCTCGTGACAAGGAACATATCTACTGAGAACGGACCTTGGCATTGCATTATGAAGGGTTGAGCAAAGACATTTCCTGACACATGTGGCATGCAAAACGACAAGCTGAGAGGTTAAACAATTTTATCTCTACCTACACGTGCGGTGAAGCCCCATAATGAATATTCCGTAGTGCCACGTTTTCTCTTTTGTGATAAGGTGAATAAATACCACTCAATTCCGGACAAGTAATTAACACAAGTAAGAGTGAAATCTGAGAAGAATAAAAATCTGGAAATTTGTCTAGATTTCGATCTGAAATTGAAAAAGAAAAAAAAAAGTAAAGAACTGTATAGAATATAAAGATGGGCGACTGTAGCCATTGATATGGGTGACTTCTGGACAGATTTCAAAGGCCCTGCCGAAAGGTTTAAAGAAAGAATTATTCGTGGAAGTATATAGTAACTATAAACAAACGTTCTTTTTTTTTTCAATCTTCTGTTAGCCGCAATGATGGAGAAAGAATTACCTCGCACCATCGCCATTGAGATACGCTGCAAGAGCCACTCGGTTTAGTGAGGTTAGTCCCTTAATCGAGACGCATTCCCACCAATCCTTCGAAGGAACGCCATGGAACGAGGGCCAATAACACCAGAATAATTCCAATGCCACAGGAGTGACAAAATATGTCCGCAAGAGAAGAATATTTAACTATTTTTTTTTATCTCTGCGTCCTGGGCGCGGGACCACGGCTCAACCGCGGACCCAATCAAATTACCGGCCGAAAATGTATCCGCAGAGGTCGCATCCCAAATCAACGACTTACCTATTTTAAAAGGGAAAATGGTAATGCCATCGGCCGCTTTCCATCTCCACGGTCGAGAATAATTAGTTTTAAAGAAATGCTCAAAATCATTAAGAATTTTGAGGAACCTTTCTGAAGTAGGGAGAAGACCAGTTGTCACTTGATCCCCAGAGAAATCTACTCGATGTAATTGCTCTGTTAATTTATATAATAAATTCTGAATCAATAAATGAAAAGTAAATCAGTGAGAATCCTCCCGTTCCACACACACACCCAAAAAAAAGAAAGAGAAAAAAACAAAAAAACAACACACACAAGCCAAACATATTTTCATTTTTAAGCTGTCTAACAATAATGGCAAGTCTATTGCCGTTTTAATGGCGACTCTGTTTACACCGGGTTAGGTGCACATTAAATATAGTTATTTGAAGTAGTTCGCTTTTATTTCGGAGTATGATGCAATAATTCCTGTCTGTTTTGACATCTACTGCTCTCATTCATAGTAAAAGATTTCCTTCCTTCCTGTTTCGCCCAGAAGAGGTTTTCTTATCCGGGGTGCCAGTCGAGAGAAGGCGGTGCGGGTTTTCCTCGTTCCAGATTGTAATATGATCGATGGATAACGGGAAACTCAGTGCGGCTGTTGGCTCTTTAATTGGGTACTTAAGCAACAGTTACTTTCGCAGTCGGTAAAAAATGTCATTCTTTATGGAGATAAGGTAATGTTTAGATGGAGATCAACGCAGATGTCTAGAACTGTGTATGAATGTATAGAAAAATGTACAGTTTTATACGCATATATATTTATATCCAGGGAGGAGTTATTCAATAAGCAATTACGGGATGTAAATTTATGTGGCCACGATACGAAAGCAATATATATCCACAGCGTGTCCCAAAAGTCTTCAGACAATAATAGTTAATACTTATCTTGATGTTCTAAAAGAACAACTGGAAGAGCTCCATCCAAATGTCATCTTTCAACAAGATGGAGCACCACCTCATCCACGTCCGCGGTTTTTTAAATGAAAGGTTTCCAGATCGCTGGATAGGAAGAGGTGGACCGAAAGATACCGTGTACCGCATTAAAGCAAAGGACTTGGATGACCTTAAACAAAGAATACACCCTTGTGAAAATCGTTTTAGTTTCCTTTCTTTCACCATACGGTCAGTTTTAGACCCACTGCAGTGACAAGGTGAAATCGATTTCTATTTCGCCTCAGATGAGGTCATTTGCAGTGGTGTGCTCTAATATGAATCTATTTTCGGGGTGCATGATGAAATTTGTTTTGCCTTGAAAAAATATTGCGTTATTCGTGATTGCATCAAGTTTTCATTATGCACAGACACTGTTGTCTCGACTATCGATTAGTTGTCCTACGGCAATTGTCTGTGATGGGCGTTACTCCAAGGCAGCGTACGAAAATTGTAACGCTGCACGAACACACTAGCAAGCCTTACCAGTGAACGAATTAAAGTACTATAGACTGGTCCGGAAACTCTCCTGCTTTAAATCCATTCGAGAATCTATGGCCAATCTGCAAGGGACGACTTCGTCGAATGGCCATGCGAAGTAATAACATGTGCAATGGGTCATGTTTATTGGAAAAATATGAAAAAAAGTAAATATTTATTTGTTTTGTTTCAATTAATTTGCACAAGGTTGTAACTTCCGCCATTACGATTATTGATGAAGGTTTGTGTACTTTGACCGCTCGGATACAAGGAGCTTCACAATCATGGTAGAGCCTTTAAGGCCAAGAAAACAAACAGATATACTGTTTAATAAATAAACCGATCGTCTACACGAGTATCCACTAAAATATCGTTTACGTAATAAGAATATATATATATATATATATATATATATATATATATATATATATATATATATATATATATGTTTTAATTTTTATTTTTTTTATTTATATTTTATTTTATTTTTATTTTGTTATTATTTTATTTTTTATTATTTTACTTTTTTATTATTTATATATTTTATTTATTTTTTATTTTATTTATTTATTTTATTTTTATTATTTTATTATTTGATTTTTTATTATTTGATTTTTATTTTATTTATTTATATTTTATTTTATTTTTATTTTTATTGTTCTATTTTTTATTTGTTATTTTTTATTTTATTTTTTATTTTATCTATTTATATTTTATTTTGTTTTTATTTTTAATTTTTTTATTTTATTTTTATTTTATTTATTTATATTTTATTATATTTTTATTTTTTATTTTTTTAGTATTTTATTTTTATGTTTTTATTATTTTATTTTTATTTTTTTAGCATTTTATTTTTTATTCTATTTTTTTATTTGATTTATGTATATTTTATTTTATTTTTTATTTTTTATTATTTTATTTTTTTATTATTTTATTATTTTATTCTTTATTTTTTATATTTTATTTTTATTTTATTTATTTATATTTTACTTTATTTTTATTTTTTTATTATTTTATTTTTTATTTTTCTTATTTTTTATTTATATTTTATTGTTTATAATATTTTTTGTGTGTTGCGTTTTGGCCTTTAGGATTTCATTTGACTAAAGTGAAGTTTACATTGATGCTTTCATATATCCAGACGAAGGAGAGGCGACGTTGAACATTTAAATATAGCTAAATAGTCTGTGAGAAACTATTCAAATGTTAAATGTTAAATTATAGAATTAACGTTTTCATTTAAATTTCGACTAAAAACTTTTTAAAAAAATCCCTGAAAACTTTACAAAAATGAAGACATTTACCAATTCAGTTCCGATTATAATTGTGATTTAGAATTAATTTTCTTGAAGTGCCAAAATTTGCATTTATTAAACTTGCCGAATTTTAAAGAAAATCGAAAAAACTTCCTCAGTTGAAAACTTGCGAAAACTAATCAAACGAAGTTAAGCGAAACGATTAAGCGGAAGTCCTTTTTTTTATACAGAATTTTTTACATAGATTATTTTATGTAGACGTTGAATAAGAAGTAAACATAAGATAAGAATATTGCCTCTTACTGTGATAATGCTGAGAAAATATAATTTGTTTATGAAAGAAACCAGATCAGTTCCATTTTTTAAAAATAACTATTTATTTGAAACGGAGTCAGTTCTTAGTGGCAAATGAACAATTTCTTGCAAGAGACGCCATTCTTTATCTAATCTATTGAAAATTGTAAAGAAACTTTTTTGATAGGAATGTGTGCAAAATTAATGGCAATTATTAAAATCCGTGTTCATTGACCGCTGAAAACATTACGCTTTTCACCGATTTATTCATATAATTTTATATCTTAAAAAAACAGACATAATAAAAATATGGCGGAGGAAGAAGAATGAATGTAATCAGACGTTATCTTTCATGTCTTAAGAAAGCGATAGTTTTAACGGATAGATTAAAAGTTGTTTCAAAGGATGCAGAAAACAGATTTTCTTTCTTAATTTTTCTTTTAAACAAAGAAATGATTCTCAGTCATAGGGTTGGATTTAGTGATGTTGATTCTAATGCCATTTCCTGGAAATATGCCATGTATATGTTTCACAAGCAATGGCTAACGTAAGTGAATATAACGAACCGAACTGGAACTCTGTTCTCTGATTACCAATCAGGAGCCATTATCCCTTACACCAACCGAACGTCCAGGATTACAGCACATGGTATTCCCATGCTGTCACCCATCTAAGTACTGACCAACCTCGACGTTGTTTAACGTGTGTGATCATAAGGGAATCGGTGTTTCAGCGTAATATGACCGTAAGGCTATTTTTGTATATCGATGGAAATCTAAGCCTTTTCTCAAGCGCGCAAAAAATAGATGTAGGAAGATTGTGTTGCGCCAGTTTCATAAACAAGAAAGGAAATAGACAATCATCTCATCCTCAAAGTAGACCTATTTGTTGATATATATATGTAAATAAAAATGAAACATAACTTAATGGTGAAAAATCAACTTACACATAAATATATCTTTTTAATCATAATCTGCATTGGGTATTCAATTAATTCATTGATGAAAATCGAACATTATATGTATATATATATATATATATATATATATATATATATATATATATATATATATAAAAGTGAACATAGAAGTCAACATTTAGAGGCGACAGTCTGTTTAATGCTAGATGTAATCATCAGGCCACGAGTGCTGTTATTTCTCTCGGCTATTTATATATACGGGTCAGTGGTGCATTGTGGGTTGTCTATTTTGGCGGTTATTTTACCGGAAGTCGTTTATTTGTTTATTTATTTATTTTGATTAAATTATTTTGCTTGTTTTTATTTATTTTTATTTTTTGTCTTATATATTTATTTATTTATTTTCTCTTTTTGATTTTCGATTTTTAAGTAACGTAGTATATTAAGTTTTATTAAATTTTTTTATCGTTATATAACAGTTATAGCTATTTTTTCGTCCGATTTTTTGTTTTGATTTTTATAGTCTAACTAATAACAATAGACCACCCACAGTGCACCACTAACCCGTATATATAAATAGCCGAGAAAGATAACAGCTCTCGCGGCCTGACGATTGCATCTAGCATGAAACAGACTGTCGCCTCTAAGTGTTGACTTCTATCTTTACTTTTATATTTACACATGCTCTATCTCTCATATTGAGCACTTTATCCCATAAATATAGCACATTTTAAGACTATATTTCTTAGTGGTAGAATTTCCGACTGGCGCCAATTCAGTCGGGTTACGATCCTAGCTAAAGGCAACCGGACGTCTAGCCACACTGAAGAGCTGTGAAACAGTCTGTCTGTGGATTACAATAATTATATATATATAAAGATATATATATATATATATATATATATATATATATATAAATATGCATCTATATATATATATTGATACACACGCATATATATATATGTGTGTGTGTATGTATAAATATATATACATACATATATATATATGTATGTATGTGTATGATAGGATAAAAAACAAGTACGAAATGTTTATAAATGTAACATGTTTCGCATTCATTTAAGTTTCTTCAGAAATATGGAGGGAATAAAAATACGAAACGAAACATGTTAAATTTATAAGCGTTTCTTATTTGCTACTTAATCTATCATTATGTCATATTCTAATCCATATTTGATCTTTATTTGACTCTAATATATATATATATATATATATATATATATATATATAGAACAAATACGAAATATATATATATATATATATATTATATATATATATATATATTATATATATATATATATATATATATATATTAGAGTCAAATAAAGATCAAATATTAAAATTTAAGTAAAAATTTAAATACATATAAATATAAATATATGTAAAGATTTGAAAATATATGTATAAGTATTGATATATGAATATACATATATACGCGTGTATATCGATACGTGTGTATGTGCCTGTGTGTGTAATTGCACATGTCAATGACCGTATGTATACGTGTGATTTACATAAGTGTATGTGTGGTATATATATATATATATATGTGTTAAAACAAAATCTTTAATATTACCTTCAAATATTACTCCATCTTAATTTAAAACCTAAACTTTAAGTAAAAAAGATAACTCATCTATAGTCACAAATTACATTCATGAATTAGATTCCAGCTGATAGAGACGTTACCTTAAGAATCATTTACAATATTAAAAGATTACTATCAGTAAACTGTTATATTTTAAATAAATTTCTTTTAATGTACTTTCTATGAATGTGTTTTTAAATATAATATTTAACTCATATTAAATCCCTAAATTAATTGTAAAAGAGTTAAATATTTAAATTGCAAGCAAACATCAAATTAATTTCTTCGGTGATTTAAAAAAATTAAACTACTATCAAACATTAAAATCTATTTTTTTTACATAAATTGCCAAAAATTACCAGTACTCCTCTCTTCGTAAAGCCTAATGACAGCTTTTTTCTCTTTACTCCCCCTTCTTTCTTTCATTTTTATTTTTATTTTTTCTCTCTTCTCCCCCTTCCCTTTCAGTATATCACTTCCGTTAAGTTAACCGATTAAATAGATCAATGTCTGGTCCCTCCTCCCCTAATACTAAGTATGATAGAATAGAAATATTAAAATAAACCCTCTCTAAACTCGATCATGTCTGTCACACCACTCCTCATTGCCCTCCCTGTTAAATTACATAGAATTAATACTACCCGTCAAAAGTGTAAATGTTTATTTCATTTTTCTTTTCACCTTTTGGAAGTGTAGGCTGATGATCCAGCATCCTTTAAAAGCGCTATGGTGAAATAAATTATTACATGGAGCCTTAAAGTGGTCTGCTTTTCTTTAAATATATATATATATATATATATATATATATATATATATATATATATATATATATATATATATATATATATATATATATATTGTGTGTATTTAGACAGCATTTTTTCATTCATACATGTTTCATTAAATAATACAGACAAGTGTTGTCTATTTACTTTATGTAAATTCTTCATGAGCTTTGGTGCGATTTTCGCTTTCAGCGTCTTATATGCACGTGTTTATCGTTGCTTGGAAATCATCCATGTAAACAAAAACAGACTATCATCAATTTCTTGTTCGTGTATTGCTTAATATATTGTGTAATTGTCATCTTTGATAATGGCTTATGTAAGCCGAAAGCTTAGATTGGATAAAAAAATATGTATCAATATTGTGATTTTCTTTCTTCGTTTAAAGACGATATGAAAAGAATTTACATAAAATAAATATACAACACTTGTCTATATTATTTAATGAAACATGTATAAATATATATATATATATATTGATGCAATAAGCTTTACATATTAAAGCGCATGAACTAACAACCACTGAAATTTTCCGGTTCGAGGTTTCTTTGCCACTGAGCTACCAAAAAGGGGAAGTTGATAATATGCGGACAAAAGTAAGACTATGGTGGAAGGCGACTGGAACTGGGATATATAAAGAAATGATTTTAAAAGAGAAGGTTTCTTGAAGAAAATAACATTATCCTGTCACGCAAAACTCAGTAATTATCCATTGACTGAATATATCACGGAACAGAATAATAACTATAGCCAAAAAAAAAAAAAGAAAAAGAAAAAAAAAGTCTGCATGTCTATATTTTTTCTTTGTGGGTGAGTGGTAACAGGGTCAGATTGAAATTCCGTTGGGAGCATTTCTTGTGCCCCTGCGAATGGAGGTTGATTCTCTCAAGCGATTGTTGGCAGAATCTCAGGATTTGAGTGGCATTTTGGCAGTTTTTATTTTCCCGCCATCTTGAAATCGTTCGAAACCATCAATGCCATGTTGTCCCGAGCCGCGCAACTATTAACTCGGCCCAAACTCCGTCCGAGGCTGTCCAGTGCATGATGGGTAATAATTTGGCAATGCTAGCAATCTGCTTGGTAAAAACATCGAGGAACAAACAGGAAAAAGAAAAAAAAAGAGAGGAAACATTTCTTCAAACGCAAGAAGAGAAAAACAAAAGAGAAATAAACGAAAACACACACACACACAAACCCACACACACACAAACGCACACACACACACAAACACACACACACACAAACGCACACACACACACAAACATACACATATATATATAGATTTATGTATCTATAAAAGAATAAGAAACAAAGAAAGTATTAATGGTAAAAGGGCTTTTGTAAAATATTTTGAACGCATATTATCTATCAATCTATCTATCTATCTCTCTTAGTCTGTTCATATCTATCTATCTATCTATCTATCTATCTATCATACTGTGTTCATATCTATCATACTCTGTCCATATCTATCTATCTATCTATCATACTGTGTTAATATCTATCTATCTATCTATCTATCTATCTATCTATCTATCTATCTATCTATCTATCTATCATACTGTGTTAATATCTATCTATCTATCTATCTATCTATCTATCTATCTATCTATCTATCTATCTATCTCATTCCTATTCATATCTATCTATCTATCTATCTATCTATCTATCTATCTATCTATCTATCTATCTATCTATCTATAGAACCTAGCAGATAATTATTACTGTTTCGTGCGTTCGATAATCATTGAAAAAACTATGCTTGAGGTTTCGTAGATTATTAATTTACAAAACCAGAATATAGGCTTGCTTAAAAATAAGATTGAAATAATTGAGTTTGAGTACACACATCAATGAATAGATAGATAGATAGATAGATATATAGATATACGCATGCATATATACATACGAACAGGAATGAAATAGATAGATCGATATGAACGGACTAAGATAGATAGATAGATAGATATGAACAGATTAAGATAGATAGATAGATAGATAGATAGATAGATAGATAGATTGATATGAACAGATTAAGATAGATAGATAGATAAAAACGAGCAGACCGATATTGTTATATATATATATATATATATATATATATATATATATATATATATATATATATAGAGAGAGAGAGAGAGAGAGAGAGAGAAAGAGATAGATAGATAGATAGATAGATAGATAGATAGATAGATAGAAGCTGGCTGGGATAGATAGGTAGATAGATAGATAGATGGATAGATGTGCGTCCATGGCTCTATCCTTGGACCTACGCTGTTACTAATTCTCATCAACGATTTTCCTGATGTCATCAGTTCTATGCTGATGACAAAACTATTTTGTAATGCGATGGGCAAATAGGATTTTACCAATTTGCATATGTTGGTTATATAAGAAATAAAGTATAGAATAAAGAGTCAGACGGGAGGCACTTGACTACTTGACTACTGATCAATTGTCGTAGAACAACACTTTACAGCAATATGGCGGCGCCCACAGGAGGTTTAACTTGCTTGGGCAAACCAGAAATTGTCGAGACTTGGATTCAGTGTTTTGCTAGAGCTAAAACATTGAAAGATTGTAACACAAGAGTGAGAGAAAATGAAATAACAAACCTATTCCCAGCTTCGGCAGGTCGTGAAGCTGTAACGGAAAATTTCTGTTATGGTATGCCCCAACCAAGTGGAGAATTTGACTTTCGTCGAAATTTCAGAAACGATAATAAGGGATTTATGACCTAAAAAGAAACTTGTCATGGCGGAGAGAACCAAATTTATGTCCTTTAAATAGAAACAAGATAAATGAAGTATCCAATATATTCACATAGTAACCGTTTGAGGTCTGCGTTCCTGAACAAGTTTAACCCAACCGCCTGAGGTCCTGAGTCAAAATTCGCAAATGACTGATATGTAATGTTTCACGGTAGATATAAAAATAGTTAGAAGTGTTTACCAACCGTTCAATCTGTGGCTGGGCATTAAGTCATTTTCTCTACCACCGTTCAACCGGTAAATGGGAATTAAGTCATTTTCTCTACCACCGTTCAACCGGTAAATGGACATTAAGTTATTTTCTCTACCACCGTTCAACCGGTAAATAGGAATTAAGTCATTTTTCTCTACAACCGTTCAACCGGTAAATGGACATTAAGTCATTTTCTCTACCACCGTTCAACCGGTAAATGGGAATTAAGTCATTTTTCTCTACAACCGTTCAACCGGTAAATGGACATCAAGTTATTTTCTCTACCACCGTTCAACCGGTAAATAGGAATTAAGTCATTTTTCTCTACAACCGTTCAACCGGTAAATGGACATTAAGTCATTTTCTCTACCACCGTTCAACCGGTAAATGGGAATTAAGTCATTTTTCTCTACAATCGTTCAACCGGTAAATGGACATTAAGTCATTTTCTCTACCACCGTTCAACCGGTAAATGGGAATTAAGTTATTTTCTCTACCACCGTTCAACCGGTAAATGGGAATTAAGTCACTTTTCTCTACCACCGGTAAAACGGTGATCAGGGCTCAAAGGGTTAAGAGAAGATAGTAAATTCTGCGAATTTGAGAATATGTGAACTCAAGAAATGAGGGGATTATAGGGGACGAATTGATTCATTTAGAGTTGATTGAAGCAAAATCAGGGGTGCGTATTATGCACAGCGACAAAAAATCTTCAAAAAATTGCCGTAATATAAAATAAGAATTAACATAAAATTAAATTAGAATAATATTATTCTATGTTTAAATCATTTAAAAAAAAAATACGAGTAGAAAGCGCTGGCTGTAATGAAATTGGAGAGGCACAATTCATAGGGTTTGATATATGGAGAAGTACAATTCATAGGGTTTGATATATATATATATATATATATATATATATATATATATATATATATATATATATATATATATATATATATCCCTCTCTCTCTATGTTTCATTGTATATTTATATAAATATATCACCTTCCCTCGATCTATCTATTTCATTCTCTCTCTGTCTCTATCTATCCATCTATCTATCTATCTATCTATCTATCTATCTATCTATCTATCTATCTATCTATCTATCTATCTATCTATATGTGTGTGTGTGTGTGTGTGTGTGTGTGTGTGTGTGTGGATATATAGCTCTATCTCTCTCTGTCAATGTACATTTATATAAATATATCACCTTCCATCTATCTATCTATATACATATCCCTCTCTCTCTGTCAATGTATATTTATATAAATATATCACCTTCCCTCGATCTATTTCACTCTCTCTTTCTCTCTCTCTCTCTATCTGTTTATCGATATATATATATATATATATATATATATATATATATATATATATATATATATATATATATAACTTTCAACGCATATTTATATAAATATATCACCTTCCCTCGATATATCTATTTCACTTTGTCTCTGTCTGTCTGTCTATCTATCTATCTACACACGCACACACACACACACACACACACACACACACACACACACACACACACACACACACACACACACATATATATATATATATATATTTATATATAAAAATCTATAAATCAACCATTCGCCCTTGCATGGAGTATTGCTGCCATATATGGTCTGGAGCCCCTGCTGTTTGGCTCAGGGTTCTTGATAAGATCCAGAGACGGATATGCAACGTAATTGGCCCTGTCTGTCATCTCGTCTGCAGTCGCTCTATCACAGACGCGCCGTTGCCTCGCTCTGTCTTTTTTACAAATACTTTCACGGTAATTGCTCCGGGGAGCTGCTTGCGCTGGTTCCCAGACCTCATGAATTTAAACGTCCTACGAGGATGGTATCCCGTTCCCACCCCTTCACCGTTGAAACTGTTAGATGTAGACGTCTCTTCTACTCCAATAGCTTCATGTCTCGCACATCTCGCCTGTGGAACTCCCTTCCTTATTCCTGTTTCCCTGACAAATTCAATCTCCAACTATTTAAGTGTAACGTCAATCGACATCTCCAGTTGCCTTGATCTATCCACTTCCATTCTCCACATCCTTTCCCCTTTCATTCCTATCTGCTCTCGCTCCAAATCTTCTGTAACCCCCTTGCCTTGATCGATCCACTATCTTTCTCCACGTCCTTTCCTCTACCACTCCGATCTGCTCTTCCTCCAAACCTTCTGTAACCCCTTGCGTGCTAGTGGCTTCCAGCCTTGCTTGGGGTGAAAAGCTTTAAAAAAATAAATGTATATATATCCCTCTCTCTCTGTCAATGTACATTTATATAAATATATCATCTTCCCTCGATCTATTTCACTAACTCACTCTCTCTCTCTCTCTCTCTCTCTCTCTCTCTCTCTATATATATATATATATATATATATATATATATATATCCTGTCTCTCTACTATGTATCTATATTATCAAAGTAGTGAAGAAAATTGTTTTTATTTGGATTATAATATGACATAACAACCTTTTACAAATTATTTTATACAGAAATAAGGAGATAAGCTGTAATGGTCTGAACTGGTGGTAGGAACATATAAATAGGCGAGAGCTTTGCGACCTTTCTTCTGTGGGAAAGGGGTTGTAGTGGAAAGTAATTCATCCCCTACAAGGCCGCGCAAAAGCTTTTGAAATCTTTCGTGGGTGGAAAGGGCAGATTAGACAACACAAGACTAGATATAAAGCAATAATAATGTAAAGAGGGGAAAAAAGAAGAGATTCTTGTGAGTGTATTGAGGGGGGGATCAATGTCTGGTGGGATGAATAGCCAAGGGAATATAACAATTGTGTATTCAGTACCTTTTAACTAAGCACACAACAATTTCTAAAGACCTTCTAAAATCCAAATAATAAAGTTCAAAGAATTTATTGTCGAAGGAAAAAATAGAGAAAAGAAATCAGCTTTTAATAACTTCTGAAGACATTTGGATATAAAATACTTCTGAGGAAGTCCGAAGAACATATTGTCAAAAAAAGTAGAACGATCACCGAAAAGAAAAGAAGGCGTCCGGTTTCAAAGTACACCTCAAGATGGCCAAAGAACATATTTTCAAAAAGAGTAGAGCTATAAACGGAAAAAAAGAAAAGAAATAAGTATCCATTCCCTTCTGAAGACGTCCGGGTACAAAATACACTTGAGGAAGGTCAAAGAACATATCGGAACAAAACAAACTTTAGAACAAAACAAACTGAAACATATTGCTTAAAATAATCAAATTGAATCACAACCTGATTACATCAGAATTTCAGAAAAACGTATTTAAAATCTGATCAGCCGTGTTTTGTTAAAAGCAACAATAATAAAAATGCTATCTCTCGATGTTTCTGAGATGAGGTATTATGTACATTATTTACATTATTCGGACTACTATCTTCATCTTTGTTGCCATATTTATTACAACGTTTCGGCCTTTCAGTATCTGTCTTTATTTCTGAGATGAGGTATTATGTACACTATTTCCATTATTCGGACTATTGTCCTCATCTTTGTTGCCATATTTATTACAACGTTTCGGCCCTTCAGTATCTGTCTATATTTCTGAGATGAGGTATTATGTACATTATTTACATTATGTGGACGATTGTCCTCATCTTTGTCGCCATATTTATTACAACGTTTCGGCCATTCAGTATCTGTCTACATTTCTGAGATGAGGTATTATGTACACTACATTATTCGGACTATTGTCCTCATCTTTGTCACCATATTTATTACAACGTTTCGGCCTTTCAGTATCTGTCTACATTTCTGAGATGATGTATTATGTACATTATTTATATTATTCGGGTTATTGTCCGCATCTTTTTCGACATATTTATTACAACGTTTCGGCATTTCAGTATCTGTCTGTATTTCTGAGATGAGGTATTATGTACACTGTTTATATTATTCGGACTATTGTCCTCATCTTTGTCACCATATTTATTACAACGTTTCGGCCTTTCAGTATCTGTCTATATTTCTGAGATGAGGTATTACGTACATTATTTACATTATTCGGGTTATTGTCCGCATCTTTTTCGCCATAATTATTACAACGTTTCGGCATTTCAGTATCTGTCTGTATTTCTGAGATGAGGTATTATGTACACTGTTTATATTATTCGGACTATTGTCCTCATCTTTGTCACCATATTTATTACAACGTTTCGGCCTTTCAGTATCTGTCTATATTTCTGAGAGGAGGTATTACGTACATTATTTACATTATTCGGACTATTGTCCTCATCTTTGTGGCCATATTTATTACAACGTTTCGGCCTTTCAGTATCTGTCTATATTTCTGAGATGTGGTATTACATACATTATTTACATTATTCGGACTATTGTCCTCCTCTTTGTCGCCATATTTTTTACAACGTTTCGCCCTTGAGGACACCTGGCACAGTAGATAAAGATGTTAGTTAGATCCAGTGACAGAACCCAAACAGTGTGCGTTCAATACACGGTTAAGGCAGTGGAGAATTTTCAGAGGGAAATTAACAGGAGATAACTGATAATTGACATCCATTAAACATGGCACGTGGAACTAGAACAGTCTACCGCAGTGAGCGAAAGACAGGGCTCAGTTCGACATTCCAACCACATGAAGAAGGCCGTAATAAATATGGCGACAAAGATGAGGACAATAGTCTGAATAATGTAAATAATGTAAATAAAGATGCTATATTCATCAAATTCAACAAGTTTTATAGTGTATGCCGGAATTAGCAACAAAAAACATTAGTAATCAACCGAAAGATAAAAGAACAATCAGGTGGACAATAGATAGCGATTGATACTGCATTTAAATTTTTGCAGATTAAAGTTGGCTGGAAAGCATGGAGCCGGAAGCGAGTTCCACATGCGAGAATTGCGAGAAAAAAACTGTTAGCATAGAATTTACATTGCTAGTAAACAGAACATGTTTAAGCTTGTGGCTGGGCTCCAGGAAGGTCTATAGTTTTGGAAATACTTGTAACAGCTAAGTACTGAGGTTACATCATATAAAAGGCTGAATTCGATAGCTAACATTATAGCGTAATGACTCAACATATAACTTCACGTACTTATCAGTCAAGCCAATTAGGTAACCGTCCAAGATTATTTGAGCCTGGGCGTTGCCTTAAATTCGTTTTGGAAGACGTACATGTATCTTTCATGGTTATTTTTTTAGGAAAAAAAGTGCGTCTTGTAAGCCGAAAAATACGGTAATCTATTCAGAATGGGAACAAATATGGCAACCATAAGAACCTTTATGAAAAAAATAAATACTCACCCCAGCTCTATTTTCAAATCTCCGCAAATATATCGCCACCCTAAAGACTATATTAGGATATGGTATTTGTAAAATCCTTGGTACCTATGTTGCAGTATAAGCTTCTTTTGTCAATTTTCTTGCACACCGAATTACCCCAGAGTGGTCCAGTCCGCCGAAACACTCATACCGTGGCCAGAGATGCCGCTAACATTAGAAACATAGGTATTCTATCGCTAAACATCTTTTATAACATTACGAATTTCTTTCGGGGTTGGAGATGAGGAAGGCGCCCGGAGGCCAGTTGAGTGAGGACGGGGAGCTGGACGGTGGGGATTTATTGATGCTGGGGAAAGCAGGAAGGCCAGTGCGCCATAATTCCGCAGGATCACGCGATAAGAAACGGCAAATCGACAAGCCGATTCGACATTTATATTAAGCGAACGCCTCTCGGGGTTGTTCGAATTATCGGAACACGGAAACTCACCGCGAACAAGGAAAAAAACAATGACGCGCGAACGGCTAAAACTTTTCCTCGAAATAGATTAACAATGCGCTTTTGTTAGCCTTCCAGACGAAGCATGTCGGAACCTTGGTCCGCATATAATTTCATCTGTTAAGCAAAGATTTACTTGTTCAATGCAGAGAGGGACGAGTGTTTGAGATAGTGTAGCCGGTATTGTACGCAGGAAAATCCCAGGAAAGGTATCTACTGCAATATTATACCGGGTGTAACAGCAAAATTGTCAAAATCGTGTAACAGCATAATTGTCCACCCCACAAAATGTTTAATATCTAAAAAACAAAAAAACCCTACTAAACCAATTGAGCTTCTTTTTTCCAGGTAAGAAGTTTAACCATTTTGACACCATTTGTCGTAAGAATCACTGAAAAACCATTTGATTTATTGAGCTAGAAAAAGAACAGGTTAAAATCGTTTTGTGTCAACCACACTGTCTCCCCAAATGGGCAATGGTAAGAGGAAAATATCAGTCAGGCTTTCGGTAATGGTACCAACATTAATACCCTGGTTTCCATCTTCAAAGTCCATTCAAGAACCGTCAAGAGAACGGTGAGTATGTCTAAAAAAAGAGAAAACAGTAGTGAGGAAAACTGGATCAGGAGGTTATCCTAGGGAAATTATCGCATATTTGCTTACCCACTTTTCACAAAATTTTGACAAATGTTTAATATCTTTACTATTTTCGTTTCAGGTTATTGGCAAAATTTAACCGTCTTGCTGCAAAAAAGAAAGAAAGAAACAAAAAAAAACGGTGTCAAAAGGAAGGTTATTCCCTTAACACCGCTATTATTGTTCACTCCGTCAGCATTTTTATTGTTTTAAAATGCGAAACAGATACAGTGTAACCCGGATATAAGAGACCCGGATATAAGAGAAACCCGGATATAAGATAGATTTTCTCTGGTCCCAAATTAGAGCCTGTGTTAATGTACATATAATAGACCAAACCCGGATATAAGAGACTTCTTATCCGGTCCCGACAACTCTCTTATATCCGGGTTACACTGTAATATCATATGATAGAAATTATTAGGGGGATTTGAATAATCATAATTAATTCATCGAGTCTAGAAGAATCCTCAACAGAATGCAGAAACCACTGGAAGGCCGTTTCGTCCTATTTTGGGACTCATCAGCAGTGCGCATCCACTACCTAGAATCGAACCCGGACCATTACGATATGACGCAAGCGTGAAGAGCGGCGCTGTATCGAGTCTAGTTTGTTACTTCTTTGTCACCGACACCCGTTGGTCTCGTGGGTATGACGTATCGTATCCGGGTTCGATTCTTGGTAGTGGATGCGCTCTGCTGATGAGTTACAAAATAGGACTGAATTACTTAATTATGATTATTCAAATCACCCTAATAATTTCTATCACTTGAATACCCTTGCTTGAACCGGCTTCTAATACTCTGGATGGAACGGCTTGGGGATAGAAGACTTGACTCGAGTGGGCACAGTCCGTCGGGTTAAGTAAACTTGGATGAGTTACACGGTGGAATTTGTGGAGAGCAGACACTATATAGAGTCAAGTTTGTTACCTCTTCGTCACCAAGACCCGTTGGTCTAGCGGGTATGACGGGTTCGATTCTCGGTAGTGGATGAGCACAGCTGATGTGTCCCAAAATAGGACTGAATTACTTAATTATGATTATCAACCCCCCTAATCATTTCTATCACTTGAATATCCTTGCTTGAACCGGCATCTAATGCCCTGGAGATAGAAGACGTGACTCGTGGGGGCACAGTCCGTTGGACTATGTAAACTTGGATGAGTTACACGACGGAATTTTTGAAGAGCGGCGCTATATCGAGTCGAGTTTGTTACCTTTCAACCCGTTGGTCCAGTGGGTATGACGCTTGCGTCATATCGTAACGGTTCGTGTTATGTATGCGCACTGATGATGAGTCCCCAAATAGGACGAAATAAAAGACATGTCGTGAAACACACGTGGACAATTGTAATGTGGAATATTTAAAAACAACAAGGGTAAGAAGCTCAATTAGGTTGGCTCGGCTGGATCCATGGTAGCCTACAGCATCCGCTCGAGAAAAAAAAAAAGACAACAAAAAAAAACAAACAACAAAGCATTTCATGCGTACAGTGTTTTTCTTTTTTATATAGCTAGTCCCTTAAGGACGTTGGCGATCACGACTCTCCATAACTTCCTGCACTTTATTTCTGTAAACAGCACTAGAATCATTACCATATTTCTTTATCAACGATCTGCTATCCATTAACCCATGATCATGGCTCTCCACAACTTACTGTCTTTTGATGATCTAAGTAAACTTTGAACATTGTTTCACTATCCATTCACACAAGACTTTAGGTAGCTGATCATGGTTCTCCACAACTTCATGTCTTTTGACTCTTTATTATCCATCATTGAACTTGTTCTACTATCCATTCAGACAAGTTCATTAGGTCGCTGATCATGGCTCTCCACAAGTTCCTGCCTTTTGCTGCTCTCAACAACTTTTAACTCTTTACCATCCCTCTTTGTCCTTGTTCTGTTATTCATTCACCCAAACACATGAAGAATGTAATCATCGCTCTCCACAACTTCCATCAATATATCTTGTACCTGTTTAGTTTCCCGAGCCCTATTTTCCGACGCGACGACCCATAAGTTCCAATATTTTTTTATGTTAAATATAAATGTTCCTTTAGCTCAACTTTTCTTTAGAACTTCCCCATTGCTCACGTGTCCTATCCATGGTATTCTTGATTTTGTAGAGATGCAACCTAGTGAAACTGTTATTATACGAGGTCATGACAGTCATTAGATTCGACTAAATTTAAGGAAAAGGCATTTGCATAGTAGGGAAATTTCCAGTGCTAATTTTCATCTTAAAAGTAAAAAAAATGATTAGGTAAGGAATGAAAAAAAAATGTAGACATTTTCCGACAGATAGTTTTTGGCATAAACACACACAAACACAGAATCAAGATTAAAAGGGAAAGTTGTAACTTTTATCAGAGGGAAAACACGTAAAAAAGTATAGACGAACAGTACAATAGCTTAGTTGGTTTAAAACGTTGATTTGGGCTTGAGATCCTTTCACTTTCAAAACAGTATGAAAAATCCTTATTTGGAATCACCATCTGTGTTCTCTTTTATCTCATTCACGTTATTTGAAAGGCGGTTTTAGCTTTCTAGAAAATCTAGAAATGACAGTCAAATCTGGAGATAACTAACCAGTAGTGATATGATATTTAAAAGAATAAAATTAAATTCAACGGCCACACATTGAACAGGGTTTCTCAACGCCATTTTTCTGACGACTGAGTAATCCTACAGGAGAGTGCTTGTTCATACATATGCAGTAAGATTCCCTCTAACTGTTTAAGTCGCATTAAAGTTTCGCGAACTGGTAACGCTTCATCATCACCGAGAGGTCTTTGAATTTTCATTTATCTATCCCGATGAACGGGTGTTCATTCAGGGAGGCCTCGTGCCTTGAGCGCCTCTTGGGACTTACCCAGACCTCAAATCGAACTCTTACATATGGTCCATCGCTAAATATAGAGGAAAAAAGTCGGTTCCCTGTACCGCTCCAGGAATTACTTGACTCCCCCTGTTCTTCTCTACTATTACAGGAGCCAGAACAGGCGCAAAATGGAGTACTCCTGATATATATATATGAACAGGAGTTGCCCAGTTTTCAATTTTCACTTGAAATCCTCCAAAAGTGTCTTTTCACCCTTGTAGGTGACGAATTATTTTCCACCCTAAAACCCCTTCATCCCAGACGAGTCGTTGCAATCCTCTCGCTATCTCGAATGAAAGTGCTCAGGCGAACTACACTCATTAGTTTCCCCAGTTCTAATCTACAGGGATGAGACCTGCCATGCGAACTACCGCCATTTCCTTCGTATTTATTTGATGAGATGTAACTTCCACTAGACCAGATTCTTCTCACGAACCTCTGCTTTGTGGAACCAACCCCCAAGAGAATGCTTCCCCGATCACTACAATCTTCACCGGTTCCACTCTAGGGTTAACCATTATGTTCCCCACATATCCGCATAAATTGTGCCTTTTACACTGTAATCCTCTACATCTAGTGGCATTTGGGCCTTGTACAGATCATTGTAAAAAAATGGTTCCAGGAATATTTATTTAACATAGCTGTATACTTTCCGAACAAACCTCATCCTCCTAAACTGTTGTGGTTTGTGGAAAAGTTCTAGCTCAGATTGATTTCACCACAAGACTCGTCATCGGCATCCGAGCCTGGGCGGGATATATGGAGAACTAGGGCTGCCCAGACGTCTAGTTATCCCTGCTAGCAGAGTCTAAAGGAGAGGATAAACCAATACAGTTTGGTACCAACGCGCGAAGGTAGCACAAAGTCCATCCGCCTTCGGGGCTCCACTCCGGGTTTGAATTCAGAGTTGTCCTTCTCCTAGACCAGTTGGCAACCAAGGCTATAGAACCCAGTCTCTCCTGTTATTTACCCATAGCTGGAGGGAGAAGAAGAGGATTCACACCTTTCCCAAGGGTATTAGTACGTAAGTGAATGTAATGGATTCAAATGGAATTCGAACTCGGCTCTCCGATTCCTCAATCCGAGCCGCTATCCATTACTTCACCGTGCCTCCTATATCACAAGACTAATGAATTTCATAGTCTACAATCCGAAAGAAAAACAAATAATGGAATGTGCGTGAGAAAGAGAGAGAAAGAGAGAGAGAGAGAGAAAGAGAGAGAGAGAGAGTGAGGGGGAATGAGAGAAGCCGAAGGGGAGGTAAAGAGGGATAACATTGTTGTCTGGTAATGGATACGAAATCTCTGACCATCTGTTGCGTGCACGCTTTCTTATGGGTTGCATTTAGTTACAGTTCAGTTGCTATTATTTTGTTTTCGTTCTTTCTTTTGTAAAATTATATTTATTACTTCAGAGGTCAAGGGTTGCACTGAAAACAGAATTCGACTAAGTCTGTTTAGATAAGTAAAGCATTCATTTCCTTGAACAAGGCATAACTTCACTTCTGTTTGCATTCTATCGCAAGATATCGTGACAAAAAGATATCGTTGACGAAGAAAAGAGTTATGTGAATGAGCACCTGGCCAAATAATTATTCCGTAATTAAGTTATTTGTACAGCCATAGCAGTAAATGCTGTTGCATCGGTAGGCACCCTTGACAAGAGTACAATCATTTTTTTACTTTCCTCGATACGTTATAATTTTCTTTTTTATACAGCCATTTTGTTTTATTCAATAATTTGAAAAATTGAAAAAAAGTTTATATTTATAAATTTTCTCTTGAGCTCAAGTGATCTTTTGGAGCAAATGACCGTCTTGTTCACTTAGAGTTTGGTTCTGTTCGGTCTGTTTTACGATATATCAACTTTTCCAGGTTTTAATGGAAAAGTTGGTCAGCACGCGAGTAAAAAACGTTTATAAAGGTTTTGTTTGCAAGAGAATCAGAAAGGTAGAGGTTTTGGTTTGTATATGAATCAAAACGTTGGACATGGGCTTAGTCAGCACGCGAGTAAAAAACGTTGACAAAGGTTTGCTTTGCAAGAGAACAAAACGTTAGACACACTTATAGTAAAGTCTTTATTTTTCGGTGGGCTTATATTTTGTAATCATTTTTCCAATCAAGACCACTGAATACGGAATTTCTTAGGAAAATATCCTCTCAGCTTTTATCCTTTTTATTACTAGATTTGCTCAATCTTATTGTGGTTTCTGTTTATTTTACCCTGTTGTTTGTAATGTAGATGTGCAGGCGGTGCAATGTTTAGAGGATCGAGAAGAGTAATCAGCGAGCTGATCTCGAATTCCGCACAAAAATTCTGCTTCTAAAAGAAGTGAAAAATCAATCTACCCTAGTGTTGCACAAGCTCTGATGATATTAGATAGTGTTCCGATAAGATTTTTTTTACAATGATGTTCACCCTATACAAGGCCCGGAGTCCACTCGAGGTAGATGGTTATAGAATAATAGGCAGAGCTTGTGCAACACTAGGGTAGTAGATAACGGTTAACCCTAGACTTGAACAGTTTACGGTTTGGTTTGGCTTGGTTTGTTTTACGACATATCAACCACAATGGGTTATTTAATGCCGACAATTTTTATTGCTGGTAATATTTTTTTTTCCAAAAATGTATTGCTGGTATTAAAATCTATTTTTATACTTTCATAGTATTTTGACTCCTTTTGGGGAGGTTAACTATTTGCCCATAGCTGGGACCCTGACAGGTGCTACTACCCTGGGTCAGGGTGTACCTAGCAACAACAGCAATTAAGAGATGATTCCATGTTCCTCAAAACCTCCTGATCAAAGGCCTTGCTGTCGGATGTAGTTTATCGTCATACCCAGGACTTCCCTATATTAGGTTCGAGGGCCACTCGAAGTAGTAGGTTACAAAGTAAGAGGCACAGTTTATTAAATAACCCCAATGGGTTATTTAATGCCGACAATTTTCATTACTGGTAATATTTTTTTCCAAAAATGTATTGCTGGTAATTTTTTTTTCAAAAATATATTTTTGGTATTTTGTTTTTAAATGTATTGCTGATAATAATTTTTTCATCAAAAATTTATTTCTGGTAGTAATTTTTTCAAAGTATTTCTGGTATCAAAACCTATTTTTACACTTTCATAGAGTTTTGACCCCAGCTCAGTTGTTAACAATTTGCCCATAGCAGAGACCCTAACAAGTGCTACCACCCCGGGCTACTAGTGGACCTGGGAGCATCAGCAATTAAGAGGTGTTTTCACGCGCCTCAAAACCTACTGATCAGATGTCTTGCTGCTGGACGTAGTTTATCGTCTTACCCAGGACTCGGATGTGGTTTATCTTCATACCCAATACGGTGAACAGGTTAAGATTATAGCGATTAGGAAAGCATCCTCTTGAGAATCGGTTCAACAAGTTCGTGGGAAGAAGATTTTACGACGAGAATACGAAGCATATGACGGGTGGTTCGGTAAAATGTACTTGGCAGGGTTCGGGTTTTAGCTGTGAGGGTGAGAACTAGTGGAACTAGGGAAATAGCGATAGAGTAGCGAGAGGCTTGCGGCATCTCGTCTGTGGGAAAGGGATTGTAGGGTGAGAAATCTTTAATCACCCACAGGGACGGGGAGAGAGTGGAGTAAAAGACTAGACAGTTCCTACCCATATACAGAAGCAGTACTCGACTTCCGGTCTGATGTGTCTCTTGTAAATCTAGAGGATAGCAGGAGGAGTCAGGTACTTACTGGAGCGGTACATAGAAAGGACTATTTTTACAGCATCGTTAGCGATGGATCGTATGTAAAAGTTCCAATTGAAGGAAAATTTTTAATCCCAATAGGCGCTTAAGAGCAAGACGAAACCATGAGAGAGCACCCCTTTATCGCGGAAAGAGAGTTGAACCGTCGGCGTTGATCGTCTTTGAAATGATCTGGCTCTTGTGAAGGATAGCAGAAGTCCCCTGAGAGAGCACCCCTTTATCGCGTAAAGAGAGTTGAACCGAGAAGCGAGCCTTGTGGACGACGGCGTTGATCGTCTTCGACCTGATTTGGCTCTTGTGAAGGTTAGCAGAAGGAGTCAGGTACAGAGAATAGATCATTTTTTTCACCATCTTTAGCAACAAGGCAAATATATGAGTCCCCTGAGAGAGCACCCCTTTATCGCGTAAAGAGAGTTGAACCGAGAAGCGAGCCCTGTGGACGACGGCGTTGATCGTCTTCGACCTGATTTGGCTCTTGTGAAGGGTAGTAGAAGGAGTCAGGTACAGAGAATAGATCATTTTTCAGCATCTTTAGCAACGAGCCAAATATATGAGTCACTTGAGAGAGCATCCCTTTATCTCGGAAAGAGTATTGAACCGAGAAGCGAGCCCTGTGGACGTCGGCGTTGATCGTCTTCGACATGATTTGGTTCTTGTGAAGAGTAGCAGAAAACGTCAGGTATAGAGAATAGAGCATTTTTTCAGTATCTTTAGCAACGAGGCATATATATGAGTCCCCTGAGAGAGCACCCCTTTATCGCGTAAAGAGAGTTGAACCGAGAGGCGAGCCTTGTGCACGTCGGCGTTTATCGTCTTCGACTGGATTAGGCTCTTGTGAAGGATAGCAGGAGGAGTCAGGTACTGGGAATAGGCCATTTTTTCAGCATGTTTTGCAATGGGCCATATGTACTCGAGAGAGCCATATGTGCTAGAGAGAGCGCCCATTGATCGCGGATAGAGAGTTGAACCGAGAAACGAGCCTTGTGGACGTTGGCGTTGGTCGTCTTTGAACTGATCTGGCTCTTGTGAAGGATAGCAGAAAGAGTCAGGTACTGGGAATAGACCATTTTTTTCAGCATCTTTAGCAACGAGCCATATATATGAATCCCTTGAGGGAACACCTGTTCATAGTGTTTCTTGAAAATGAAAACTCGTAATAATATTAATAAGGAATATTTCTCGACTTAGATTGTTGCGACAGAAAACAAACATAAGGAATGCGATAGATTAAAAGTAATAAAAAAAACTAAGAAGCATGTAAAAAATTAGAATAATTTTTGTAAATCTGAAAAAAATGGATACATTCCCACCGCCACCTGAGTATGTTTACCGCCCCCAAATGAAATAAAAAAAACTCTCAGTGCTCCCTTTCAACATAACAGAGCCTAAAAAGGGGCGCTATTGGCCAAATTGGGAAACACTGATTTAAATGGTGCGATTTACTTGACCCCACCTCTGGGAGTCAGGTTATGACACAATGTCGGTTTAACGTGTGGAACCCGAGCACGTACACCGTACACTCGGACTAAGGACAAAAATTCCCTGAACACCCCGCAACCGTTGGTTGCGCTGGCTTCAGTGCAAGCACCAATCCCTCTCTATAGAGCAATGAGAGGGTGCAGCCTCATGCATCTATTTCCCAGGCCTAATCACCCCACAGTATGATTGTCCTCGGTTGCGCCTCTGTCCTCCGAAAGCAACCGCAACTGAGCCCAAAGGCAGAGACCCAAGACCGGAGAGATGATAACAACCTACCCGGCATGTTCCAGAGAAGTATGGCATATAATGGTATAATTAATTTAGAGACGGATTGAAAAGTAATTACCTATTTTATGTATGACGGACTCTCTCGTTTCACTATAATTTTTACAAACGGGAGGGTTCAATATACATAAAACAGGGAATTACTTTTCAATCCCCCTGTATTTGAAATTTTAGCCACGATAAAGTGTCTTTCACATTTCTAAACTCACAGCCCATCGCTTCAACGGTAAACAATCCCGACGTGATAAAACGAAGGTTACACTGAAACATCTTTTCCCAATGATTTAATTTCATCCTGGATTAAATATAACTTCTACCATTCTGCGGGAAAAAAAATCCAAATCTCACCCCTTCATTATCGGGGTCAGTGCGCCCGTCAGCTTAAGAAACAACCGATATTTCTTAAATGTCCGTCTTTCTTTGCTTTGCTTGCCTCAGTGGAAGAAGTAAACCGTTTATGTCAACAGTAAGTATTCTTTGTGGGAGAGGGGGGTAGAGCGCGGTTAAGTTAAACATTCATTGAAATACAACACGTGTTCAGACCCCACGCATGTATTGCTCTTCAACAGAATAGCAAAAATAATATATATATATATATATATATATATATATATATATATATATATATATATATATATATATATATATATAAAGGAAAAGAAGAAATAAAAAAGTGCTTTTAATCGACAAGAAAAGATTAATCTCTCTCATATTATATTATTTATTTCTTATTTCATTGAGGGTAAGAGAGTAAGAGACCTGCTAATTTTTTTATTGTGAATACCGCCCAACGAAACTTAGTTCCACATTTTGGCAAATCTTTTGAATTATGCTGTGAGGCATTATCCAAAATCAAAATGTCGGATTTTTCATGTCTAGCAAAATTAGCTTTTAGTTTATGTATAATAGTTCAACGAGTTTGATGTCTCAGTTTCAACACTTCTGTAGACTTTCAATAATAGACAATGAAAATCATGTAATCGATGTCTACCTTTGAAAAGGAGTAGCCAGGAATTTCATGAAACATTAAAGGTATTTTTTTTGGTTGTCTGTTCTGAATTTGGCACATGTGCATTTTCCAGTTGTTTCTTGTACTTGTGCAAAGGTCAAAACAGTACATCTCTGCTTCTTTTTATTTGCTTCTAACTCACTCCTTAATGGGATTCATGAATTTTGTC
>OZ038508.1:15587250-15612250 GCA_964036315.1 Acanthosepion esculentum | reverse complement strand
GCATCTCCATACAAATACCTACACACACCCATTTAAACAAATAAACAATGTATCCCTCTATCTATCCGTCTAACTAAACACACATAGGTGCATATACACTCATATATAGATATAGATATATATGTGTGTCTATACATACATACCTAAACATGCACACACACACATACATATAAACACATCTACATACACATCTACCTACATGTACATACATCCATATACGCATATATACACATATATACACACATATATATACACATATATATATATCCATATACATACACACACACATATATATATATATATTCATATACACACATACATACACACACATGAACGCAGATATACATATCTATATATAAAATTCAAAATTTACACGCTAAAAATTTAAAAAATTAATTAAAAACCCTTAGTGGCCATATCTATCCATATATACATTTAACATATAAAAATATGCGGGTGGAAACTAAATTAATTTATACTTCAAGGACATTGAGGAAGACAACGTTAAGAATATTAAAAATATTAAAAACCGGCAGAGTGAGTAACGTGTATCTATCTCTTACGTTTACCTATATACCTAGGTATATAAGTATTATAAGACTATCTGATTCTGCATCTCAGTTACTAGGGAAAACGTCTACCTATATACCCACTCACACATATATCACCACATGAATAAAGATTAACAACAACAACAACAAAATTCAAATACATAGCGCGTCACATAAACATACACAATGATACATATAGATAATCATAAAAGTCATTCCATTAAAATGTCATACTCGAAGTTATTGAACCAAGATAGTACTGTCACAAGTGACAACACGTTATAAAATCGTGTTTATGTTTTGAATCGTTTTTTGTGCCTATATTTAGAAAAGATCTCACTACGAAGATTTAGCAACTCATCTTGATTCTTATCTCAAATAATAAATTTTTTTCCCGCAATGCACAGATCACATCGCTCACGGAAGTTATTGGGTGTTTTAGCTCTTGATAGGTATCTCCATTCAAAACGTGGAGTTAGTCCCTTATCCACCAGATCACAGTAGTGTTTGGATAAGGAAGTTTGATTTTTGAGCTATCTATATCTAAAAGAGCGTTTATGGTTGTATAGACGCTGCTTCCAAACACCCGCGGATATACCTATATATCTTTTTTTTCTGGTTTATATTTTCCTTGGGGAAGATTGTTGCCTCGTACACTACATTTTCATACCTACATTTACCCCAGATTGGGCAAAGGTCTTTATTCCTACGATTGCAGGTAGGGTTACTAGAATGAGTTTCATTATTATGGTAGTTTCTAAGTATTCTACAATTATGGGAAGATGTAATTTTCTCCATATTTCTAACACATGAATAACTAATTTTCAGTGTCTTTCTATTGAAAATTTTATGTAGTGGATGTTTATTATGAAAGTGTTTATCTATTAATCTTAGAAAGAAACTTCCTATATCAATGTTAGAGAGCCTGCAATACGGTGGATTAAACCATATTACCTTCCTCTTTCTGTTTTTAGTTCTATTATTATTCTGATTTACTAGTTCTCCGTTAAAGTTTAATTCTAGTCTAAAACCACTATTTTTGAGGGCCTGCTTGTATATAAAGTTATTATCTTCAAAGATATTTTGGTTAGAAGATTTATTCTTGTATTCAGAGTTTTGGGGATGTGATCTATCACAGAATTAGGGTGGTTAGAGTGGACGTTGATGTATAGGGGTGTCTGATCAACTTTATGGAAAGGTTTAAATGTATCATTAGATAGGTTGAGTGTAATATCCAAAATGTTGACAATTTTCAGGTTGGAAGATATTTCAGTCTTAAGGCCTAGGTATTTGAAGGCCCTAACTATCTTCTTATGTAAGCTGGAAGTTAAGGGGTCATTGCTATTAGGGACAAGATTTGACCGTCATCTCTATAAATACCGACTTGGTTAAGGCTAACTACTCTACTTAAGTATATGCCCACTACATCTGCAATTTGGGTAGAATCGAAAGCTCCCATAGGCACATCGAAATTTTCATTATTCTTCTTCACCCAAGTAGCGTCATTGTATTTAAGTATAGACCTTCTTGACGCTAAAATAATATCCAGATCATTATCCGTTATTTCGCGAAATTTATTGAGCTAAATTCAGGCTGTTAATTAATAGTTCCACCGAAATAGAAGGGTAAAAATCCAAGATGTCAAATTGGATGAAAGTGGCTCTTCTTTTGTTGGGGATCTTTCGGAACCATTTAATCGTCTCAGCCGAGTCTTTCCAAAGGTTGACTGGGTATTTATCCAGGACACATGATGTAATTTTCTTGATAATACTCTTGGAAATTAATCCCAACTCAGATTTGGAGGGATTAATTAGACGGATTGTAAGCTATTGACAAAGTTCGGCTTATGGTCTTTGAAGAGAAGGTAAGCATCTTTCACATTAAATTTGCCCATTCTGTCGACAACTCCAAATTTGTTGGCAAATTTGCAGATGTCTTCATTAATAGTTGGATTGATGTGAGTTTGTGACTCTGGGTTTCACGCTTTCACATCAATCCAACTAAATATGTTAGCTTTATCTCTGATATTAAGTGCTTTCCAATAAGTACCGCGCAATTAATATACAAATAATATATATAATATATTGTACACACACACACACACACACACACGCACACACACACACACACACACACACATATATATATATGTATATATGCATTTATATTTATATACACAGACTTTTCATATATATATATATATATTGTTATAGTCCAGGTTAGGACCAAGGAAGAACAACACGAACACAAGAGTAGAAATAACGAAGATATATTACACGAATAATAATACAAGATATGGAAGGTGTTAGTATGACTGTCAGTCTGGTTTGGAGTGAACTACTATCGGCTCGACTCGATTCGTCTCCCTCTCTTGAGAGGCGTAGTATACATAGTGTTAGGAAGAGTTCAGTCTATAGTTATAGGTAAAGACCCATAACATATATATATATATATATATATATATATATATATATATATATATATATATATATATATATTAAAGAAAGATTGTCTATGTAAGCTTCTTATAATATGTAGTCATAATAGGCCGGTGAAGAGATAAAAAACACAAAAACAATAATATATTTCTTTTCAGGCGAAATTTTTTCGCCTCTGTTATATTACTGAAAAGTTCTGATAGTTTTGGGTGCGGTTTTCCCATGATAAATTCATATAAAAATTCAAATAAATTCCTGTTAAATACTTAAATATGTGAATTTATTTCAAAACAGATTCGAAAATTTTTAGGATTAAACGGGACTTTAGGTACACCCAAAGAATAAAGTTTCCACAGAAACCCTTTTACAAACCCTCGACAACCCTATCTATCTATCTATCTATCTATCTATCTATCTATCTATCTATCTATCTATCTATCTATCTATCTATCTATCTACATCCTTGTGCAAATTAATTGAAACAACCGCTTAAGTTTCCTTTTTCTTCCCCATACGGTTAGTTTTAGAACCCCCCCCTGGTGTGACATTGTGTAATCGATTTCTATTTTCCTCAGATTAGGTCATTTGCAGTAGAGTGCAGTAATATTAATCTATTTTCCAGATGTATGATGAAATTTGTTTGACCTTGAAGAATATTGCGTCATCAGTGATTGCATCATATTTTCATTACGCTTAGACACTATTGTCTCGACTGTCAATTAGTTGTCCTACGACCATTGTCTGCGAGGGACGTTACTCCAAGGAAGCTTACGAAAACTATAACCCTGCACGAACACACGGGCAAACCTTACCAGAGAGGAAAATCAAAATACTATAGTCTGGCCCGGAAATTCGACTGATTTAAATCCAATCGAGAATCTGTGGTCATTCTGCAAGGAACGACATCGTGGAATGGGCATACGAAGCACTAACATGTGCACTGGGTCATGGTTGATTGGAAAAATTTGAACAAAAAGTAAATAACGGAATTATTTGTCGTGTTTCAATTAATTTTCACGAATTTTGTCTCTCTCTCTCTCTCTCTCTCTCTCTCTCTCTCTCTCTATATATATATATATATATATATATATATATATAAGTATATATACAGATATATATATATATATATATATATATATATATATATATATATATATATATATTATATATATATATATATATATTGTTATGGTTCAAGTTCCTTGTACCACGGTGATGGTCCAAGGTAGAACCAATGAAGAATAACTCGAACACAGGTATGGAATAACACAGATATATTACAAACAGAAATATGTAAAAAGAAGTAGAAGTATTAGTAATGAATATCAGATTTGATTAGAGTGAACTATGTTGTCTCGACAAGTATCACTATTCCAATGTCTTACAGCAATCGTCTGACGCTTGACTCTGTTTCTGACTCTGGCTTAACTCTGCTCCCTTTTGAGGCGCAGTATTTATGATGTCTGGAATAGTCCATTATTATTATGGGTAAGTTCCCATAACATATATATATATATATATATATATATATATATATATATATCATAAAAGACAATCTCTATACAAAAGACTTGAAAATTCCAGGTCGGTGTACCCACTAGATATAACGTATACTATAATAAGAAATAATATATATATATATATATATATATATATATATATATTGTTCATAGCCAATCTTTGGCCTTTGGTTTTCTCCTATGTATTGATTCAAAGACCCCGACCAACGCAAATTTCCAGCCGGTGCTGTTGTGAATCGAGCCGTAGAGACGCTCTAACAATTAAGAGACCAGTTCGCAGTGCGCCCATTGAGCCATCCATATCTTACACATTAGCAGCTGATTATTTTGCAATCTCCAAGTCAATCACCCGTTGATATTAAATGTTACAAACGCCTTTTGATTTCACTTCGTTTGTCATTCCAGAACCGGCAACAGAATCTTATTTCTTCTTTCTTTTCCGTGGAAGAAGAAGAAGAAGAAGAGAGAGAGAGAGAGAGAGAGAGAGAGAGAGAGAGAGAGAGAGAGAGAGAGAGAGAGAACGGGGGTGTTGAAACAACAAACTTCGATTGCTTTTGGTAATCGATCGTGTATTTCTTACCTCAAACCTTCTGTATATTAATCAATCATTCGCTCACGTGTCTCTCTCTCTGACACACTAAATCTATCTATCTATCTATCTATCTATCTATCTATCTATCTATCTATCTATCTATCTATCTTAGTCTGTTCATATGTATCTATTTATTTATCTATCTATCTTAGTGTGTTCCTATCTATCTATCTATCTATCTATCTATCTATCTATATTAGTCTGTTCATATCTATCTATTTATTTATCTATCTTAGTGTAATCCTATCTATCTATCTATCTATCTATCTATCTATCTATCTATCTATCTATCTATCTATTTATCTATCTTAGTGTGTTCCTATCTATCTATCTTAGTGTGTTCCTATCTATCTATCTATCTATCTATCTATCTATCTATCTTAGTCTGTTCATATCTATCTATTTATTTATCTATCTATCTTAGTGTAATCCTATCTATCTATCTATCTATCTATCTATATATCTATCTATCTATCTATCTATCTATCTATCTTAGTGTGTTCATATTTATCTCTCTCTCCCTATATATATATATATATATATATATATATATATATATATATATATCTTTACAAATTACATTTTCTCCCCCCCCCCCTGTTTAACTGCAGTAAAGCGCACAATCATCTTTTTGTATCTCACAAATATCTTAAAATAAAATCGAAAGCGCGCTAAGCCAATTTCTTACTTCATGTCCGGCTGGTCTGAATTTTATCAGGATCGCTTCTTTCCTGATTTGTCGCATGCAGCTACCTAAAACAAAATGGCCATACTTCGTATTTCTCTCATCAAATTTGCGCGCCTTTTTGTCTACCAGCGCTTCCTGTGTCCATGTCAGTTTATTTCGTTTTGCTATTTCGTTCGGGTGTGCGTTAACTTCCGAATCTGAGTTAGATTCTCCGCATGGGGGGATTCGGTCTCAAATCAACCGCTTTCGGAATCATCTCGAACCTCGTGCGCGATTCAATAAAGCGCACGTAATCAGTTTTCTCCACTCTTCGTATCACCCTGCTGCTCTCGTACCCCTCGATGCATTCTTTATTTTGCCCGACTTTGCTTGCTCAACCTTCAAATCTATCGAGTATTTGAGATACTCACAATATATGGCCAAAGGTCAGTATTGAAGCCGTTTTACATGTGCAGGTGAGCAAAATGGAAAGAAAAAAAAACTGTGCTTCTAAAATCCAGAAAACCCAAAACAATCAAAAAATATATATTTTTTACAGTAAGGTTCATTTTGTACAAGGCTAAAGGGCCACTCAAGGTAGAGGATTACATTAGCAGACAGTTTGTACGGATAGGAGAGGAAGGTAACTGTTAACATTAGACTTGCACAGGTGAAGATTGTAGTGATCGGGGAAACATCCTCTTGGTTTCCACAGAATATTGTTCGCAGGAAGATGCCGTTCGAGTGGATGTTACTTCTCACCGATGGAATACGGAGGGGATGTGGGTGGTTGCTAACCAAACAATTCAAATTATTGGTCACCTAACCAAACACTTCAAATTATTGGTCACCTGAACAAACACTTCAAATTATTGGTCACCTGACCAAACAATTCAAATTATTGGTCACCTAACCAAACATTTCAAATTATTGGTCACCTGACCAAACACTTCAATTTATTGGTCACCTAACCAAACAATAAAAATTATTGGTCACCTGACCAAACACTTCAAATCATTGGTCACCTGAACAAACATATCAAATTATTGGTCACCTAACCAAACAATTCAAATTATTGGTCACCTGACCAAACACTTCAAATTATTGGTCACCTGACCAAACACTTCAAATTATTAGTCACCTGACCAAACACTTCAAATTATTGGTCAGCTAACCAAACATATCAAATTATTGGTCACCTAACCAAACAATTCTAATTATTGGTCACCTAACCAAACAATTCAAATTATTGGTCACCTAACCAAACATTTCAAATTATTGGTCACCTGACCAAACACTTCAAATTATTGGTCACCTGAACAAACACTTCAAATTATTGGTCACCTGAACAAACATTTCAAATTATTGGTCATCTGACCAAACAATTCAAATTATTGGTCACCTGACCAAACACTTCAAATTATTAGTCACCTGACCAAACACTTCAAATTATTGGTCAGCTAACCAAACATATCAAATTATTGGTCACCTAACCAAACAATTCTAATTATTGGTCACCTAACCAAACAATTCAAATTATTGGTCACCTAACCAAACATTTCAAATTATTGGTCACCTGACCAAACACTTCAAATTATTGGTCACCTAACCAAACAATTCAAATTATTGGTCACCTGACCAAACACTTCAAATTATTGGTCACCTGAACAAACACTTCAAATTATTGGTCACCTGAACAAACATTTCAAATTATTGGTCACCTAACCAAACGTTTCAAATTATTGGTCACCTGACCAAACACTTCAAATTATTGGTCACCTGACCAAACACTTCAAATTATTGGTCACCTGAACAAACATTTCAAATTATTGGTCACCTAACCAAACTATTCAAATTATTGGTCACCTGACCAAACACTTCAAATTATTGGTCACCTGAACAAACATTTCAAATTATTGGTCATCTGACCAAACAATTCAAATTATTGGTCACCTGACCAAAGACTTCAAATTATTGGTCACCTGAACAAACATTTCAAATTATTGGTCACCTGACCAAACAATTCAAATTATTGTTCACCTAACCAAACAATTCAAATTATTGGTCACCTAACCAAACATTTCAAATTATTGGTCACCTGACCAAACACTTCAAATTATTGGTCACCTAACCAAACAATTCAAATTATTGGTCACCTGACCAAACACTTCAAATTATTGGTCACCTAACCAAACACTTTACATTATTGGTCACTGACCAAACACTTCAAATTATTAGTCACCTAACCAAACACTTTACATTATTGGTCACTGACCAAACACTTCAAATTATTAGTCACCTTACCAAACACTTTACATTATTGGTCACTGACCAAACACTTAGAAATAACGAAAGAAAAGAAAGGCAAAACAGAGTAAAAGGGTCAAGGGAAGATTATAAGGATTTACTAAGCGTTGCTTAGATATGACACAATGCCGAAGGCATGGATCACCGAATGAAGATTTAACTCTTTACTCTGATGTAACTGATCTATCGAGAGGCTTGCTAACATTTACATCTGTCCGTATTTTTAAGTATATTTTTAATTGATCAAAATCACTAATTATTTTCTGTTTTGAGAGATGGTTTTGTTTTGTTTGTAGTGTTTTACGGCATATCAAACTCATTGATTCTATATATGAGCACTGGTAAAAAATGATTGCTTAGAACATTAGGTTTATAATACCCAGAAATTCATACAGAGATGTCCTCAAGGACACATCTCAGAATAGATTAAGGCTTTAGTTAGATCCAGTGACAGGACCATACCCTGTCAAGGTTATGTACACTATTTATATTATTCAGACTATGCCGACAACATTTTTCCTGGTAATATTTTGTTTTGACAAAAGTCTATTTCTGGTAATATTTTTTTCCTCAAAAATGCATAGCTGGTAATATTATTTTAAAACATGTATTGCTGGTAATTTTTTTTTCAAAAATATATTGCTGGTCATAGTTTTTTTTTCTTCAAAATTTTATTTCTGGTAACAATTCTTTTACAAAGTATTTCTGGTATTAAAACCCATTTTTACACTTTTATAATGCTTTTTACCTCAGTTTCGGGGTTAACTATTTGCCCATAGCTGGGATCCTAACAGGTGCTACCACCCTTCGGGTCAGGGTGGACCTGGGAACATCACCAATTAAGAGGTGGTTCCACACTCCTCAAAGCCTCCTGATCAGAGGCCTTGCTGTTGGACGTAGTTTATCGTTTTACACAGGACGGGTTTTTAGAGATGAATTAAACCATTTGTTAAAGTCTTGGAATACAGAAATTCAGCAATTTATATCGATATTTGCAGCCAAGAGCTGTCATGCCGCATCCAAAGTATCGACTCATCCCCATTCCCTTCATATTCCATTTGTAAGAAGGAAGTTCCATTCAGACAGCTTTTTCCGAAGAGCCGCTCCTTTGTGGAACAGACTCCCGTGGGGTTATTTCCCTAATTACTACAATGTTAACCTCTTCAAGACTAGAGTCAACATTAATCTATCCTATATATCCTCATAATATAGAATTCTTACTTTCATAAATTAAAACCACCCCGTATCTGTCTATATTTCTGAGATGAGCTATTATGTGCACTATTTACGTTATTCGGACTATTGTCCTAATCTTTGTCGCCATATTTATTACAACGTTTCGGCCGTTGTACGCTCCTGCCTTCTCGTAAAACTCTGCCTAGCTTTTGGGAACCAGTAATAAGGAGTGCCAGAGAAAAGCGATAACAACAACAAAAATTGCAATATGAGCTCTGTTAAAAATATGGATTGATGACAGCAAAAAATTGCAATATGAGCACAGGTAAAAACAGTTACTGAGGACATTAGGTTTATAATACCCATAAATTCATACACAGATGTCCTCAAGGACACATAGCACAATGGATTATGCTGTTAGTTAGATCCAGTGACAGGACCCAAAGAGTGTGAGTTCAATACCCGGTTAAGAGTGGACCTCTTTCAGAGGGAAATTAACAGGAGATAACTGATAACTAACTCTGTGAGCGAAATAAATGGTTCAGTTCAACATTCCAACTGTTGACCATGTTCACCATAGTCGATGAATATAGAATACAGCGCAGTACGTAATCTGTTCAATGAAACAACGTTAAAGATTAACACTCACGAGTCAGACACTCTACTGAATCTGACTCTATCGCCAATACCACCGTAATTCTTCCGTCTTCGATATCAAAGGCTGGCAGTAATATTTAGCCACCACCACGAGGGTTACAGCCTCGTCCAGGATCCTCTCTGCCTGAAGGCAGAGAGTTCGACTGTTCAGCCATCAAAGGCTGGCAGTAATATTTAACCACTCCCCCAGTTTGTAATACCACGGTCATGCACAGCAGAAATAAAGATAATTCCTTTAGTTTGATTTGAACACGCATATTGTAAATTTTTGGAAAGCCTACCTCTCACTGCAGGCGCCAGATGCAAGTTAAAATTTCCCTAGAGGCTTATTCTTTATTTACGATCTGCATTTTTACTGAGAGATCGCAGAATTTCGATCTGGAGTTAGGGTTCAAACGTTAGGTTTGGTTTGGTTTGGTTTGTTTTACGGCATATAAACATCAATTGATCATTTAATGCCGACAACTTTTTTTCTGGTAATATTTTTGTTTTGTCAAAAATCCATTTCTCTTAATATTTTTTTCTCAAAAAATGTATAGCTGGTAATATTATTCTTTCAAAAACGTATAGCTTGTAATATTTTTGTTTTCAAAAACGTACATCTGGAAACATTATTTTTTTCAAAAACGTAATATCAGAAGCCTTGCTGTTGGACGTAGTTTATCGTCTTACCCAGGACGCGGATGTAGTTTATCGTCATACCCAGGACGCGGATGTAGTTTATCGTCATACCCAGGACGTTAAACGTTAGAAAATTTACTAGGTTTGGTTTGGTTTGGTTTGTTGTGTTTTACGGCATATCAATCTCAATGGGTAATTTAATGCCGACAACTTTTTTTATCCTGGTAATTTTGTCAAAAATCTATTTCTGGTAATATTTTTTCCTCAAAAATGTATTTCTGGTAATATTATTTTAAAACATGTATTGCTGGTAATATATTTTCTTTAAATTATATTGCGGGTAATAATTTTTACAAAGCATTTCTGGTATTAAAACCTATTTTTACACTTTTATAATGCTTTTTACCTCAGTTTTGGGGTTAACTATTTGCCCATAGCTTGGACCTTAACAGGTGCTACCACCCCGGGTCAGGTGGACCTGGGAACACCAGCAATTAAGAGCTGGTTCTACGCTCCTCAAAACCTCCTGATCAGAGGCCCTGCTGTTGGATGTAGTTTATTGTCTTACCCAGGACGCGGATGTAGTTTATCGTCATACCCAGGACGCGGATGTAGTTTATCGTCATACCCAGGACGCAAAATTTACTAGGTAAAAATAAGTAAAATTAACGGTGTCTCCAAAACGTCGAATATCACAAAGGATAAAGATATTTGTGGCATACGTGATCACTTCTGAATGTTGCCCGTGTGCATATGTTGTAGGATAATTATTATATCGGAATCTTCGGGAATAAAACGAACTGACCAGAGGGTTAAAATAAATAATATATTTATTTATTTTCTTTAGGGTGATGAGCGAGTCCCTTGGTAATCGGTCGTGGCAAGACGGATATTGAAGTCTGGAGAAATTGCCAGTGTCAATCTACTGTGTTCGTTTTCGGTCCAGAAACAGAGCGAAAATGTCAGTAGCCCATTTCTTCTTTTCTTTTCAATAGGGGCGAGAATTTGGCGCGAACATAAAAAAGTCTCTTCGTGTCAATTTTTTTGATTGGCCAAATTATTTTATTTTTTGGCGTTTCTTTCTTTATCATCTATTTTTATAACGTAAGTTATGCGTGGAGCCTCTCTTATTTTTGGTATTTTTCAGTCACAAATAAATAAACTAGTTCGGTCCTTTCTTCGTCTTCTTTTTATTTTAGGGTTGCCTTCTCGTAGGTTGAAATATATATATATATATATATATATATAAGATAATCCTAAGGAGCCAGGCAAACCTACCTAGGTTTCACTTAAACGGATCGTCAGGATAATGCCGACTCTTTTTTAATGTTTTGCTCTACTTAGTGTATTCAGCACTTTACGTAGTTGTCTATTTACTCGATTTGGTTTTTTTTTTCTTTGAACTTGGAGCTTGAACACTGGACGATTGGTTTCGCCTTGTTTTAATGTTCTTGGTTCTTTCTTTTTTTATTCCCCGTTTTTCCTCGGGTACCGATTTGTTCTACTGCAAGTTGAGCTACCCGAGCTTTTTCCAAGCAAGTACCACCATATATATATATATATATATATATATATATATATATATATATATATATATATATAATATATATATATATATATATATATATATATATATATATATAGACACAGACAGACTGTTTCGCTGTATTACAGCTCATTAGTGTGGCTAGACATCCGGGACTGAAACCCGATCGATTTGGCATCAGTTGGAGATTCTAATCCCTAGGCCATCGGCGTACCGGCAGGGAGAAAGGCACATTTTGCGTATTTATTTTTTCATAAACATGCTAGTGACTTAGAGAACTCTATGCAGCTGGAGAGACTTGCATTATCAGCAGTAATAGTGACTGTTTACAAATTCGCGCTTTTCTCCCCACAGTGCTCGATCGAATTAATTATTTTTCAGGAGCTAATATCACCATTCACAGACAGACTGTTTCGCTGTATCACAGCTCACCCGTGTGGTTAGACATCCGATCGCTTCAAACCGAAACGCGACCGATTTGGCATCACTCGAAGATTCTAACCCCCAGGCTATCGGTGTACCGGCAGAGAGAAAGGCGTATTTACTTTTTCATAAACACCCCAGAGAACTCAATACGGCTATATATATATATATATATATATATATATATATATATATATATATATATATATATATATATAAAGAAATATAGTCTTAAAGTGTGCTATATTTATGGGATAAAGTGCTCAATATCAGAGATAGAGCGTGTGTAAATATAAAAGTGCACATGGAAGTCAGCACTTAAAGGCGACAGTCTGTTTCATGCTAGTGCAATCGTCAGGCGCCTGACGATTGCACTAGCATGAAACAGACTGTCGCCTCTAAGTGCTGACTTCCATGTCCACTTTTATATATATATATATATATATATATATATATATATATGTATATTGAAAGAGAGAGAGAGAGAGAGAGAGAGAGAGCGAGAGAGAGAGAGAGAGGGGGGCTCTAAAGGAAATCGAAATTTCCTTATTTTAGTTGGAATTCTATTTTTTTGTTTATATATTTTTTTTTATCGGGACTCACTGCATATTTCTCCAAGACAGCTATTGATACAAAATAAATCGGAAGATCTTGGTAGTGGCTTTTATTTTTACTGGCCTATATGGATAGCTTAGGCATGGAAGGAAGGAGAGAGAATGTCGCTGCGCATGTTTCCATTCTAATAATTCTGTAACCGTCACGAAACCATGAATTGATGTTCTGTCTGGAATAGAATATGTTCTACATTCTTGTGCCGTGGTGAGAGCAATCTTTTTGTCTCTGTGATAGAGAATTGAAGCTAAAAAAAAAAATTCTATATTGATGGTGCAAATCCAAAGATACTTCTTTATTTATATTTTAAAAGTAAGTTTCTTTTTTACATTTTTAAAAACAAAATCTACTTCAGTTAAATTCCAAGATCAATTCTGTGGACAAGATAAATTGGTATAAAATGACAATTGGAAAAAAAAAAAAAAAGATTTGTCTTGTCCACAGAATTGATCTGGAAATTTAACTGTATTGTCGACATGGAAAAAATCTCTTAGTTTAAAGGAAATTTACATTAACCAGAAAAAGGCTTAGACAGAAGCGTCTATCTTTTTAAATTTGGATTTTTTAATGTAACTATAACAACAAAGACATTTCGATTTCATTTTTGCCTTGAAAAAGTCGGAAGACGAAACGTGTCAGCAAAATCTAAGATTTTTTTTCCAATTGTTATTTTATACCAAAATCTACTTCCCAAATTATTTTCGCAATCATTTGAGTATGACCCTGACTAAAAGAAAATGAAATCAAACAATAAGAATATCTGTAAACGGTTTAAAATTCTTTTGCAAAGAAAACTCCAAAGTAGACATCAAAGGGAGACAATCAAATATATGAATGAAATATCAGCTATTTTTTTGTTGGTATTGTTTTAGATGTAAACACGAACAAAGATAATGGCCGAACAGAAGTTTAATTCTTTGATCAGTATTCCACAGCTGTAGATGGCGGTAAGCGACGTGGCGATAAATGTGTCCCACATACTCAAATAAAAATAAAAACAAAATATGAACAAAAGAAAAACGGCTGACATGAAAGTCCAACATAGTCGTTTGGTCATTTGATAGAATAAACATATGTAAAAATTATCGTCTAAAAGAAAGAAAAAAAATATTATTTTCTTTTATATTTGCTAGCGTTAGATCTGGAAGAAAAAAAAGAAGATTTTCTGAATCGAACGACTGAAAAATATGATGAAAGGAAGGACTGAAAAAATATTCCTAAATACAGCAAAAATCATTTCACAAGTAGATTTTAAAAGAGAAGCGAAGACAGATATTCTGGTCACGAATAAAAGTTCTCGATATTTACTAAACTCATTTTTAGTATGGAGAAGGACCAAATAGCGTAAAAAAGTTTCCTTTAAGTGGGGACAAACCACTTTTATAATGATGTTCACCCTGTACAGTCACCAAGAGCCACTCGAAGAAGTGGGTTAGATAGTACCCCTATTCCAAGCAAGGTGATAATGACACCAAGATGCAAGAGATCACCGGAAGTGAAAGAGAAAGAAAAGACTTTAGAAGAAGCTGGAAATTCAATCCTAAACAGGAAACAAAGGATAAACCTTTACTTCTGTTAATAAAAAAAGCAGAAAGAAAGGGGAACCTGACGATAGGCGAAGCTAACTACTCCTAATATTACTTAGAAAATCTACCGTCGAAAACAATGCATTTTATTTGAGTTTAAAACCAATCTCCTACAGCGTGCAAAAATACTTATCTCAGGCATGAAACACATCAAACTTGGCATTCCACTAATGATATGCTTCAAAGTAGCAGCAGCTGCATACACTGTGAGAATCGAACTCACTATATTAACGATTTGGGCTGTGAGACGAGCTGGTCAAAGTTGTTTTATAAGTGCAGCTTAAAAGTGGCACAAGACCGAAACTAATGGGCACACAGTGAGTCTCGAACTCCCTATCCAGTCGTAAGTGATATATCAAAACAAGCTTGTTAACCATTACACCAAGTCAGAGACAGAACTAACGTCGAATGATACGAAACTGCGTCTCGATTTAGTTTAATCATCCTTCTTTCTCCGACGGAGTGTCATTTATTGGATATTGAAAATTATAACTTTTAAAAGAAAAATACAAGGTATTAATTATTGTATGAATTCCAAAGGTTAGTACGCTTCCTTGCAAAACAAAAAACAAAATTCTAGTATTTTTAATGTCGTATTTCTCGCCAACTAACAGACATCGGCGTCATGAGGAGACTAGAGTGTCAAACAGGGAGAGTCCTGAGTATGACGATAAACTACATCCGACAGAAAGGCCTCTGATCGGATGCTTGAAGGTTTTGAGGAGCGTGGAACCACCTCTTAAGTGTTGTGGTTCCCAGGTCTACCCTAACCCGGGGTGTTAGCAGCTGTTAGGGTAAATAGTGAAAACCCAAACAGAAAGACAACACTATGAAAATATAAAAAAAACATTTTTATATTGTAAAAGTACCAGCAATACCTGTCTATATTTCTGAGATGAGGTATTATGTACACTATTTACATTATTCGGACTATTGTTCTCATCTTTGTCGCCATATTTATTGCAACGTTTCGGCCTTTCAGTATCTGTCTATATTTCTGAGATGAGGTATTATGTACACTATTTACATTATTCGGACTATTGTTCTCATCTTTGTCGCCATATTTATTGCAACGTTTCGGCCTTTCAGTATCTGTCTATATTTCTGAGATGAGGTATTATGTACACTATTTACATTATTCGGACTATTGTCCTCATCTTTGTCGCCATATTTATTACAACGTTTCGGCCGTTGTACGTTCCGGCCTTCTTCAGATGGTTGGAATGTCGAAATGAACTCAGTGGAGTAGACTGTTCTAGTTCCACGTGCCATGTTTAATGGATGTCAGTTATCAGTTATCTCCTGTTAATTCCCTCTCTGCAAGTTCTTGTTAAATAGAAAGGTAGAATGGGTTCTTTAGCCTTGGCGGTAACTAGTTTAAGAGAATGAAAACTTTGAATTCTAAACCGTGTAGAAGGCAACAAGAGAATACTTTCCAAGAAATCATCTCAATTCAGTGATGGCAAGTAAAGAGAAAATTTATGCTCGTCTATGTGCTGAAAGAACATTGTATTTAAAAGAGAAAAACGAACAAGTTTTTTAATCATTTTAAAATATCTAAAATATTAACTGATGGAAATCAATTTCCCCCTATTATCTGTGATAAGATTTCTGTTGTAAAAAAAAACAAACTATTTCCATCTGTCAAACACTTCGACAAAATCTTGATTGAATTGATTTAGATAACTTTCGTAAATAACTTTAGTAAAGCCTATGTGCTTTATAAGTCTGTTAAAATCGATTTAAAATTAAGAAATCGATTTGATGTAGGTATTAGATTTACTTACGTCTTATTTATTCTCTTTTGCTGTTTCTCACATATACACTCGCGAATATATACACACTCTTTCTCTCTGCCTCTATCACGCACGTACGCACACACTCACTCATATATATACACACACACACACACTCTAAACTATGTACTCTTTGTTTATTACACTCACCCTCTTTTTCATAAACACACACATACACATATACTCTCTTTCAAACATGCACACGCACTCTAAACATACCCGTTTTCATTCACACACACCTTCAGACACACACTCTGAAACACACGCACTCAAACATATATTCTCTCTCTTAAACTCATGAACACACACACACACACGTATTCTCTCTCTCTCTTTCACGCACACACATTCTTTCTTTACAGACGCGCGCTCTCTCTCAAATATATACACACATTCTCTCACATATATTCATACACACTATTTTTCTCACACACATACATACACACACTGCTATATTTATCATTCTGTCTCGCACACACATACTTTGTCTTTCATACACAATTTTACAGACACACACACGCACACACAGACAGACAGACACACACACATACACACACGTACGTTATAGCTTTGCCGAATGAAAAATTGAGAAGTTAAATTTTTTGAGTTAAGACATTCACGTAATTTTCGGAAAAACACAAAGTGCGTAAAATTACCGAAGTTTTTAAATCGAAAAGAGAAAAGGAGAAGGGACGTTAACTCGATTTTCAGCCTGTCTCTTTCTCGTTTTTTCTTTATCCTGGAGTTTCAATGATACTTTATTGATAAAAACAAAAAATAATTAAAGTAAAACAAAACCAGTTTGAAAGGCTGGGTAAATAAAATTAAGAAACACGCATTTTCAAAACTCAGTTCTTAATTCAAATTAATCTAAATTCAATTTTCATTTCAATACCACCAGTACCACAATAACGGATTCTTTCTTTTTTCCTTCTACTTTTTTTTCTTTTTAATTTTCGAGAGTTTTACAATAGAAATTGTTGTTTCGTTCTTCTCTTGCCGGCGAGCGCCATCTTACATTTGGTGGCGCCCTCTGGCCGCTTTCCTAATTCTCTTCTTCCATTCTCAGGGCAGTAAAATCTTTTCGCCACTAAACTAAAAACAAGCAAACAAACAAAACAAAACAAAACGAAAGGCAATAACAGAACAACGTAAGCGAATTTGACATATTCACTTCCATTTCTTCGCATTGCAGGCTTCTATTTGCATACAAATTCTGTCGTCTTTATCGTATTCGTCTGTTTTACAATCTGTCTAGCTGTCTGCCACCATGGCGGAGTCGAGTGACTGTTTGGAGTACATTTTCGATCTGCAATGTGTTTCTCTTCTATTTTCTTCTCTTCAATTCGACTGCGTTTCTTTTATATCCCGGTACAAGCGTGTAGATTTCTCACTTATTGCTTAATACGTGTGTCTTTTACATTGCCAACTGGGTTTGCATGGCAAATGTTAAGTCTTATAACTTATTCACTTATTCCCTATACATCAACAAACCGTGTATCCAAGAGGTAATATAAAAAAACGTAGCTTGAGATTTATCAATGAAATTTTGAGATGTTCATCTAGGGCAGTGGTTCCCAACCTTTTTTACATGGTGGCACACTATTGAGTTCTTTAAATATTCGCGGCACACCTATCACAAAAAATAAATATTTTCCACTCATAAAGCCTTTTTGCAATAAAATAATAAAAAACAAAGAATATTATATAAGAAGAATTTTTATTCACATAAATCAACATATCCTGTATTCAATATCGGGTATAAAATAATAATGGTGAATGTCAGTTGGACAGTTGGGCATAAAGTTAGATTAGCCTGAAATTGAAAAGATTAAAAATGGTTAGGAAAAGGTAAAAAAAATGTTTGGGAGTTAGGAGCATTACGTAAAACCTCACATAGTACAGTTCTGTGTTACAAGTTTTTGTCTTACAACCTGTGTATTTAGGAATCGTTTTGGTATCGAAATCGGGTCTGAATTATTCAGCTCCGATGCCGTTTCCCGATACTTTGAAAAACTCCTGATATTCCGATTAATCGTCCCATGACGAATATAAACCATAATAACGCTTACCAATTAGTATGCGCGAAACGTTTAGATTCCAGAAATTCGGCCATTTTGAATTGAGCGGTGTCATCAGGATTAAGAAATTGAATGCCTTTATTAAACAAAATGAAATTAAATGGCTTCTAGGTATTATGTATTCGCGGCACACTAGTAATCATTCCGTGGCGCACTAATGTGCGCGGCACGGTGGTTGGGAACCCCTGATCTAGGGTATATCCAGAAGTGATCATATATTTGCAAAGTTTTATATTTAGAAAATTAACCTATTCCTTGCAACAACAAAAAAAAATATATATATATTTTAATGGGGTATTTTTCGCCAAATAACACGCACCGGCGTCATGAGGCGACTAGAGTGTCAAATATGCGGATTCCTGAGTATGACGATAAACTACATCCGTCAGCAAGACATCTGATCGGGAGATTAAAGGTTTTGAGGGGCGTGAAACCACCTCTTAGGGACTGTTGTTCCCAGGTCCCGGGGTGGTAGCACCTGTTAGGGTCCCAGCGATGGGAAAATAGTAAAACCCCAAACAGAAAGACGACACTATGAAAGTATAAAAATACATTTTTTTTTTACCAACAATACATTTTTATATATAAAAAAATACTAACTATGCCTATTTATAGTAAAATAAATAACAATATTTTTTTTTCTATGAAAGCATAGAAATATATTTTTATGGTAGACATAAATTTTATATGAAATAATTCCCAACACTAGATATTTATAGTAAAATTACCAAAAATACATTTTATAGTAAAATGATAGGCAATGCCTTTTATCTGTAGTTCAAGACATACAATTGCGTTCACAATATATTTAGCTGAAGTGTGCACCTCGGGGTGGTGTTATGATTAACGAGCTTGTCTCGCTAGAACAATTACGACTGAATAGTGAGTTCGATCCTCTCTGGGTGCCCACTACATTCGGCCTTGTGTCACATTCAAGCAACGCTGAGAAAATCTCTATATTTAGTTAAAAGCTATCAAATTGTGTTCAGAAAATTAAATTTTGGCATCAAATGGCTCATAGAGGTGTTGATGTGCCGTTAAACAAGGAAATCAAATCAAACAGGGGATGTTGAGTTGTTATTCGAATACCAGTAAACTACCATAGGTTTTTTTTGTGTGTGTAATATTTTAAAGTGCGTTATATAGACAGAAAAATCAGAATTTAAGATATAGATAAATAGACAGAAAGAAAATTCTGTTTTTTTTTTTTACTTTTGTGTTGGTTGATTTAGAAATACGAGAATTTCTTTTTTTGTTCCACATCTTAGTTTTTGATCAAGTGTTAATAAAAATGAAACATGTTAGATTGATAAACGTTTCCTATTTGACCTTAGTCTTATCATCGACGATGGCCTAGGTGTAAGGTATCGGACTGATGTCAAATCGGTCGGGTTTCAATCCCGTCATGAAGCAATTGGACGTCTAGTCACACTGAATAGCTGCGAAACAGTTTGTCTGTGGATGAAATTATATATATATATACATTGTTGTATTAGGGGAGCAGCTCATTATTCAAACATATATTGTTAAATATGACGAATGTCTATTATGTTTGATCATGAGCCATTCTAAGCTTCGTATAGTTGCTTCAATTTCGGGAGAAAATAAAGGAAAAATCTGTACAAAACTGTAAAACTAATTTATATATATAAACACATACTGTTAAATATAACAGACGATATATATATATATATATATATATATATATATATATATATATACACTCTGTATTGAGCACTCTTTTAAGAATAGTATTTGTTGGTTATTGGGAATTATTCCGTATACACCAATCCTATACTTTTATTTATTTATATATATATATATATATATATATATATACTCTACTCAGTATTGAGCATTCTTTTATGAATAGTATTTTTTGGTTATTGGAAATTACTTCGTATATAACAATCCTATACTTGGATATATATATATATATATATATATATATATATATATATATATATATATATATATATATATATATATACACTTAAAAACCAATGAAGGATATTTTTTGCTGTTTTACTGTATCCCAGCTCATCAGTGTGACTAGATGTCCGGTTGTCTCTAGCTGGAATAGAAACCCCAGCTGAATAGGTGTCAGTCGGAGATTCTGCCCCTAAGCCGGCTCGATTCTAATCCTATCTATCTATCTATCTATCTATCTATCTATCTATCTATCTATCTATCTATATATATATATATATATATATATATAGGTAACTATACTCGTGTCGAAAAACCTTCGAATTCTTGATTTAACAATAGCCAAACCAATCTTGAAGGGAAAAAAGGTTTTAAAAAAGGAAGAGCCAGGAACATGAAAGTTTGTCGAAAATAATCGCACAGATACAGGTTCAAGGCCCAAAGAAAAAAAACCGATACGAGTAAACAACTAACTAAAGAGCTCGATACAAACGTAGAGCAAACCTAGTCAAACCTAATGAGCCAGACAAACCTACCAAGGTTTCACTTAGGCAGATCGTCAGGGACCCTTGGTATGTTTGTCTGGATCATTAGGTTTGACTATATATATATATATATATATATATATATATATATATATATATATATATATATATATATATATATATATAAATGAAGAAATATAGTCTTAAAGTGTGCTATATTCATGGGATAAAGTGCTCAATATCAGAGATAGAGCGTGTGTAAATATAAAAGTGGACATGGAAGTCAGCACTTAGAGGCGACAGTCTGTTTCATGCTAGTGCAATCGTCAGAGTTGCCTGACGATTGCACTAGCATGAAACAGACTGTCGCCTCTAAGTGATGACTTCCATGTCCACTTTTTATATATATATATATATGTATATATATTAATTTTCCAATGGAGCAATATATTTTTTATTTATTAATCTGATAGATTTTTATCACATTAAAGGATACTTTTAGAGGAGACTGGTATTTATTTCTAAAATATTGTTTGTTTTTGATTTTGTCGACTGGATATTATAGTAGGGTCATGTTGGGCAACGTCTGTGAGAAAAAAAAAGTACCATGACGAAATTCACTTCGCCAGAAATGTGGAAACGGCATGCTGTACTGCTTGGCATTCGCGCCGGGAGCTCCAAGACGAACATTTCAGAGTGTTTCGGTGTCAATCTGAGGACAGTGCAGAGGATTCGAAAAGAGTTGGATGAGTCTAATGGTGATTACGAAGGTACGGTATCTCGGAAAACTTACACTAATAATTCAGATAAGTAAAGCACACCCGAATTTGTTGGTATGGATATCAGACTCAACACGGAGGCCTACATCAAGTTCCTTGAGGAGGTAGTGCTGCCCAGGGTCGCTGTTGGAAAACCCTATGTCGGACAATAGGAATCTGTACAATGCCAGACAAGCTAGAGAACCCAGCCATGGCTGTCAGACAATTTCTGCGATTACATCACCGCTTACATCTGGCCGCTTAACACCCCAGATTGCAATCACGTTGCTTATTATGCGTGGGGCGCAGTTGAGTGAGATACCAAATAATTCCTTGTAACACTAAAGATGAACCGAAGGCAAGGATTATGGCAGCATTCACCAACTTAAACAAGGAGACTGTCCAGAAGAGTTGCAAGAAATTCTGAAGACTGGAGGCCGAGGTTGAAGCCAATAGCGATTTTATTGAATTCTCTTGTAATATATCAAGATATTTTTGGGTAATTTTGGTAAATATATAGGTTGAAATGAGATGTCAGTGTTATTTTCATTTTTGTCTAATTTAGATGGCAATTTATCCATTGCACCCTATATATATATATATATATATATAAATATATATATATATATATATATATATATATATATATATATATATATATATTTGTTTCCTTTATTTTATCAGCCTGGCGATTTCCGACCCATATTTGATTTGCGTTTGATCTTTAACTCCTACACACACACACACACACACACACACACACACACACACACACACACACACACACACACACACACTTCATCGAATGGCAGGCTTCTTGTCATTTTGTATATATTGTAGATTTTAGGAAGGGAAGAACATACGCCCAAGCATTTATATATGGGTAGATAACTGATTGCTACACCAGGTTCACTAGATCTATCTATCTATCTATCTATCTATCTATCTATCTATCTATCTATCTCTCTGTATATATATATATATATATATATATATATATATATATATATATATATATATATATATATATATATGTATATGAAGAAGTAGAGTTTTAAGGTGTTCTATATTTATGGAATAAAGTGCTCAATATCAGAGATAGAGCGCATGTAAATATAAAAATGAACGTTAAAGTCAACACACAGAGTCGACAGATTGTTTCATGTTAGACGAAATCATCAGGCCACCTGACGATTGCGTCTAGCATGAAACAGCCTGTCACATCTGAGTGTTGACTTCAATGTTCACTTTCATATATATATATATATATATATATATATATATATATATATATATATATATATATATATATATGCGTACTGAGGTTCGTTAAATTCTTCACTTACGCACAGATATCCTTGGCAAAGGTAAGAATCTACATTTTCTTCCCCAGCTATGGGATAATTGGTAGCACTTGTGTCAGTAACTCATGATTCTCCAAAAAATCTTACAATCTAAATATATTTTCTCCCTTTAAATACCATAAAAATGGTTGGTAGACCGTAAAAAACAAATCAATTCGTTAATCAATCAAATCACCCCGAAAATCAAATCGATCATCATTCATCAAATTCGACGGGTCAGTCCTCGATACAGATCGGTTTAGGTGAGCGTGCGTGTGTATTAGTTTTCCTATGCTAACTCGAGTCTTGTACATATATATATATATATATATATATATATATATATATATATATATATATATATATATATATATATATATATATATATGAAAGGTAACATTTAAGTCAACACTCAGATTCGACAATCTGTTTCGTGCTAGACGCAATCCGCAATCCTTAGGCGGCCTGACGATGGCATCTAACATGAAACAGTCTGTCGCCTCTGAGTGTTGACTTTAATGTTCATTTTTATATTTACATGCGCTCTATCTCTGATATTGAGCACTTTATCCAATAAATATACCCCACCTTAAAACTATATTTTTCATATATATATATATATATATATATATATGTATATATATGTATATATATATATATATATATACATATATATATATATATATATATACATATATATATATATATATATATATATATATATATATATATATATATATGTATAATAATATATATATATGTATAATTATATATATATATATATATATATATATATATATATATATATATATATATATATATAGGGTGTGATGAATAAAATAAATTTCCCTCTGTTTTAGGCAAAAATGAACATAAAACTGGCATCTCATTTTAACAGGTATATTTACCAAAATTACGCAAAAATATCTTGATATCTTGTCCAGCGTAAATGAAACTACGAGTGGAAAAAGTATGTTAGCAATCTCTTGAATGGAGACGAAAATGAGCTCTTAAATTCTAATTTCTTCCAAGTATCGAACTCCGACCGCTAAAGCGGCTGTGAAATACCTTATCCTTCTCTAGAATTCACAACAGCTAGAATATTATTTTTTTTGCATTACATTTTCTCATTTTATTTGAAATGTTACACACACATGACTCAGCCTTATCTTGATGCAATATATATATATATATATATATATATATATATATATGTGTGTGTGTGTGTGTGTGTGTGTGTGTGTGTGTGCGTGCGTTGGTATTTGTGTGTACGTTATCGTGCGCGTAGGTGTGCTTATGTTATGTACGTTCATTCGCAAGCGTGAACCTATGTAATCACGCATGCGCACACGTACATATGTATCTTGTGCGTTCGGATATAAATTTCAACATCTTAAGTAGAAAATATCATCGACGCCATGAAAACGCCAATAAAATATTGGCGATATTAAGAAATCGTGCTGCACGTCGAAGTAAGTAGGAAAAAAAAGGCGGTATTTACAGCAAAATTGATCGCAACGTGATAAGAACATGAATAAATATGTTGCACGCCCTCTGGCGAGTATAAAGCGAACTGATTGGATCTCGTGCATCAATATTCGCTTGCTTTTGTTGTTTTTTCCCATCGATTTGTTTGCATCATTCATTTCATTATGATCTGTCTATCGTAGCCTGTTCATATCAATCTGTCTGTCTGTTTGTCTATTTGTCTTCGTCTGTTCCGCGCACATCTATCTAAATAGGCTTAGATTCATATATATATATATATATATATATATATATATATATATATATATATATATATATATATGGGTATAGTTTTACTATATCCATATATATATATATGTATGTATATATGTTATACATAGATATATATGTTATACATATATATATATATGGGTATAGTTTTACT
>OZ038508.1:15572250-15584750 GCA_964036315.1 Acanthosepion esculentum | reverse complement strand
ATAATGATAATAATATAGGTTAATCATTAATCCGTCGTATCTTTTTAATACTAGGATAGATTAAAAAGAAAAGCTTTGGAAATGGAAGGTCACAATCATACCAGTTGACATTGGCGTACTTGGTAAGGTGACTGACAGAATAGAGACATGGAGAAAAAATGGCCTCCCAATAGAACTGTTGTAGTAAGGAAGCCTCTTAGGAATGGTAAGAATAATCCGGAAAGTGATGAATACTTAGAGTCAGTTAATCTTCTTTTACGGCTTATCAACCCTTTTTGGGATCATATAAGGACAAAAACATATTTCGGCTTACAGCACTCGGTGTTTCAAACGGCTGTCCAATCTAAGTATTGACCAGGCTTGGCGTTGCTTAATTTAGGTAATCGAACGAAAAGCAGGGATTTGGCTGTAGGCTACTTAGTATTAAAGGGAAATTGTATGAGACCTAAAGCCGCTGGTTGTGGCCCGCTATCTGTGCCTTAATTAACACATATTAAAATCTTATCAGAGATACTACTACTACTACTACTTTTGGTGCTGTTGCTACTACTTCTACTGCTACTAATAATAATGATTAATTTGGATCACTTTAACCGAGAAATCTTCGAACCTGGATATTGTCGGATCATAAAAATGTCGGAAATCAGGAACTGTAAACTAAATTCATTTTTTCGTAGGTATATGAAATAAATATCAGCAGTTTATTGTTTTTTGAACGATTATTCTAATAGAAAGGAAAATAGAACGATACATATTTAAAAATCTTTTATTTAATAAATTATATTATAATAAATTAAAATTATTTGCATCTACTTTTTGTATTAAACTATTTTAATAAGATTATTCTTAAAATAAACACTGAAAAGTTGTCGAATTTCGAGCTTTTAATTTTGTTTCATAGTGCAATTAGTTCTTTACATATTAAGTTTAACGGTAAATTATTGTTCCAATTTTGAAGTCTTTTATTGTTGGCAATAAAAAAATATGGCACCAAAATCCCCAAAAGCATTGGAATAGCAAAAGATGCCTTCCAAAAGTTAAGCAAATTATTAAGAAACATGAAAACTTAATAAGAAACAAAGAAAAGCGTGCTGACCTGCTCTGTAATGTCAATCTTTCTATATGGCAGCGAATGAAGAAAAATTGGATGCAAAAACAAAAATGTTGTTCTACAGAAGGATGCTGAGAATACCATGGATGTAGAACGTAAGTAACGAGAGAATCTTAAAGAAAATAGAGTCAAAAAGCACAGCTAGAACTTCTGAGACACGTAATGAAGAAGTAAAGCTTGAAAAGATCAACACTTACAGGAAAATACGGGGGAAAAGCTACAGAAGGAGGGAGATGGCCATCTACCCGACAAGCTTGTGTGAGGGATGATGAAAAATCAAACATTTAAGGTGCTGGAGATTTTAAGATCTGCAAGAGAATTCGGATTAAATCTTCAAAATAGCTCCGCGGTAGATACAACTGCCACAAAATCATGTTGCGTTCTTTGTCGTCCCCAGAACCGCACGCACGGTAACAACGAAAAGGGTTATCTACTTTTGGTGTTCGTTTTTATTAAGAATGGCAGCTTGGATTCTAAGAGGCAGTAGGAGGAACGCATGTCGCATGTTGGCCCATCGTCTCTCAGCGGATGGTCTTAGCCGTGGCAAAGCTGGGTGTGGGAGGCATACCGACGCTTCAGAATTCTTGAGGCCCTCTTTTGAATTCGCGCCGTTTTGGACTTATATCCGAAAGGCAGACAAAGGCAATCCATCCCTGTCAGAATAGCCCACTCACGAGGCACTCCGGCCAATCACTGATCATTCTGGGTCTGGTCTTCGCATTCTGTAACAATCTGTAACAAAACTGAAACAAAAAGCGGAGAACCTAGGCCAAAGGCAATTAAAAGAAAGCTGGGAGCAAGAGTCTTTACATATCCAGTTCCTTCACCGAAGCGAAAATGTTAACGTAGATCAATTCGCACCCTACTAGTGGCTAAGGAGTTCATGAGTTAAGGGTGAGACTGAATAGTTTATTCATGCTTACGCGCAAATACCAAGCTAATATCTTGTATAATAAAACGGTCGCAAAATATAGGTTCTGTGACCAATACAATGAAATTATTGATATCTTTATATCATTTGACTCAATGCTTATACCCAGTCAATACAAAAACCGTCCTGACAGGGTAGATCGATGTCTGCATTGAAATATCTGTCATCATTACGGGATAAACATACAGCTGCAAATTGGTATGACCCTCATCCTGAATCTGCAGGGGGAGAAGATGTTACCATTCTCTGTGATTTTTCTATCAACGTTTTACACATTGGAGCATGAACGCACCAAGTGGCAAAAACATCTCTGCGAATGTTTTTGAAAGACTAAGTAAATACAAAGATTTGGAGATGGAAGAATTTTCCTGTTGTGGTTGGAGCTTTGGGTCTGATAAAGAAAGGAACACAACAACAAATCAACAAAAACCCTGATACGCCATTTCTCCAGGAAATCCCAAAATATTTCCAATAAGCACAGTGCATATCCGACGTAGAGCCTTGTCCATTTAATATATTTTAATAGCTGTCTTGTTTATACTATTTACATTATTCGGACTATTGTCTTCATCTTTGTCACCATATTTATTACAACGTTTCGGCTGTTGTACGCTTCGGCCTTCTTCAGGTGGTTGAAATGTCGAACTGAACCCTTTATTTCTCTCAGGGACACATGGCACAGTGGATAAAGACGCTATTTAGAGCGTTGGTTAGACCCAGTGACAGGACCCAAAGTGTGTGAGTTCAACACCTGGTTAAGGTGGTGGAGAACTTGGAGAGGGGGATTAACAGGAGATAACTAATAACTGACATCTATTAGACATGGCACGTGGAACTAGAACAGACTACCCCAGTGAGCGAAATAAAGGGTTCAGTTCGACATTCCAATCGCCTAAAGAAGGCCGGATCGTACAACGACCGAAACGTTGTAATAAATATAGCGACAAAGATGAGAACAATATTCTGAATAATGTAAATAGTGTACATAATACCGCATCTCAGAAATATAGATAGATACTGAAAGGCCGAAACGTTGTTATAAATATTTCGACAAAGATGAGGACAATAATCCGAATAATGTAAACAGTGTACATAATACCTCATCTCATAAATATAGACAGATACTGAAAAGCCGAAACGTTGTAATAAATATGGCAACAAAGATGAGGACAATAGTCGGAATAATGTAAATAGTATATATAATACCTCATCTCAGAAATATAGACAGATACTGAAAAGGCGTAACATTGTGATAAATATGGCGACAAAGATGAGGACAATAGTCCGAATAATGTAAATAGTGTACATAATACCTCATCTCAGAAATATAGACAAATATTGAAATGCCGAAACATTGTGATAAATATGGCAACAAAAGATGAGGACAATAGTCCGAATAATGTAAATAGTGTACATAGTACCACATCTCAGAAATATAGACAGATACTGAAAGGCCGAAACCTTGTGATAAATATGGCAACAAAGATGAGGACAATATTCCGAATAATGTAATCAGTGTACATAATACCTCATCTCAGAAATATAGACAAATACTGTCTTGTTTAATTAAATGAAAACAACAAAAATCCAATCCTTTGCTTGCCCAAGATCAAAGGTTATGACCCGGCATGTGATTCTAAAACAAATGCAGGTAAATAAGAAATGTTTTAAAATAATAATATTAAGATTTCCACTTCCAGATACTTGTATTTTGATATTGTTTTAAGGATCTGTATTTTTGAAGCCCTTAAATAAAGAAAGCTATAAAAATTCAAAGAATTTGAAGTAGAAATCTCGAAAATGTGGGACAGGAGGACATCAATTATTCCAGTTGAAGTGGGAATCCTCCGATTGATTGGAAAAGGCTCCAATAGACTTATTGAATAAATTACTGGTAGCCCATGCCTGAAGAAATTCTAAAACAAACTGTACTCATAAGTACAGTACATACGTTACGAAGAGCTTTATCTATGTAAAATTTGTGTGATCTTGGGTTTTTCCTTGTTTTTTTTTTTTACAAAAATGATCAGTGGAAAATGTCATGAAGCCATTTCTGACCTTAGGTCTCTGGTTGGGACCCGGAAGGAAATGCGTATACAACAGAAATCAAAGAAATAATAATAATAATAATAATAATAATAATAATACCCAAACCCGGTTACGGAGATAGGATCTGTAACAATTTTCTAGGACTACAAAATAAACACAGGCATAACAATCGAAGCTAATCGCAAAGACATCGTTATTAGAGACCGCAAAAAAAAAGGCTTTGCATTGATATGGCAGTCCTTGCAGACTGCAATGTATCTTTGAAGATCATCAAAAATCTATCAAAATACAAGGACATTAAAATCGAAATCTCAAAAATGTCGCTCATGATAACATCAACTATTCCTGTTGTAGTTGGAGCCCTCGGATGAAACGGTAAAGATTCCAATAAACTCATTGAAGGGATTCCTGGTAGCCCATGCATTAAAGAAAATACAAAAAATTGTTCTCACAGGTACAGCCCACACATAACGAAGAGCTTTATCTATGTAAAATATGTGTGTTTTTTTTTTTTTTTTAAATTCTTCAGTGGAAAATGTCATGAAGTCAGGAGTGTGGATGTAATGAAGCAATTGATTAAGTGAAAGTTGAAATTGGATTGGCGAAAGAACATATGACGTAAATACGATAGATATTGGCTCCCGACACCCACCACATGTGAGGCAATGGCAGGCAGATAGCGAATATATAAATGATTAGCACAAACTGAATCACTCTTTAGACGATTACATGGAATATTAAGATGAAGACGCAGAGTTGAACAATGAGAAAGATTGGTGTAAGTGAGAGTGGGAGAGAGGGAGATAGAGGTAGAGAGTAACAGTGTAAGAGATAATGGAAGCGGAAGTGGGAGAGTCACGGTGAGAGAGAGAGAGAGTTGGAGTGAGATAGAGTGGTAGTGAGAGAGTGAGAGACAGTGAATGAGAGTGAGAGAGTGTAAGTGAGAGAGAGAGTGAGAGTGGAAGTGGAAGTGGGAGAGTTAGGGTGAGAGAGAGAGTGAGGGAGAGTGGGAGTGAGAGAGAGGGATAAATATAATTGGAGTAAGAGAAAGAGAGAGAGAGACTGAGTAGAGTGGTAGTGAGAGAGAGTGAAATTAATAGAAGTATCGTGATGAAATTGATCATAAACGAAAATGACCTGTTCATCATGAATTAACCATAATCAAGGAAGCTCATGAAGTATTGAAATAATAATTTTCAAATACATACATACATATATATATATATATATATATATATATATATATATATATATATATGTATATATATATATATATATAGGGTGTCCATAAAGTTCGTGTGCACTTTAAAAAAATTATAACTTGTAATTCTGTAAAAAATGTTATAAAGTTTAATGTACCTAGTTTTAATTATAGCTAAAATAACTAATGTGATTTCAGGCATTACTGTAAATCAGTTGGCAAATGTTTTCCGTGAACTGCAAAATCGTATTACCCTTTCCATTGCTAATGATGGAGGACATGTGGAAACTTAAATAAAATTTCAATAAAACCTTAAAAAATATAGATTTACTTCTTTCTAATGCTTTTTACAAATTATTTCTATCGCAAATACAAATAAAGTTATAAATTTTTTAAAGTGCACACGAACTTTATGGACACCCTGTATGTATATATATATATATATATATATATATATATATATATATATATATATATATATATGTTTTTAATTTGGTAACAAAATTGAATTCAAAGGCTTTGGCTTCCATTTTCGAAACATGGTTATCACTGTGTAGCGATAAAACCATATTTTAAATCAATTAATATATATATATATATATATATATATATATATATATATATATATATATATATATACCACGTATAGTTTCAATATTTAGCCAATGAAAAAAGAAGATTAACTTGATTAACAGCCTTTAGCAATGAAAATCTCAGCCCACATAACTGATATTTTCCTTTCTATACTTTCTGTTTAATATAATAGCGTTCGTGAATTATGTCAATTAAAGAATAATAGGAATAAGAATAGGAATATTTTTTTTATGATTTCTTTTGGAAAAATGATGACATCATATATTATCCATTTCTAAATCACAATCGAATTTCTGGCATCTTATCTTCAGTCACCTCCCCACAGCAGACACGTAGCGTTCCCGTGTATTTCCTATAAATATTTTTATTTTAGTTGTGCTGATGAGCTTGCAAAGTTGGTACGTAGAATTTACGAATTTAAGCGCTGTACAAGAGTGGCCTGTATACGGATAAAAAGGAGTTCAGCAGATATACAAAGAAAAAAAAAGGGACTTAAGGCAAGGATGTGTCTTCTTACCGGACTTATTCAACCTATAGAGTAAGGCAATTCTGAGACGACTAGAAATCTTACTAGGATTCATCTTTGGTGATCACAATCTTAAAAATATAAGATAAAAAGATGACACAGTGCTGAAATCAGATACGGAGGGGGAACTATAAAACCTCCCACAGAAAGTAGCAAAGAAGAACGAGAAGGGACTAAGCATAAGCTACAAGTGGACAGGATATATGGTCATCAGCAAAACGATGCGATTAAAATGCAAATTACATGACGGGGATACTAAAATCAAGCAGGTACAGAAATGTAAATAACTGGTAAGTTTTCTAACAGAAGACGGTATGTGCGACACTGTGATCCGAAGAGGTATTGGGACGGCCAAAGACGCATCCCAAAAGCAATGTACTAAGAGACATGAAAGTTTCGTTAGAAACAAAGAACAAAATGCGGAACTGTTACGTGATATCTCTCCTCCTGTATGGTAGAGAATATTGGACAATTTCCTCAAAGATGAAGATGAGACTTGGAGCAACAGAAATGTGGTCCTACAGAAGGATGCTGAGGATACTATGGAGAAACGACGAGATTTTGATGAGAATGTAAAAAAAAAGAGGAGACTTATGCTTAATATCAAGTAGAGGTAGTTGAAATTTATGGGACACGTAATGAGGAAGGAGTGCTTGGAAAACCTGATACTCACAGATTAAAGGAAAGAGCGACAGGGGGAAGCGATGCGTAACATACTTAATGGATTTACACAAATGGATGGCAGAACAGGGTCTGGGAGCAGTATCAAAACGATAAAACTTATTAAGAGCTACAAAGGACAGGAAGATATGGAGGGCTATGTTCACATACGTCCTGAAGGGACACGGCACATAAAATTTCTTAACGTTTTTTTCTTATATTCTCTCACACTCAGTAAACCACTTGCGTCTCAGTAGATTTATTGCCTTGCTTAGGAGGAAATGATAAAAAAAATTTGAATATGATACTACAAACAACTAGAAAGAATAAAATATTCTATGTTTTATATTATCGTTACTGCCATTTGACTTTCTTGTGGAATATAGGCCTAGAATATAGACTCAACACGATGGTGTTGTTGCTGTGTTTTTTTTTGCTGCAAGTAGCTTCTAATAGGGTGGAGTTGCCAACCCTAAGCCCAACTAGTTTTGAATTTAGAGTTGCCAACCAAGGTTATTGAAAAAATATCTGCCTTGTTATTTAATCCATAGCAGTTGGTAGAAGAGAGGAAATCATATCGTTCCCAAGGGAATTAGTACGAAAATGCGTGCACATCAGCTTTATAACTGAGATTAAATAATTAATACCTTAGTTTATTTATATTTATTATCACGCTATTCTGAGCTAACTGTAAGTATAAAACGTCTGGGTGAGCATTAGCCTACAAGACAGCTCAAATTAGCCTCGGTATAACACAGCCGGCCCGGCTCGATCTTGCGTTGTTGCCTCGCTTGTCAGTACTGCCGCCAGTTATCTGCTTTCCGCTTAGTTCCTTCATCTGCTTCTGTCACGTTGTATTCCTTGTTCACAGAGCAGTGAAGATCGAGTTTTTGATACAACAAAATCAACCTTTCCCGTTAAACTCTCTATCGTGACACATTGTCTCCTAAAATTTAGAGCCGGTTCAATCAACAGAGGTCAGTTGGGTATTCTCTCGGCATCATGTCACGTGGGGTTCAGCAGTTCTTTCGTCCGCTGCTGACTCGTCTCGTCTCGTCTCGTCTCGTCTGCGTCTCTTGTAGTATCTCGCTCCAACTGCTGGGTCTCTTTTATATGTATTTCGATTGACTCCCACCGCACCTCATGACTCATCAATATTCATATCAATTAATTATTTTCTTCAATTTTGGAGAAACGACAGTAACCGTAAAACAAAGCCGTTAGTTTTTCAAAACAATACATTCTTCGACAACAATCTTTGTTTATCATTTATCTATATTTCGGTCCGCGATCGGTTACTTATTCAAAACAACAATTTTCCGATAACAAAATGTGCTTGACATCAAGGAATTTCCTTTGTTGTCGATTTTCCAATTTGAACCATATAATTTTCTGCCCATTTTGCATGTTCACAAAACGATACTTCACATTGTTTACATTACCGTCTTTGCGAATTCTAACAATTCCATTTTTCTTTCGGCTTACATTTAACATTCCTATTTTATTCAGCGTTCTTGGTTATCAGAAAGAAAAAAAATCGTTTTTTTTCTCGCCTCATATTTCAATTGATGTTTCCACCTTAACGTTTTTAACCCTTCCAATTCTCCAATTCCTATACTGGGATTTCACATGAACCGTTTTAATTTTAATTTCATACTACCAGTATCACAATAGTGTCACATCGGGATATATTTAAAAACCAATTTCTGGGGAAAAGTGTGATTATGTATGTCATCAAAGACGTTACCTTTCCAGTTGAAAATATAAGCTGAGGTATATTTTGATTTATTCTGTTAGATGGGAGACATTTTTAAGACCGTATATAGTGGCATATGAAACAATTTCTAGGGCATTAACTATTATCATGTAATGGATGTAGGTCGCAGTACAAGTAATAATAGTCTTCATCGATTAAGTATAAAATAGATATTTTATGAACCAAAATTACCGAGGACTTTTTGGTTAAATTTGTTAAAATTGTTTTCTAGCGATAAACGCATTTTATAAACGAATATTTGATTTTTAATTGTATACAACGGAAGCTATTAAACAATACACACATGCTTTTCAGTCAACTTTAATCTCAAAAAGTTTAAATGCAATGTCAATCGCTATGAACTGGCAGCCTGATTACCCTTCTTTTGTTCTCTTTCGTCAGTAATGTTTCTGTTTCTTACTCTTACACACCCAGTAAACCCATTTTGTCTTAGTGGCTTTACTGCCTTGTTTGGGGGGTGAAATCGACCAATAAAATACTCCCCTTTGAAATAAACACCCATTTTTATTTTAAATAGCATGTATTACATCTATAGCCCTGAGCAGATATGGAATTTGGAGACAATAATCTGAACGAGGAGATGTATTTTCCCATAAAGGGAAAATTGAACCTTGCTTGACGGTTCTCTGTGGCCGAGCGTTCTAAGACACGCCGGGTGAAACGGTGGTTTATCCTACAAAGAGAGACTCAAGTTTGAGTCATGCCGGATTGCATATTTTGCGTAAGATTTCTCGAGTGAGCATAGCAACAAATGTAATACATACTGGATAGGCTCGCCTATCGCCCGGTTCACACTCATCCCCGGTTTTTAAACAGGAGTAGAGATTTATCCCTTGTTTCCTGTTTAGGATTAGGTTTCCGGTCCCTTCTAAAGTCTGATTCAAATCTATAGCATTAATATTTCAGCCTAAACTCTGAACTTTTATTTAATATTTATTTTTATTTTTTATTTTCCTCAGTAGGAAAAGATAGGTCAAGTTATTGTTCGGTTTACACTCCTCCTCGGTCTTCTGAGCATTATCCCCTTGCTTGCGTCGAATTGATTAAAGAAACTAAAAACGGAGCGTCTATTTCAAATACGGGTATCCACTAAAGAAATGCCGCTTCAACTGATTAAAATGTCGGATTAAAAATGAATTTTTTTCTGAATTTTTTTGGATGAGGACTTATCATTATTTACACTATTTAAATTCGGACTATTTTTGTCACCTTTATTGTTCCCTTGTAGGTTACCCAGATCGATATGCACCTGGGAAGGCCGGAGGGCACAACGTCAACTGTTCGGGTTTCAATTCTCAGTATTGGATGCGCCCTGCTGATGAGTCCCAAATATAGGACGAAACGGCCGTCGAGTGCTTTCTGCATTCTGTTGAGGTTTCTTCTTGACTCGATGAATTACTTGATTATGATATATATATATATATATATATATATATATATATATATATATATATATATATATATTATTTATTCGAAAATTGTAACATGAATATGTTATAAAATCACTACAAATATAGCCGTTTTGTTTCAACACTTCTGGTGTCTTATCAAGTGATGGTGTTGAATGTAGAATAAAGGGTTTTAAAAGGTTCAAATTAATCAAACATCCCTCGCTTGGGGAAACACTGTTACATAAGCTGGAATGACCAATCAAAATACAAGTATACGGGAATTCAAAAAACTTGACAACGAACTAAGGTTATAATAATTATTTAATGCTTTAATGTTGGAGACTAAAATAGAATTTATTCTAACTAATAAATATTAAATTATACGATAAAATTTTAAAATAAAAATTACCAATTTTAAAATTTAAATTTAAACTATATTAAGTTTAAAATTATAAAATTACTGAGGAAAAAAATACATGTTTTTCTATTTATTTTGTTTTTATTCAAATTAAGTTGGAATAAACGTTAAAATGTTGCTTTGAACTTCATGACAACGTAGATACATTTGAAGCATAAACAGAGGCAAGGGATGATGAAATCTTGCAAAAGACAAAACATACACAATCAGATTATCATGCATAAGCATGCATATGTATTTAGATATATACACACACAAAATAGCGACGAGACAGGAAATATCTGCACGACCCTTTTTTTAAAAAAAAAAAGCAACATACATACACAATGAAAGATACACACAAGTGACCATACACACATACACCGACAAAGACACGTACATACATACAGATACATTGACAAGGACACGCCGATACACCTACCAAGAAATATTCAAGTTTGAAAGTGTTATTAAACAAATTCTAACTGCTTATTAAAATATAACTTATACAAGTAAATATACATAAATAAAAATGGTAGAATAGATAAAATTCAACATGGGCAGAACAGAAAAACAAACATCAGGGAAAGAAAGGACATTAAAACAGATAGACATGGACAGAAAAATAGATATAGACGCATAAAAATAACACCATCTAATATATAAAAATGAAAGCTCCAAACACACAAATATATATAAAAATATATTTCATATATACCTGTATACGCACTAGTGCACATACATGAGTACAAAAATATAACAGCAAGTGAAAGAAAATAAAAACTACATACAGACATATGTGTACATACATTCTTCACTACAGACAGAAACACAGAAAAGCCTACCTACAGACAAACATATATACACACACATATATATATACACTTTTATTTACACATATACATATATATATATCCATATATACATATTACACACACATACATACACGCATATTTATATGCATATATACACATACAGAAGCAAGCATAAATATATCAACCCACACAACAACATAAAAAGTAAACAAACCAAATATACATATATATATATATATATATATATATATAATATATAGCAGAAATACACAAACATACATATATACACATATACAAACACGCGCATATATATAAAAACACATATACACACACATATATATATATATACACACACACACATGAATACATTTATACATAGATAAACCTACACATATTCTAACAATATTATCTTAGTGACGATAAAGGACAGTAAAGTCCATACAATATTAAAATGTAACGAGGCACAATTGTTGATTATTAAGTCTATAAGCAATTATAAAACCATTATCAAACAAAAGTAGATTTTAGTTAGTATTGATGATACATTCCAAGACACTAAGATATACATACATATACATATACGAAGACATACGCACATACACCCACATGTATATATATATATAAACATGTATAAATACCCATATATACACATTCACATATACATATATATAAGTACACACACACACACACACACATATATATATATATATACATACACACGCACATGTAGACACATATCTATATTTACATACCCACACATACACAAGCGCACAAACGCACAAACAAGCCCACATATGATAGGTGTCAGCACAAACACACACACATACACACATACATATATACACACACATATAACTATAAGTACATATATATTCGTATATACACATAAACACATACACATTCATCCATACATATATATATATATACATATATGCCCCCACATACATACACATAAACATATACATACATACAGAAGTACACGCAAATAGAAATATATACATACACACACAGACACACACACACACACACACACACACATATATATATA
>OZ038508.1:15563964-15572050 GCA_964036315.1 Acanthosepion esculentum | reverse complement strand
ATTTATTGTTGTGTTTACAGTTAACGGTTAGTTCATTTCTTTGATTTAAGAGATGGGTCTTATTTTTAAATCTAATTACTTCAATTTTTTCTTTAAGACATAGTTATCAAGGGCATATACGGAGTTACATGTTCGGCTCTCTTGTGTTTTCTTTTTTTCTTGTAGACTCCAAAAATACTTGGATAATAAAGTCTTGTACTTATAATTACTGCTATTAAAAGATTGCATATGTCCCCGCCAACGTTCCTTGAATGAATTCATAGTGCAACATATATATATATATATATATATATATATATATATATATATATATATATATGTATAATTTATTCGAAAATTATAACATAAGTTATAATATCACTACAAAAAATAGCCATTTTGTTTCAACACTTCTGGTGTCTTATCAAGTGATGGTGTTGAAGTAGAATGAAAGGTATTAAAAGGTTCACATCGACCAAACACCACTCGATATGGGAGACGCTGTTACATAAGCTGCAATGACCAATCAAAATACAAGTATACGAGAATTAAAAAAAATTGACAACGAACCTTGGTTATAATAATTAATGCCTTAATATATTTAAACATATATTATTAAATATAACAGAGAGTGAATGTCTATTATGTCTGGTCATGAACCGTTCTGATGTTGGTATGTTTGCTTTAATTTCCGCGGAAAATAAAGACAAAAAATTGTCCAACATTTGGATATGTTTTTATTATACTGTTCCTCGATCTAAGCTTTCGGTTTACATGAGCCATCCTCAGAGGGGTTATACGGACATTTAAACAAAGATAATCACCATCGATGATATTCTGTTATGCTCACATAAAAGATTGCTATGCAACGAAAACGGTCGCGAAATATATATATAAATGTGTGTATGTGTGTATGTTTGTGCGTGCGAATATATATGACAAATATTTAAGAGAATTTGGATAATTTTAATTTGGCATTTATTAATATTTATTTATTAATAACAGAGAATAAGCAAAAATAGTCCTGTCGTATGTTAATTGGAGGGGTTTTTCTTCATCTGAGTGAATTATATTTACTTTTTAATAAAACGAGGTTTTCGAATTCAAATTTGTGATTACGTAGTTTTTGGGGGCATTCAAGCCCACTGAATATCTTGTCTAATTTTAAGTCCCTTTTATATTCTTTTCTGTAAGTTTCAGGATGCTTCACCAGAATATTTGACGGAGAGAGTATCTTTTTTTTTACATTCTATTTTTCAGATTCCCGTTACTCAAGACAAATTATCTTTTTCTTTTACATTAATTACCTTCTTTACTCAATTTGAATGGCTTGTGATTATTTTTATATTGAGATTAGTTGCATTTCTTTCCTGTCCATCAATTTTCGAATAATGGATGTAATAAAAAGATAATTTATTGAGAAATGAAATCCCTCCAATATGTGGACCATGTCAGGTGTCGTATACGGTCAGACACATACTGTTGGAATATTGCAGCAAATCCAAAACAAGTATTACAGAACGAACAATCATAGAGAAACTTTTGTAAAAAGGAGATAACATACAGCAATTTGTAAAAAAGTGTGGACTTTACAATAATATAAAAAATATTAAAAAAATGTTTATAAGTATTTACAAACACACAAAAAACACTTACTTTAATATATTCTTGACAAACAATAAAACTTCTTCTCTACCATACATGGGTAATATTCCTTCAACCATACCTAACAAAGTATACAAATTTCCTTTAACCATATCTGAAGAACTATAAAACTTACTCTCATCTATACTTGACTAACTATAAAATATGTTTACAATGCAATCAATTTGGCTCTAAATGACCCACAAGAGGTTGAGGGACCATTAAAGACAATCAACCAGTTAATAAAAAGAATCGTGTTTTATAGATTTTGTATGCTTTTCTTTTAGCATTATATATGAAATAACTAGAATAGTAGATAATTTAAAAAAAAATTAATATGTTTTCCTCATCAGACAGATATTCGGGATTGCAAATTCTATGAGTTCTTAAACAATAACATACTCATTCCAGATTTTATTTTATTATTATAATGTTAGTGTTGTGACAACAGAGATTCAATAAAAATGGCGTATCTACTGTAAATCTTAATGGTGCAGCTTTAGAATTATGTCAATTCATTTATTTTCTCTAAGAAATTCTACCAACTTTAGTTCCCTCAGAAATGTGATAATCTTGATAATTTTGGTTTAATAGAATGCATAATATTATAACACATTATGAACAATCTCCATTCTGCCATAATATTCCTCCTGTACCCTGCGATTTTGGGGTGTTTCGCTTTTTCTTCTTGAGTGTTATATAGCGTTCTTACATGAGATATTCTAATTTTATAATAATCAATTATTCGGAGTATTATCCCTGTCACTGTTGTTTTGATCATTACATTTTATCAGGTGTGTTCTATGTCATTTCTGAATCATCTAGCATTGATAATGACGAGGACATTATTTTAAAGCAGGTCGGATCTAACTACGCTTCCTCCTGCAAAGTGTATGAGTGGGTAGATATATGAAATAAAAATTTTTGAACGTTCAGGCCGATAGACGAATTAAAATAATGTTGAAAATAAAGGGGTCGTCTACTGGTTATTCACTAAAAATATCATTTGAATTTATATACTTATATGAATAAAGACAAAAGAAAAACTCATCTGGGCTGACTCGTTTCGTCCTCTGAGTGACTTTATCAAGGCATATGGAGGAATTTTATTTTATAACAAGTATTTATATAAAAGAGTAAAAATGTTATTGGTTTTTAAGCATTTTCAAATTTAAGAACGTTCATATATATTTATCAGGATAGTTGAAAAGTCAGGCAAGCTATGGAGAACACAATTCATTAGACACGACGAGGCACAATTCATTAGACATTGAACGGCGTCACGTCATATCCTCCATAGTTTGCCTGACTTTTCAGATAACCTGATAAATATGAGCGTTCCTAAAGTTAAAAAATTCGAAAAACCACTAACATCTTTCTCTTCTATACAAATACTTATTACATAATAGAATTCTTGCATCTGCCTTGATATATTTTACCTCCATAAGAATATGTAAGGGAGGTAACGGTTTGTTTTTTTATATTATTAATGTTTTAAAAAGACGCATCTTGCATTGTTTTCAAAAAATTTAAAAATTACAATTTGAGAATCCCAAAACATTGCTTTTATAGACATTTTAAAACATTGTTGCTATACTCATAATTAATTTTATTTCATGTTGGTTTAATCTTTTTTTATATAGATCGCTACTAGAATTTTTTTTGTTTTTTATTTTCATGGTGGAGTATACTTCTATTGTCAATTAATATATTTCTCTAAAACGTAAATGTGAACAAGAATGTTTGTAACGTAAATTGACTATAACGTAGCGCGTTCATGCGGATTTACAAAATATTCACAACTATCAAGTACACTTTTGTCTTAGATGATCTTGGATGAGATGGAACGTACTTGGGAAAATAAAAGTGACGAAAAAAAAGTACGACATCTTTCTTATTTAGTTTTGAAACAACAGTAAGAAATTGATCCGTAAATTTGCAAGGATTAAGATAAATGGACAAAATATGTCTAAATTATACAACCAAATATTGCATGAATAAAGATATGCTGTCTAACTATACACACACACAAAAACACACAGGCGAGGCAACCTTAGCAGGCGTTCTAAAAAAGCCTCACCGGCTAAGGGGAAATGGGAGCAGGATTCCATTGAGTGCGCCTCCTTGGGAGAGAAGCGGCTGGCGTCTACTTCAACCTCTGCTTTGCACTCTTCTGAGTGCCGTGGCGATGACCGACCCGGCAGCTTTGCTAAGCGTGCTAAAATAACATGGCGAGGCAACCTTAGCAGGCGTTCTAAAAGAGCCTCTGTGGTAAAGAGAAAGCGGGAGGAGGAAACCGAGGTAGAGGCCTCTTTGAGGTTTTCCAGTCAATCTCAACGGAGGCAGTATGTTTTGTCACATGAAACGCTTGGTGAGCGTAACTACCGTTTGTACTGCAAATCAGTTTACACATATTCGTTGAAAAATAAGAGGAAACTACCTAAAAGTACGATTTTTGAATCAAGTACAGGCAACTCCGGGCCATGCTGCTAGTTCACAATAAAATTCTACTTAAAAGATTTTAAATCTATTTTTATGGCGGCATTTAAATGTGATTTCATTTCTTTGGTTCAATTTCTGGCTAGTAATTTTATAGTTAATTATTTCAATTTTTTCTTCTAGGCACAAATTACATCTATTTCTGAGGCTTTTAGGAGTGTGGGATTTAGCTAAGATTTCATTTTATCTGTGGGGTGAAGTTTGTATCCTCCTCCTCCTCTCTCTTTCTCTCTCTACACACACACACACACACACACACATATATATATATATATATATATATATATATATATATGTTGGTATGTATACACACACACACATATACATGTTGGGATGTATACACACACACACACACACACACACACACATATATATATATATATATATATATATATGTTGGTATGTATACACACACACACAGACACATATATATATGTTGGTATGTACACACACACACACACACATATATATATATGCTGGTATGTATACACACACAAACACACACACACACAAACTCACAAACACACACACACACACACACACACACACACACACACACACACACACATATATATATATATATATATATATATATATATATATATAGTGAATGGGTATTTCTTATAATTCAATTCCCCTAAATATCAGGTAGCATTTCAACTTCTCAAATGCAAGAATAATCTTATATACATACATATCTATATATATTGAGAAAGAGAAAGAAATACGTTGAGAGAGAGAGAGAGATAGAGAGATAGAGAGAGAGATAGATAGATAGAGAGATAGATAGATAGAGAGAGAGAGAGACAGTGTGTCAGCACTGCATGGTGACAGTCAGTTTCACGCTTCCGTACAATCCCCAGAACACAAAGGTTAATCTGAAAATATCATGCAGTGTTGATTACTATGTCTCTACATTCAAACGGTCATAACCGATACTTTTTCACTATAAATCTTGCAATTTATGTCTATTCAATGTTTTATTAAGTTTTTCAAATTTCCGAATTAGTTATTTTATGTAATCGATAAATTTACCAAAATTCATATTTATTTTATTTTAATTTATATTTTCCTGTTTTCTTTCTGTGTATATTCGATTGTTGCAACATTCATTTTCAAAAATTGTCTTTTTTGTATGTTTATGTAATTTTTCTGTCTAATTCCGGTTTTCTGACATTGGAACCAATTTCTAGTCGCACAAAAAGAAAAAAAATACACATAAAATGCACTCGGGTCGGAGTCGCGGTCCGTCTTGGGCTCAAATTATGTGAGCGTCACAGATGCAGATTTGGAGTTTCCATCGATGAGTTTGGTTTGCATCCTCTCTCCTGTCGTCGTAGTGCCGGCCGCTTTCCACGGCATGCAGCAATTAACGACATCATCAGAAGAGGTTCGGATGCAGCTGGGTTCCCTTCTCAAATCGGACCCGTAGGCCTCGACTGTGGTGATGGAAAGCGGCCGGATGGCATTACCATTTTCCCTTTTAAAATGGGGAAGTCGTTGATTTGGGATGCGACGGATACATTTTCGACCGGTAATTTGATCAGGTCCGCGGGACGCAGAGATAAAAAAAAATAGTTAAATATTCTTCTCTTGGTGATAGATCTTTTTTTTTTTTACTCCTGTGGCAGTAGAGACTTCTGGGGTTATTGGCCCTCGTTCGGTGGCGTTCCGTCGGAGAATTGGCGCGATTGCGTCTCGATTAAGGGATGAGCCTCGCGAAACGGAGTAGCTCTTGCAGCGTGTCTCACTGGCGATGGTTCGTCGTAATGCATTCTCCATCATTGTGGCTGGCAGAGGATAGAAAAAAAATGTTTATAGTTACTTTGTAGCAAACTTTTTTTTCAATAAAATAATTTGTTGAATAAAAAAAAATCATATTAACTAGTAAAAGAAAAAAATGCACATAAAAATACAATTTGACTGTTTAAATGACGTCATTGTCAGTAGTTTGAGATTGATTTCAACACTCCCGAGACGTCATTTAAACAGACAAACAGGAATATTTATGTATATTTTTGAGTGGCTAGAAATTAGTTTCAACGTGGAACGCCGGAAACATACAGAAATAGTTACGTAAGCATACACAAGACATAAGAAATTAAAAAAAAAAGTAGCAACATTCGAAAGTACTCGGGAAAGAATAAAATAGATATAAATATAAACTTTGGTAAATTTATCGATTACATAATACAACTAATTCAGAGATTTGAAAACGTTAATAAAACATTGTATAAACAAAACTGGTCGATATTAGTCAACAAAATTTAATATTTATTTCAAATTCAACCATGTTTAAAAGAATTCTTGCTGCCGAAATACAACTTTCATATATATATATATATATATATATATATATATATATATATATATATATATATATATACGTATAAATTAGTTAATTTGTTTTAATAAATTCATTTTGTTTTTTCCTTGAAAAGTCTACATTGGACAAAACGCGTCGACTAATATTACAGTTTTCCTATTGTCTTTTACATTTTTATATATGTACTAGCAGCATGGCCCGGCGTTGCCCGTGCTTGATTCAAAAATCGTACGAATCATACGGCAATCGCTATCACTTGACTTAAAATATTTTTGCCCTTCCTTGCCTTTAAAAGAGTGCCCTTTGCTGTGCTGATGTTGCTACATGCCTTACTTCTTGCCTATCTCACACTGCAATTTTTTTCTAAGTTTTATACTAAACATTAAATCTGTTACGAAAAAAGAACTAAACAAAATGAACACAAAACGATCAACTTTAAAAAAGGAAAACCGAATGAAAAAAGAATTTTAACAATAAATACTTTTTCACACCCAACCCAGTTCTCCGGAATCAGAATCAACGCTGAGTTTCAGCAAGCGAATGAGCCAACTGGAGTAAAGTGCCATGCAGATTAAAATTTTTCCCACTTGTGACGAATGCAGCTATCGATTTTTTTTAAAAAACTAACTTGGAGCATGTGCATGTAAGTTTTGGTGCAAATCCGTAGAAATTACGGCCGTGAATTCTTAACACACACACACACACACACACACACACACACACAGAGAGAGAGAGAGAGAGAGGCATCCAGCCTTATATATATATATATATATATATATATATATATATATATATATATACACACAGGGTGTCCATAAAGTTCGTGTGCACTTTAAAAAATTTATAACTTTATTTGTATTTGTGATAGAAATAATCCGTAAAAAATGTTATAAAGTTTAATCTACCTAGATTTAAGCAAAGCTAAAATAACTAATGTGATTTCAGGCATTACTGTAAATCAGTTGGCAAATGTTTTCCGTGAACTGCAAAATCGTATTACCCTTTGTATTGCTAATGATGGAGGACATGTGTAAAGTTAAATAAAATTTCAATAAAACCTTAAAAAATATAGATTTACTTCTTTCTAATCATTTTTACAAATTATTTCTATCGCAAATACAAATAAAGTAATAAATAGTTATAAATTTTTTAAAGTGCACACGAACTTTATGGACACTCTGTATATATATATATTTAAAGACATTTATAATATGATTAACATTCTTTTTATAGATACAAGTATTTAAGTAAATGCTCTGTTTTATAATAAACAGTATTAAATAACATTTACCGGCCTGAATGTCCGAGAAATTTTCATAGAAAATTTTCGTTCTCCGACAGGAATCGAACCTGTATCCTATACGTAACCATCATTTCGTGATGTGCCTTAACCGATCGGCCACAGAGAAGCGTCTGATTAGCAAGGTCGATTTTACTATCTTTAAACTTAAATCTTCGAGGCCGGTAAATGTTATTTAATACTGTTTATTATAAAACAGAGCATGAAAAGTCCAATAATTATTTTAATATATTTATTGTTTAGTCGTTATTTTTATACATACAAATATTTAAGTAAATGTTTATAATTAGTAGTGTTAACAACATTTACCGGAATGGATGTCCCTGAAATTTCATAGA
>OZ038508.1:15513964-15561464 GCA_964036315.1 Acanthosepion esculentum | reverse complement strand
TTTAACAAGACCAAATTTCTTATTATTGCGTTATGGTAGGCGTCCATAATTATACTTTATATGATACAAGGCTATAATTGTAAAATTAGATTCACTAAAATTGTGGGCCGTTCTACGAGCGGAGATTACTAACCATTGCTCTACGGTAGGAACTCAATCATTTACTGAGTTTATCTTAGTCTGACACAGGGCCATGTGTTGAGTAATAGTAAGGATGAAATTCATATTGCTATAGCAAATGAAAGGGCAATATGAACTTGCTGATCATGTCGGCTAGCCTATATTTACTGAGTTCAGAAACGGTACAAGGTCAAATAAAGAAAAGAAATTTAGGAAGATTATGTTGCGCCAATATTTCAGATGAGGAATGCTTGTCTTGGTTTACAGTAAGTATTCTACCTTAGCTTGAACACCAGTCTCAGACACCGGTGGGAAAAAAAGCAACCACTTCAGCTACGAGGTAAGCCACGAGTAAATTTTACATATGTCCTGTGAAAAAAAAAAAGAATAAAAAGAACAAAAAAAGTTTAATGACAAAAAATAAAATAAAAAAAGAAATGAAGAAAGACGAAAACAATCTTTGAATGAAAAATGCTCGTACAAGTTGCACAAGAGGGCCAATCTGGAATGATTGCCCGAAGCAGAAAGGGGGTAAAGAAATGAATAAAATAAAATGAAATAAAAAATCTCTACTCCATTGCATCTTTGCTTTCTCATTCCCCAGCCCGGGCGCAAAACCCCAACAAAAATCTCGCCAGTTTTAATGAATAAATCGTAAGAATCGACAGTAGAAAAATTGCTAATTTTAATAAGACCCGCTTTTGTAAGTTAACCTTTTTCCGTTCACCTGCGGCGTTTCCCCCATTTCTCGGGCGACTTTCTGGATTCCAAGAATGCCATGGTAACGGACGGCAGGAAGAAAATTTCATAATTTCCATTGATTCAGGGGTTTTATTTTATTTTATTATTTTAGTATTTTACTGCCATTTTCCTACGACTAGAAAAAGAACATGGCATCAACATATCTATCATATAACTATTATATTAACAATAATTAATATAATTAATAGTAATAATAAAAACTGTTTATATCTCTGAGATGAGGTATTTTGATTACTTGCATTATTTACATTATTCGGACTGTTATCCTCATCTTTATTGCTATATACACTACGTATCGGCTTCTATATCTCTGAGATGAGGTATTATGATTATTTGCATTATTTACATTATTCGGGTTGTTATCTTCATCTTCATTGCCATATTCAAAACGTTTTGGCCTCTATATCTCCGAGATGAGGTATTATGATTACTTGCATTATTTACATTATTCGGAATGTTATCCTCATCTTCATTGCCATATTCACAACGTTTTGGCCGTTGTACGCTCCGGCATTCTTTAAGTAACTGGACCTCTGAGATGAGGTATTATGATTACTTGCTTTATTTACATTATTCGGACTGTTATCCTCATCTTCATTGGCATATTCACACACGTTTCGGCCGTTGTACACTCCGGCCTTCTTTAGGTGATTGGAACTCTGAGATGCGGTATTATGATTAGTTGCATTACTTGCATTATTTGGAATGTTATCCTCATTTTCATTGCCATATTCACAATGTTTCGGCCGTTGTACGCTCCGGTCTTCTTTAGGTGACTGGATCTCTGAGATGAGGTATTATGACCCTCATCTTCATAATAAACATAATCGTTTCCTTACAAGAAATATTCGACATTCATTGGTCGAACAGTATTTCAGAAAATTAGGCTTCCCAAGTACATTAATTGTTATAGCTCTTTCTGTAATATTAGAAAAAAAAAACTACAATTTCCATTCATTTTGCTTTAGGTCTATCCTCCTCTAGGGCAGTGAATGCTGAACAATCTCCTCAAAGATGATGAAGAGACTTGAAGCAACAGAAATGTGGTTCTACAGAAAGATGCTGAGGATACCATGGACCGAACATGTGAGCAGCAACAAGGTTTTAGAGAAAATGAAAATAAAAAAAGGAAAATTACACTTAACGTCAGGAAGAGGCAGCTGAAATTTCTGGGGTAGGTAATGAGGAAGGAGGGCTTGGAAAACCTGATACTCACAGGACAGATTGAAGCAAAGAGGGACAGAGGAAAGTAGCTTGTAACATACTTGCAGAGCTTGAGCAAATGGATGGAAGTATAGGATGTGGGAGAAATAACAAAAAGACAAAACTTATTAAGAGTTACAAGTTACAAGGAAGATGTGGAGGGACATGACCCCATATGTCCTGAAGAGACACGGAACATAAAGGAATAAGACACACATGACAAAGTGAAGGAAAGAGGAACAGATGAAAGCAGCGCTTAACGTAGTTGATGAGATTGAATCAATGGATGGTAGAACAAGGTTTAGGAAACTTAACAAAAAGACAAAACTTATTAACAGCAAAGAGGGACAGAAAGTTGTAGAGTGCCATGATCACCTATGTCCTGAAGGGACACGACAGACAAAAGAAGTGTAGAAATATAATAGCTTTATTATATCACTATTTCTTTGTTGTAGTTGTTGCAGTTAAGATGGTCTTTATTATTCGGCAAAACATTTCACGATTTTGATTGAGAGGATTCATTTCTATGAAACCGTTATTGACTGAGAATGCAGTTATCTACGAATGATTGTTTAGGCATCTGTGAATCAATTGGATGCCATATATTATATCCATATTAAACCGTTTTTTATTTTGAAGAGAGTTGTCTACGGACGATTGTTTACGCATCTGTGTATCAATTGGATGCCATATATATCAATATTAAGCCGTTTTTACCGAGAATACAGTTGTCAACGGATGATTGTTTAGGCATCTGTGAATCAATTGGATGCCATACACGATATCCATATTAAACTGCTTTTTATTTAGAAGAGATTGTCTACGGACGATTGTTTAGGCATCTGTGTATCAATTGGATGCAATATATATCTATATTAAGCCGTTTTTACCGAGAATACAGTTGTCAACGGATGATTTAGGCATCTGTGAATCAATTGGATGCCATATATTATATCTTTGTGAAATTTTGATCAACGTAGCTATTTAAACGACTCGTGTTTTCAGTAGCAATATCTTGGCTTTGTAGTATATTACGGTGCTGGACAAAAGTAGATATGACCAGGTAGGAAAGGTGAAACACTAGGAACTGTGCAAAAAACAGATTAAACCATGCAAATCGCATATGTTCAAGATAAAGTATAGAAAATATCAAATATTCTACAGCTGTCAAAATCCCAGTTGATGTAATGCTTTTTTATTTATAAAAGTAATGCAATATTTATATAGAATCACGGATATTAGATCAACGTGATGAAATAATAGATAATATTTGTTGGAAAAATGTCGCGTATCCAACTCTTTTTGATTATTACAATAAATAGAAAGTTAACACCTTAAAAGTATATATATATAGACATATACAGAATTATAAAACAAAGATTGCAAGTTATTTAAAGCGAGAAAATATTTTTAGATTGTAAGAATTTTTGTTTTGGAGGAGGCGATAATAATAGTTTAGTAACAAAAGTCTTGCAAGTGTTACTAATTAACCCATTGCTGGTGGGATAAGAGGTGTATTCATACCTTTTGCAAGAGTATTAGTGCGTAAGTGAATATAACGAACCCGACTGGAATTAGAACTTGTCTCTTCGATGAAGTATAAATTGCACCACGTGACCATCCAAGCTTACAGAACCAAGTATTCCCAAACAGTCACCCATCTAGGTACTGAGCAGGCTCGATGTTGCTTAATCCGGTGATCGCGCGGGGAACCGGTATTTCAACGTGATGTGGCAATAATATAAAAGTAGTGAATCGAAATATATATATATATATATATTTTATAAAAATAAATAAGCAGTATAGAATTTTACATAAACTTCTTAATGCGGTTCTGCGATTGCAGGAACACTTGCTGAATAATTCGACTTGTGTTGACCCAGCGATATTTTCACAGTAATCAGAAGAACATATTAGGATTATCATCTAAGAATCTTGGCAGCTTGTGTGACCTTGATATTATTATTATTATTATTATTATTATTATTATTATTATTCTTTTTTTTTTCTTTTTTTTTTTTTTCCTTTGATTTCTGGTGTATACTCATTTCTTTCCGTGTCCCGACCAGAGATCTAAGATCAGAAATGGCATCATGGTATTTTTCACTTCGGCATTTAAAAAAAAAGAAGTTGCACGGATAAAGCATTTCGTAAGGTGTGGACTGTACTTGTGAGAACATTTTTTGTATCTAAGGCATAGGCTACCAGGAATCTTTTCAATGAGACTATTGGAATCTTTTCCAATCTATTCGAGGGCTCCAACTACAACAGGAATTGTTGATGTTCTTATGCGCCACATTTTTGAGATTTCGATTTCAAGGTCCTTGAATTTTGATAGCTTTTTGAAGATCTTCAAAGATGCATTGCAGGGACTGGCATATCAATAAGGAGGCATTTTCTTTTGTTTGCTGTCTCTAATCACGATGTCTGGGTGATTAGCTTTGTTTGTTCTGTCTGTGTGTATTGTGCAGTACCATGAAATCTTTACAGATCCTATCTTCGTAAGCAGGTCTGGGTGATGTTCATTCCAATTTCTTTCAGTTAACCATTCCAATCAATTCAGATATTGGAGCTATGGTCTTGCGTAGCATCTGCGTTTATTATTATTATTATTATTATTATTATTATTATTATTATTATTATTATTATTATTATTATTTTGATTTCTTGTGTATACTCATTTCTTTCCGGTTCCCGCCCAGAGTCCGAAGGCTGGAAATATTATCATGACATTTTCAAGTGAGCAATTTAAAAAAAAAGCAAACAAACATATTTTACATAGATAAAGCCCTTCGTAAGGTGTGAGCTGTACTCTTGAGAACATCTACTTCTTTAAGGCATGGGCTACCAGGAATCCCTTCAATGAGTCTTTTGGAATCTTTTCCAATCAATTCGAGGGCTCCAACTACAACTGGAATTGTTGATGTTCTTATCTGCCACATTTTTGAGATTTCGATTTCAAGGTCCCTGTATTTTGATAGCTTTTTGGAAACCTTCAAAGATACATTGCAGTCTTTAGGGACTGCCATATCAATAAGGAGGCAATTTTTTGTTTGCAGTCTCTAATAACGATGTCTTAGTGATTAGCTATCATTATTATTATTATTATTATTATTATTAAGTAGAAAGACAAAAGGCAGTAGTTATTGTGATGGCTTTATTATATTTCCCTTGTCTTTATTTTTATTATAATTGTCGTTTATATTATAATTAGTCTTGTCAAATCTCCAGAACTCTAGTGTTTGCTGGTGAGTTCTGAATCATTGTTATCGGATTTCTCGGTCTTTCATTTTTCTTGTAATGGTTGTTGTGATCGCTCCCAGTGTTTCTGATGATAAGGAGCACGAAAATCCTTTTTTCTCGGACAGTTGGATGTATGCAGGTGGGTGTAATGGATATCGGTTTGGAATGAAACATCGGAGAGTTCGAATTCCAGTCGGCTTCGTTAAGATCACTTATGCGTAAATACCCATGGGAAAGGCATGAATCCATCTCTTCTCTCCCTAGCCGGACAGATTGGTTCTTATACCCTTTGATGGCAACCAGACTGCCGCAGAAAGTAACAACAAACTATTGAGTGAAAAAACATCTGCCTCGTCTGTCATGTATCAAAAGATAAATGATCGCCTGGGCGTGTATCACGTGTCACTAACTTCTAACAATCCCTCAACATTATTCCCTCAATTCATCTCCTTTTGCTTCCTATTGTCATACGGCGGATGCCACGACTTTTATTATAATGGCCCGGCGTTGCCCGTGCATGATGCAAAAATCGTACGACTCATACAGCAATCGCTATCACTTGACTTAAAATATGTTTGCCCTTCCTTGCCTTTAAAGGAGTGCCCTTTGCCGTGCTGATGTTGCTACATGTCTTACTTCTTGCCTATCTCACACTGCGAATTTTTTCTAAGCTCTATACTAAACATTAAATCTGTTACGAAAAAAGAACTAAACAAAATGAACACAAAACGATCAGCTTTAAAAAAAGGACTCGTAACTGGAAAAAACGAATGAAAAAAGAATGTTAACAACAAATACTTTTTCACACCCAACACAGTTCTGCGGAATCAGAATCAACGTTGAGCTTAATCAAGCGAATAAGCCAATTGGAGTAAAGTGACATGCAGCTTTAAATTTTTCCCACTTGTGACGAATGTAGCTATCGATTTTTTTTTGCATGCTAGTATGCTAGTTAACATTCGTGTCAGTCAGCTGTTGGCTCTCACGCCGGCCAATAGAATCTTCCTGCCTATTCGAGGCAGCCAGCTATAGGCTCTCACTCTGGCCAGTAGAAAATGGCCGCAAACTACATGAAAACTGCCGTAGAAGCATGACAAATTATTTCGATGGGAAATGCAAAGTCGGTCTTGGCCTTGGAGCATGTGCATGTAAATTTTGGTGCAAATCCGTCGAAAATTGCGGCCGCGCATTCGTTACACACACACACGCACACACACACACACACACACACACACACACACACACACACACACACACACACACACACACACACACACAGAGACATCCTGCCTTTTATAGATAGAGATTACTATTAGGTTATTTAGTATTTAGCTATTAGTTTACTATTAGGTTATTTGTTCCTTATGGTTAATGCTTATAGTATTTTTAGTCAAAAATAATAAATCTAGTAGTAATAAAATACGAACTACTTCTATAGTGCATTCCTTATGAGCTGTATTTGTTGGTAGATATTTTTGTCATTATAATTTTATAATAATGGAGCAATTTCTACCTAATGACGTGCCAGACAATTTCTCTCGTCAGTATCCATCTTTCACATTCATAAATCCCCTATTCGTCTGCGTATTGAATATTGTCGCCATATTGGCTCTGATACTTCAGCTATATACAGTGCTATTCAATAAAAGTGACTCACCTGATTTTTTTTGCCAAATGTTCTCTTCTCCGATGAAACGAAAGTTGAGCTAAATTCAAAGGATAAGCGATCAAAAATCCGAAGAAGCTTTGAAAGCTCTTTGAATTTAGCAGTAAGTACTGTCAAGCATCCCTTCAGTATAATGTTCTGGGGATGCTTTTCTTTCCATGGAACTGGTTTCTTAAAACCTGTTGAAAAGACCCTCAGGAGCGAGCAGTGCAAGAGAATTTTAAAGTCTTGCCTGCTCCATTCTCGCTGAAAGGGTGCAAATCGACCCCACCAAGCTCATTTTTATGCAGGATAATGCTCCATGTCACAAATCAAAATTGATGAAGGAATACTTTGATGAAAAGCAGGTGAGTATTATGACATGGCCGCTCCAATCTCCTGACCTCAACCCCATAGAAAACTGATGGAGCATTATAAGTACAGGCTCTCGAGAAAGCAGTTGAGCAACAAAGAGGATTTGATTGTGAATTTCATATCCGAATGGAATTCAATGCTTGGAGATGAGATTTGCCAGAACCTAATCAAGTCAATGCCAAAAAGGGTTGAAAAGCTTATTCAAAATAAAGGAGGACCCATAGATTATTAAATATTTCGAACTATATTACGTATTATAAATAAATTATACCTATATTATTCTTTATTTAAAGCTGTTCGGTTATGTTTCTATTGATTACTAGTTGCAGGAAATAAGTGAGTCACTTTTTTTGCATACCTTTTTGCATACCTTTTGGATACTTTAGGGTGAGTAAACTTTTTTACTAGGTGGTCGGGAAGGGGTCTTTATATTAGTAAGATTAAAAAATTTCGTTTCACCCTAAAAACAATAGGCGAAAAATTTTTTAAGTAAAAAAGAAAATCAGGTATTCGTCTGCTGCTCTAAGATACACCGAAGTCAGTTTTCACGAATCCCCTTTCTTTGAAGGTTTTTGGTCACTCATCCGACAGGCGTTTGTCGGAATGACATTCTACCTTCAGACATTTAGCTGAGTAAAAAAACGAAGAGAGATAATCCGAGTGTTCCTTTTAATACAAAATGTATAAAGGTCTAAATTAGTTTGACTCCAAAAACAATAGGCGAAAAGATTTTTAAGTAAAAAAAAAAAAAAGTCAGGTGAGTCACTTTTATCGAACAGCACTGTATCTTGAGATTCTCGACATAATAGGGTTCATAAAATATAATCGATCCTGACCTCTGACCTGACATCTTGAGTCACTTTCCCACCACCGTGACATAGCCTCTCTGTGTCTTTTTTTTATAAATATCTTCATGACAATTGTTCTAATGAGTTTTCTTCATTGCTGCCTCGACTGCTTGAATTTAAGAGCAGTACTAGATTGGCAAGTAGGTCTCATAGATTTACTGTTGAACTAGTTAGGTATAACCGTAAGTTCTATTCTAATATTTTCCTATTTCGCACTTTTTTAAAAAATTGGCACTCAGTGCAACCAATGTATGTTTCTTGCACTGCCATTGTCATTCTCTGCTTCGGCACAATAAACTACCCCTTCTGAGCAGCACACTCCATTTAAGTGGAAAAATTGGGAGAAAAGGGAGATCACCACCCTCTGTGGGATCAAGTTGAGATCACAGACAAAGAACACCATTGGAAAATTCGTAAACTTAAGGAATCAACACATATGCTAGGCCACAAAAGTTTCCTGAGCCGACCAAGCATAGAAATGAATACAATATGGGAACCAGCAATAAGGAGTGCCAGAGAAAAGCGATAATACCAAAAATTGCAATATGAGCTCTGGTAAAAATATATTATGATAACAGCAAAAATTGCAATATGAGCACTGACAAAAAATGTCATTAGGTTTATAAGACCCAGAAATTCATAGACAGATGTCCTCAAGGACACAGTGGATAAAGGCGTTGGTTAGATCCAGTGACAGGACCAAAAGAGTGTGAGTTCAATACCCGGTTAAGGCAGTGGAGAACTTCAAGAGGGGAATTAACAGGAGATAACTGATAACTGACATCGATTAAACATGGCACGTGGAACTAGAACAGTCTACCCCAGTGAGCGAAATAAAGGGTTCAGATTGACATTCTAACCACCTGAAGAAGGCCGGAGCGTATAACGAGACGTTGTGATAAATATGGCGGCAAAGATGGGGACAATAGTCCGAATAATTTAGAGTACATGAACTCAGAAATATAGGCAGATAATCGATCCTGACCTTGCATCTTGATTTGAGTCACTTTCCCAGCACCGTAACGTGGTTTTCCTTTGTCTTTTCTATAAATATCTTCATGACAATTGTTCTAATGAGTTTTCTTCATTGTTGCCTCGACTGCTTGAATTTAAGAGCAGTACTAGATTGGCAAGTAGGTCTCACGGTTTTACTGTTGAACTAGTAAGGTATAACCGCATGTTCAATTCGTAATAACTCCCTATTTCGCACTTTTCGCCCGTGTAACTCTCTTCCGATTTCTTGTTTTCCTGCCTCGTTCAATCTTCAAAAAATTAAAGGTAACGCCACTCGCTATCTTCTTTTCCTGAAACCTATTTTTTGTTCTTTCTTCTTAATAAACTCTTCTGATTCCTTTTCACGCCCTGTAGGCTCCTTCGTCTTATTGGCATTATCAATTTGCTTGGGGTGAAATGATTAAAAAAAAGAAAGAAATGTGTTTTCATTGGACGATTGTTACGTGATCTTTCAGAAGTATAAAAGCATGAAATTAGAATACGACGCTACCAGGTCGCCACGAACTTTACCAAACATCAATGCTGTTAAATATAGGATAATTTCTTAAATACTATTCTCTTAATGACATCATTAATTTAATTATATGCGACTTCATCACCAAAACTGTAAACATTTTTACCATTAATATTACTATCTCTAGACGTGTTATCGACATTATCAGCGCCATCATATTGGTCGTCTGCTTCCTTCCTTCCCATTTTTTTCATCTTTGCGACCGAAGTTATCTTTTCAAAGGATCAAGGTTGACGTCAAGCGTATCGGCGAATCGACGCTATATTTCCCCTCGGCCAGTTCCTTCCCAAATTTCTACTCATACCGTCTTGTTGATCACCATCTATATTGTCCCCAATGTCGTTATATCAATTGAAATGAAAATCGTTTGGTGCCAGACAGCATCTTCAACTTGTATCAAAACTTTTAACAAGATATTCGATTTAGATATACTCTCTGTTCCTTTATTAAGTTGAATTTGTGAGTCATCATATAAATTCTTGATTTAAAAGTCTAAAGATTAATTTGAAAAATGGTTTGAAATCTTTTAAAATAGTTTGCTTCACATAACTGAATGTCAATTTACATTAGAAAATATACCAAACAAGAGAAAAGTAAATTACTATTAATTTATGAGACATCTTTTTTAACGGGATCATTTTTGTACAGATATTAGTGATTGGGTAAAAATTAATTTTTTAATATATCATTGATATATATATATTCATTGAATACGACAGACAAGGTGCTTTTATTTAGTTTTTTATACAATTTCTCATGCGATCTAATATTTTTTCTTTTCGGATGATAACTTATATAAAAACTGTCTGAATGTTCTTTTTATCCGAGCGCTTTCGGCTATACTTTTAGCCATTTTCAAGGATTATATTTTAACTGTTAAAATAAGAAATAGTTTGTTGTATGTATGTTTTATAAAATGTTTTCATTTTTTTGTTTCAAAACACAGTCAAGATGTTATGTCCATGTTCAAATTTAATATTATTAAGTGTTGGTTTGTTTGTTTTTATTAATAAGGCTTCCATTATTTTAACCTTTTTTTGCATGTAGATGATGTTATTATATTAGTGTTGTCAACAAGTATGTTAGGAATAGTGTCCGGTAGGTCTCCATGAATATTTAAATGAGATCTAATTGAGCTATTGTCAGAAAGGTGTAGAGTGAGTCTGCGTGTCAAACTTGTTGTAGTGTGGCTTATATATCTGTCATTTTCAATGAAATGTGCATGAAAGAATGATTGCTGCCTAAATACACAAATATATATATATATATTGTCATCCACAGACAGGCTGTTTCGATGTATCGCACCTCCTCAGTGTTGCTAGACGTCCAGTTGCCTCTAGCTAGGATCAAAACCCCACTGAATCGACGTCAGTCGGAGTATCTACTCCTAAACTGTTGGTGCACAGCACGGATGAAGGTGAATTTAAGCGTATTTATTTTTATATAAACACGCTAGTGACTGAGAGAACTCGATTCGTATTAACGAAGAGTCTTGCATTATTAGCAGTAGTAGTCATTGTTTACAAACTCACACTTTCTTTCCCGAGAGCTCAACCGAAATTATTTTTTTCAGGAGCGTATATATATATTTACATATATATATTTATATATTGTCATCCACAAACAGACTGTTTCGCTGTTTCACAGATCATTAATGTGACTAGACGTCCCGTTGTATGAATTTCTGGGTATTATAAACCTAATGTCTTCAGCAACATTTTTTACCAGTGCTCATATTGCAATTTTTGCTGTTATCATTTCATATTTTTATCAGAGCTCATATTGTAGTTTTCGTTGTTATTATCGCTTTTCTCTGGCACTCCTTATTACTGGTTCCCATATTGTATTCATTTCTATGCTTAGTCGGCTCAGGAGATTTTTGTGGCCGAGAATATGTGCTGATTCCTTAAGTTTACGAATTTTCCAATGATGTTCTTTGTCTAAGATCTCAACCTGATCCAAGAGAGGGCGGTGATCTCCCCTTCTCTATATGTGGTCAGCCACGCCTGATTTTTCCACTTCCCCTCGAGTTACACCTTTTTAGCGTTCTTGAAGCCTTATCTTAAGAGGGCTGCTTTATATTTCTCTCCACAGCGGCACGGGATGGCGTACACACAGTCTTTACATGTTCTCCTCAATGGGGAGGTCTTACTCTGGAGAGATATCTGCGAAGTGTCGTGCTGCTTTTGAAGGTTGTCCTGATGTTATATGGACCGCAGATCCTTTGTATTTTCACTGATAACCCCTTCACATAAGGCGGGCAGACTGTTTTCTGGGTGTTGTTGTCCTCCTCTTGTACCCGCCTATACCAGTTTATTGGGGGCTGCTGCCATGTATCCTGGGTAGTTGTTACGTTGTAGCGTACTACTTATACCCATCTCAGAAATATAGACAGATACTGAAAAGATTACCTATACTTGATTATATTTTTCTGATGTAATTTGAATTAAATATTAAAATGAGTCCTGAAAATCGGCATAACTAATTAAGTGTGGATATATGTCTACTTATCCATTGGACAGCGGGGCTCGGTGGAGTAATGGATAGCGGCTCGGTTTGAGGAATCGAAGAGTCGAATTCCAGTCGAATTCACTTACGTACTAATACCATTGGGAAAGGTATGAATCCTCTTCTTTCCCCCTATGGGACAGACCGGGTTCTATAGCTTTGAATGGCGACTAGTCTACCGCAGAAAGAAATGGCAACCTACTGTGGGAAAAATCTGCATCGTCAGTCATGTATCGAAAGATATATGATCGCCTAAGCGTGTATCACGCATCGCACATAACTGACTAACGGATATATATATATATATATATATATATATATATATATATATATATATATATAGATAGATAGATAGATAGATAGATAGATAGATAGATAATGGACACATTGAGATACATAGATTGAGGAGTCGGAGAGTCGAATTCCAGTCGAATCCATTACATTCATTTACGTGCTAATACCATTGAGAAAGGTATGAATTCTCTTCTTCTCCACCAGCTCTGCGTAAATAGCAGGACAGACCAGGTTCCATAGCTTTGGATGGCAACTGGTCTACCGCAAAAAAAAATGGCAACCTACAGCGGGGAAAAATATGCCTCGTCAGTAATGCATCGAAAGATACATGATCGCCTAAGTGTGGCACATAACTTTTTAAAGGAATGTATAAAAAGCTGAAAAAGAGATACAAGTAATGTCATGTTTTGAATCAACGAAGGAAAACAAAAACAACCCCCCCCCCCAAAAAAAAAACAAAGAAAATAAATATAGTTGATGTTAATACCCTTTTATATTATCAAATGAATAAGAAATCTATGAAAATTAAATTCGGTAAATGCTTTATATGAATTTAGAAAAAATATATTAAAGATTATTGAACCCATTGAGATAGATTGAAGAATCGGAGAGCGGAGTTCGAATTCAAGTCGAATCCATTACATTCATTTACGTACTAATACCCTTGGGCAAGGTATGAATCCTCTTCCTCCCCCCAAGCTATGAGTAAATAGCAGGACAGACCGGGTTCTATAGCCTCGGATGGTAACTAGTCTACCACAGAAACTAATGGCAATCTACTGCAGGAAAAAATCTGCCTCGTCAGTCATATATCGAAAGATACATGATCGCCTAAGTGTGTATCAAGCATGGCACATAACTGACTGACTGACTTACCAGTTAAATCGATTACATTCACTTACGTACTACTACACTTGGGAAAGGTATGAATTCTCTTCTTCTTTCCTCCTTAGCTATGACTAAATAGCAGGACAGACCAGGTTCTATAGCCTTGGATGGCAACTGATTTAGGAGGACAACTCTGAATTCAAAAACGGCAGAGGGTTGTTTGGGGAACTTGATGCCATGTGTTGATTTGTTACGTTGGAGTAATGGATATCGGCTCGGATTGAAAAATCGGAGAGCCGAGTTCTAATTCCAGTCGAATCCATTACATCCCCTTATGTACTAATACCCTTGGGAAAGGTATGAATACTCTTCTTCTTTCCTCCCTAGCTATGGTGAGATAGCAGGCCAGACTAGGTTCTATAGCCTTGGATGGTAACTGGTCTAACGCAGAAAGAAATGGCAACCTACTGCGGGAAAAAATCTGCCTCGCCAGTCATATATCTAAAGATACATGATCACCTAAGCGTGTATCACGCATCGCACATGACTGACTCACTGACGGAGAAAGATACAGAGGTTGAACACAATAATTGAAACACTTGTTAAATTCAAAGAAAATTTATTTAATATGGAGTTGGTCCTCCTTTTGCCTCACAGACAGCTTTAATACGTCTAGGAATGGAATCATACAGCTTCCTGATTTCATCCAGAGGAATTTTCAGCCATTCTTCCATTAACTCCTGCTCTAGCTCTTTAAGACACGACTGTGGAGGATAGCGGCTCCTAACTTGTCGCTCCAAAATGCACCACAAATGATTAATAATATTGATATCTGGCGATTGGGGAGGACACTCCACATATTCTAGCTCACTTTCATGCTCTTCATACCAATTCTTAACAACTCAAGCGGTATGTATTAGAGCATTTTCGTCTTGGAAGATGCAGTCACCATCAGGGGATAAAGTCTGGGCCATTGGGTGAACATGATCACCCAAAATGTTCAGGTAATCTTTGCTGTTGATTCTACCACGCAGAGCAAATATTGGACCGAGACATTTCCATCATATAGCGGCCCAAACTATCACTGATCCACCACCATGCTTCACTGTTGGAAGAAGGCAGTCAGGGTTGTAAGCTTCTTTGGGCTGCCTCCACACATAAACTCGCTCTGAAGTTGGGAAAAGAGAAAAAAATAACTCATCTGAGAATATGACTTGCTTCCATTGGTCTGCAGGCCAGGCATTGTGATCTCTGCACCACTTCAACATCTTCTGAATGTTGCGAGTGGAGAGAAGAGGTTTCCTTACAGTGGCTCTTCCATGATATGCAGCCTCAGGGAGCTCACGACGAACAGTTTTAGTAGAAACTGGACTATTCAGATGATTATTCAACTCAGCAGTCACTTTGGCCGCAGTAGTCCGATGATTTTTCGCCACATTACGCCTCAATGCACGTCGGTTCCTGTCAGTATGTTTGCAAGTCCAGCCCGAATTCCTATGCTTGCTAGAGGTTTTACCCTGTTTCTTGAATTGCGTCATAGTTCTTGATATCGTAGGTCTTGAAAAACCAAACAGTTTAGCAACCTTAGTGATCGAGGCTCCTGTCATGCGAGCTCCAACAATATGCCCATTTTCAAACTCAGAGAGGTCACGCATTTAGCTTAAATTTAGCTAAATTCTAAAAATAAATGATCCAAAGACAGTAAATTAGATAAATAAACGTATTTACAATAGATATAACCTGCAATTACGAAGTTTTAGTTAAAGTTCTTAATATAATAGGTCTTTGAAATATAGGAGTGGAATTTGCACCTGTTCTAATTATTTTGTCCAACCCATGTAGATAGATAGATAGATAGATAGATAGATAGATAGATAGATAGATAGATAGATAGATAATGAACACATTGAGATAGATTGAGGAGTCGGAGTGTCGAATTTCAGTCAAATTCATTATATTCACTTACGTGCTAATACCATTGGGAAAGGTATGAATCCTCTTCTTCTCCTTCCCAGCTATGGGCAAATAGCAGGACAGAACGGGTTGCCTTGGATGACAACTGGTCTACCGCAGAAAGAAATGGCAGTCTACTGCGGGAAAAAAAACTGCCTCGCCAGTCATTTAACCGTAGCGTTGTTATTTAGCATGTCAAAGCAAAATTTGAAAATTTAGGGCAAAGATAGATGATCGCCTAAGTGTGTATCACGCATAGCTCGTAACTGAACTATCTGTTGGACAATTTTTTTATACTCTCTTCTCTCATCTCTAATTCATCTGCCGTCCTGGGTAAGACGATAAACTACGTCCAGCAGCAAGGCCTCTGATCAGGAGGTTTTGAGGAGTGTGGAGCCACCACTTAATTGCTGATGCTTCCCGGTCTGCCCTGACTCGGGGTGGTAGCACCTGTTAGGGTTCCAGCTATGGGCAAATAGTTTATTACCAGCAATAATCTTTTGAAAAAGAATATTACCAGCAATACTTTTTTGAAAAAAATATTACCAGCAATACTTTTGGGAAAAAAATTACCAGCAATACTTTCTTGAAAAAAAAAAAAAAACAAACATTACCACCAATACTTTTTGGAAATTTTTTTACCAGCAATACTATTTTGAAAAAAAAATATTACCAGCAATACTTTTTTGAAAAAAAAATTACCAGCAATACTTTTTTGAAAAAAAACCAAAAAAAAAAACCAGCAATACTTTTTGAAAAAAAGTATTACCAGCAATATTTTTTGAAAAAAAAAATTACCAGCAATACTTTTTTGAAAAAAATATTACCAGCAATACTTAAAAAAAAATTTACCAGCAATACTTTTTGGAAAAAAAAATATTACCAGCAATACTTTTTGGAAAAAAATTACCAGCAATACTTTTTGGAAAAAAATTATTACCAACAATATTGTTTTGAAGGAAAAATATTACCAGAAACATTTTTGACAAAACAAAATATTACCAGCAATAAAAAAAAATTGTCGGCATTAAATAACCCATTGAGGTTGATATGCCGTAAAACAAACCAAAGCAAACCTAATTCATCTGCTGGCATCAACATTGAGAAAAGAATATTTTCTGGAAGCAAAGCGAAAGCAATGTGCTGTAATTTTTTTTAATGCAACATTTTGTATTTCAGTCAAATGTTGCTTTATTCCTTGGATCATGATGAAGATATAAGCTCGGTGGTTATGGAACTTTTAATCCCTGTTAATTTTAAATCAAGTAAATGTATATATATATCTAAATTATAAATTTTATAAGACTGAGTTAGAGGGATTTCACTGATCACCAGAATGAAATTCTAACGCTACGATTTTGAACCGAAACTTCATCTTTAAATCTAAAAAAAAAACAAAACAAAACCGTAACGATTAAAAAGAAAATATGCATTATTTGGTATGTCAAAGCAAACTTTGCAACTTGAGGGCAATACAACGTTTCCAAATTGACCTGCCCGTGTTTCTTTTCTGCTTTGGCAAATTAAATTTAATTTCCTTTGAGGGAAAAATAAATAAAATAAAATAAAAATAAAATATAGGTTTCCATACTTTATTCCAGTCGACTGTGACAATATTTTATTCAAATGCCCAAAATCATACATGTTCCCCGACAAAAACCACTTTAAAATATATTTCAATAAATATATGATAAAACATGCTACCCCCACCCAAATACCCTTGTCAAATAAGAAAGCATCTTATGTGATGGTGCGTATTATATAAAATAAAATAAAAATCATTGTAAATGGGAATATAATTTTTAGGCTTAAAATCATCTTTTGAATTGTTGATTTAATTGCGTTACAGGAGTAATATCGATGAAACCTTGTAAGCATCAGTTCAATGTCTCACCACTAAGCCACAACAGCAAGTGCAGAAAATCCATTGTGTATATAAAAACTCCAGTTAAGTTTGAGTTATATCTTTAGATTTTTTCTTCATGTATATTACTTACAGCACTGGCGACTAGTCATATATATATATATATATATATATATATATATATATATATATATATATATATATATATATATATATATGGAATACAAACTACTGTGCCCATATTATCGTTTATATTATTTGTAATTAGAATCGTAAAAATCTGATCTGTGTGTACATTAATTGATAATACCCTGGTCTGCACAGATCACATCAACACAAAGCCATTTAAACAGTCTCTTCGGCAAGACATGTGTCGCTCCTGTAACGCGGAAAACTTTACAAACATTGGTCAGGACGAGTTTTATAATAATAAAATCTATTCACCTAAACAACTCAGCGTTTTGTGTTCTTATGTCTTTCTTTCTTCGAGTGGCTATGCCCATTTTCAACGCCGCAGAGAAAAAGACACCTGGTTGCTTCGGCGAAGAGAGAGAGAATAAACAAAGCATGATGGGAACAGGACGGCCTGGTTAACGTTAACGAACATTCCCCCCTCCATTCTGACCCATAACCAGCACTTGCTTGAATTTTTCCGAGAGAATTTCTAGTTTTATTTTTCTTTCTTTCTTTCTTTCTTTCTTTCTTTCTTTCTTCAAAGTTTTCGTTTTTCTCTCTTTCTTTCTCTCTCATTTTCCTTTTCTTTCCTTCTTTCTTACGTGTTGAAATTCTCTTTTTCTTTTATTTCTCAGTTTTTATTTTCATTTTTTTTACATCTTTCTTGTTAAATTTCCCTTTCTTTCTTTCTTTCTTTCTTTCTTTCTTTCTTCTCGGTTGCCTTTTTTCATTCCTTCTTTTTCCTTTCTTTTTAAAATTCGCTTTCTTTCTTTCTTTCTTTCTTTCTTTCTTTCTTTCTTTCTTTCTTTCTTGTTAAAATTCCTTTTCTTTCTTTTTTTCATTCACTAGTCGCTTTTCCTTTTTTCTTTCTTCGTTGTTGCCATTTTTTCCTTCTTTTTCCTTTCTTGTTGAAATTCCCCTTCTTTCTTTCTTTCTTTCTTTCTTTCTTTCTTTCTTTCTTTCTTTCTTTCTTCCTTCTCATTTGTCTTTTTCCTTCCTTCCTTCTTTCTTGCTTTCTTTCTTATTAAAATTCCCTTTCTTTTTTTTTCTTTCTTTCTTTCTTTCTTTCTTTCTTTCTCAGTTTTCGTTTTCCTTTATTTTTCTTTCTTGTTAAAATTTCTTTTCTTTCTTTCTTTTTTCTTTACACTTGTTTTTCTTTTTTCCTTCTTTCTTAGTTTTTCCTTCTTTCTTTCTTTTTCTCTTTCTTTCTTTTTTCTCAGTTGTCTTTTCCCTTCTTTTTTTCTTGCTTTCTTTCTTATTAAAATTGCCTTTCTTTCTTTCTTTCTCAATTTTCATTTTCCTTTATTTTTCTTTCTTTCTTGTTAAAATTCCTCTTCTTTCTTTTTTCTTTTCACTTGTCGCTTTTCTTTCTTTCTTTTCTTCCACATAGTGGTCAAGCCCTTCATCCAGGGAGCGGCTGTAATTATTCCATAAATACTTTTCTCCATCGCCACATCATGCAATGGTAATATAAGGTGTCTTCGTATCAAGAAACATTCGGCATTTCTTGACCGAGCTGCCAGTGCCAAAATTGGTTGATTTATATAATCTTTCTATTAAAACAATTTTTCAGGAAATTTCATTTCTCAAGTCCACTAACTGTTATCGCTCTTTCCAGTAGTGACCAGGGATTCCTTCCCAACCTTTTGTCTCTAAGTAGTGTGGAATGTTAACATCTTTATTATGTCATTTCTAGCAGCATAACCCGGCGTTGCCCGTGCTTGATTCAAAAATCGTACGACTCATACAGCAATCGCTATCACTTGACTTAAAATATTTTTGCCCTTCCTTGCCTTTAAAGGAGTGCCTTTTGCCGTGCTGATGTTGCTACATGCCTTACTTCTTGCCTATCTCACACTGCGATTTTTTTCTAAGCTCTATACTAAACATTAAATCTGTTACAAAAAAAGAACTAAACAAAATGAACACAAAACGATCAGCTTTAAAAAAGGACTCGTAACTGGAAAAACCGAATGAAAAAAGAATGTTAACAACAAATACATTTTCACACCCAACCCAGTTATGCGGAATCAGAATCAATGTTGAGTTTGAGCAAGCGAATGAGCCAATTGGAGTAAAGTGCCATGCAGATTTAAATTTTTCCCTCTTGTGACGAATGCAGCTATCGATTTTTTTTGCATGCTAGTTAACATTCGTGTCAGTCAGCTGTTGGCTCTCACGCTGGCCAATAGAATCTTCCTGCCTATTCGTGGCAGCCAGCTATAGGCTCTCACTCTGGCCAGTAGAAAATGGCTGCAAACTACATGAAAACTACCGTAGAAGCATGAAAAAGTCGATTATTTCTACGATCGATGGAAGTTGGGAAATGCAAAGTCGGTCTTGGCTTTCTTCGCTAACTTGGAGCATGTGCATGTAAATTTTGGTACAAATCCGTCGAAAATTGCGGCCGTGCATTCGTTGCACACACACACACACACACACACACACACACACACACACACACACACACACACACACACACACAACCTGCCTTTTATAGATAAAGATTTACTCTTCGTGGTACATGTGATATCCATTTTAGTTGCAGCTTCCGTTAAAATTCATCAAGAGATATTGTTTCTGTAATTTGATAGTTCTTTGCTTTTCATTCTGTAGCGCCAGTCATCGATGTTCAAACTAGTATGGTACCTACAAGCTTCACTGGCTCGAGGGCATTTTTAATCATTGATCTGAGAAAGCGGTTGTACACAACTGGTAGTTTACTTATTTCTGAACGACATGAAAGCCATATGAAAGTTATGACTTGACGATGCTATTTAAGAACATGATTCGAGATTTTAGCTTTGTAGCAATGTGCGGTATTGGGCGAAACAACACCTGGCGTTGCCTTTTCTGCGTTCAATTTCCTCATCTTCTATGCTAAATTTGTAGCCTACATGACCCAGAATTAAGTTTTCACGATCATGTGACAGCCTAGTTAATCTGATTCGAATCCCCCGGATTTCTACGTCTGGGGCTACTAGGTGGCCGAGAGGAAGACAATCAGTGACCTCATAAAGTTAAGGGCTTGTTGAAGCACCTGATCCGGGCATGCGTATGTTACAGGGCTTCTCAAGGCTGAGGGTAGCTTCATGGAATAACCTTTTTCTGTATGTATTTATAAAGCTTATTTGGACTATTTTTCTATCATTGATTGCTACAGACGTTATTACAGACAAAACGTTTCGGCCAAGTGTCACAGTGGTCATCCTCAGGTGTCCATTATTTTGTATAATAGAGGATACCCTGTATCATGTTATTTTCGTGTCTGTAATCTTTTGACTAACCAACGCCAATATCTACTAAACAACTATTTACATTATTCGGACTATTGTCCACATCTTTCTCGCCATATTTATTTATTACAACGTTTCGGCCGTTGTACGCTCCGGCCTTCTTCAGGTGGTTGGAATGTCGAACTGATCCCTTTATTTCGCTCACTGGGGTAGACTGTTCTAGTTTCACGTGCCATGTCTACTGGATGTCACTTATCAATTATTTCCTGTTAATTCCCCTCTCCAACCGGGTATTGAATTCACACTCTTTGGGTCCTATCACTGGAGATATTACGAGACAGGACAGCTTGTGCAAGACCATCATGCAAGCCACCGTTGAAGGGGGACGTAGAAGAGAACGCTAACACTAAAAACTGGTTGGACAATGTCAAACAATGGACAGGTATGATTGTACCAAAATCGATGATGGCTGCCGTTAATAGACCGTAGAGAAAAAGAGTTAGTGGGACTTCTGCATTCGGATCCGCCCTATAATTAACAAAAGTCAAGGAGATGGTGATGATGATAATGAGTGTGTTGCCACAACATATATAAATATATATATATTTATATATATATATGTATATAAAATATTGTTATAGTGGACGACACCTTGTCTAGATAATAGACTCTCCCACCTATTATAAGTAGGAGTCAGTAGGTAGTCGAGGAAGGAGTAGTTATCAGCGACCACAACTCGATTACTCTGCGTAACACTTATTTACAAGTTCCTAACGTTTCTTTACGTTTACCCCATTTAGGACGCATTTAGTCCGACTACAAGTTCTATTGTGGAAATAACTCCGCAACAACTTTTGGCGACGAAGATTCGAACTCGGGGAGAGAAAAAAATCGTTGGCCAAAACAACTTTGGGCGACGAAGATTCGAACTCATATGGGGGAGAAAAAAAATCGTTGGCCAAAAAAACATTTGGCGACGAAGATTCGAACTCATACGGGGGAGAGAAAAAAAATCGTTGGCCAAAACAACTTTTGACGACGATTCGTACTCATACAGTGGCAGAAAAAAAAATTCGTTCGCCAATACAACTTTTGGCAGCGAAAATTTGCATTCATACGGAGGAATAAAAAGTTCGTTCGCCACAGTACTTTTGACGATGAAATTCGCACTCATAGGGAGGAAGAAAAATTTTGTCGCCACAAATAACGTGGGCGACAAAGTCTCGGATTTACACTTTGAAAAAAAAAAATGGAGGAATGCAAAAGTCTACTCCAGGATTTTTTAAAGTTCCAATTGGAACAACAAACAAAAATATTGGAACAACAAAATACATTCCAGAAGCAGTTACAGGAGGAAACTTTCAATAGACAGATGCAATTCCAACAGAAAATGGAAGAGATGCATGAGGAGTTTCAAAGAACAATTCTGGAAATAACCGAGATCAGGAAAGAGAAAAGTCTACACAATGATTCCTTCCCAGAGAATACAATATGGAATTCAATTGAAATATTTACGTACAGTCCAGGTGAAGAGGTAACTTTTCAAGAATATTGTAAAAAATATACAGACGTACGTGTATAACAAGGACTGCCATTTGTGGTCTGAAGGAAAGAAGGTTAGGCTTCTTTTAAGTAAATTAGGAACTGCTGAGCATAACAAATTGGTAAACTACATTTTACCAAAAAAAAACTAGTGAATTGACATTTACCGAGGCGGTAAATATATTAAACGAGTTATTTAGTCAAAAGACATCTTTGTTCCACAAGAGGTGGAAATGTTTAAATTTGATTAAAGATGACGAACATGACTATATAACGTACACGGACAATGTGAATAAGCGTTGTGAAGAATTCAAGCTAGCAGAGCTAAGTGCAAACAATTTTAAGTGCTTAGTGTTTGTTCAAGGTCTTGTAGCGGAAAAAAACGCAGTTAAGAAAATTAGTACTGGCAAAATTGGAAAGCAATCCAAGTATTACGGTACAGAATTTGGCAGAAGAATGCACAAGATATGTTAGCGTAAAAAAAGACGCTAAAAAGATAGAACAGTCTGGCGTTTTGCATGTAAGGAAAATGCGGTACAAAAAAGAAAGTCAGTCTGGCAAAAAGAATAATAAAATTGCAGAAAGTAAAATACCAGGAAAAAACAAACAAAAGCGCCCGAAGCCATGTTTTGCTTGCGGTGAACTACACTGGTACAGATATTGCAATTTTAAAAATAAAAAATGTTTCAACTGTGGAAGAGTTGGGCACAGACACTCGCATTGCCATTCAAAAAATAAGGGCAATAAAATAAGGAAACTAAAGTCCAACGAGGTAAACGATGAAGTAACTAGAAAATTCGTTACCGTCGAAATAAATAATAAAAAAAAATAAAAATGCAACTTGACACTGGTTCGGATCTCTCTATCATAAATTTGCATACGTGGAAAAAGTTGGGGAAACCAACTTTAATGAAGACAAAGAAAATCGCGAAGTCAGTGACGGGAGAAAAAATACAATTTATTGGAGAAATTGTTACAAACGTCACGTTAAATAAAAAAACGCGAAAAGTTAAACTATTTGTCATGGAAAATAACACGAACTTACTCGGTACAAATTGGATAACAGAATTTCAATTATGGGATCTACCGATAAATTCTTTCTGTTACAAGGTACAAAATTTTAACTCCGAAGCCTAAAGATTAATAGAGAAACTAAAGGAAACATTTCCTACTGTTTTTTCTCCGGGCTTGGGAACGTGTACCAAGATGGAGGCAAAATTCTTTTAAAAAGAAAACGCTCAGGCGGTATTCAAAAAGAAAAGAAGTGTTCCGTTTGCCTCAATTGAACAGATTGATAAAGAATTGAACAGTTTAGAGAAATCCGGTGTACTCAAAAAAGTTGACTACAGTGATTGGGCAGCTCCGACGGTATACGTGAAGAAAAAGTCTAAAGACATTCGTGTTTGTGCAGATTTTTCAACGGGATTAAACGCGGCACTCAAAGACTATAACTATCCTCTACCAACAGCAGAAGAAATATTTGCAAAGCTTAATGGAGGTACTGTATTTTCGAAAATAGACCTCAGCGATGCATATCTGCAAATACCGGTAGAGGAAGAAACGTCTAAACTTTTGTGTATTAACACACATCGGGGTCTGTATAAATTTAACAGACTACCTTTTGGGATTAAGGTCGCCCCCACCATTTTCCAACAAGTAATGGATTCGATGTTGGGTGGTTTGGATTTCGCAGTAGCGTATCTGGACGACATCTTCAGGAGAAGTACAAGTATTGCAGAACACGTGAAACATGTCAATGCAGTAGTTTCCAGAATACAGGAGTTTGGATTTAAACTCAAGGAAACTAAATGCGAGTTTTTCATGGATGAAGTAAAATATCTGGGGCAGATCATCGATAAGAATGGTAGAAGGCCAGACCCAGAGCGAGCAGTGGCTATAAAAGACATGCCGGCTCCGAAAGATATTACCACATTACAAACTTTTTTGGGATTAGCCAATTATTACCAAATATACATCCCTAAAATGTATGGTCTGCGGCAACCATTAAATGAATTACTAAAGAAAGGAAAACCCTGGAAGTGGACTAATGAATGCCAGAAAGCATTTGAAAAGATTAAGGAAGTGTTAACCTCGGAATTATTTCTAACCCATTACAACCCAGAGTTAGAAATCATAGTAGCTTGCGATGCTAGTGCGTATGGTATAGGAGCGTGTATTTTACACAAAATGGCAGTAAAACCAATTGCTCATGCTTCTAGAGCACTATTTTCGGCTGAGAAGAATTACTCTCAGATAGAGAAAGAGTCGCTCGGAATATTTGCAGTAGCGAAATTTCACCGTTTTCTCCACGGTCGACATTTTAAGCTACAAACCGATCATAAGCCTCTAATTTCGATTTTTGGATCGAAAAAAGGTTTGCCGAAGCATACAGCAAACCGACTACAAAGATGGGCTACAATATTGCTAAATTATAACTTCAGCATGGAGTACATACCATCCAATAAATTTGGCTATGCTGATGGGCTGTCCAGGTTAATTCCTAAAAGGAGCGAACCATTAGAAGATTACGGTAATTGCTTCACTAAAATCAGAAGAAGAATTGAAATTTACTGTGTGTAATGCAGTTCGGGAACTTCCGGTAACTCTAGAAAAAATAAAAGAAGAAGCCACCAGGGACGAATATATCTTGAAAGTAAAAGAAAAAATAGCCAAGTGTGGCCAGTACATAACAAATGTGTTTTCGCTTTGCGATTCAGTATTGTTATATAGAGAACGTGTGGTGATTCCATACATACTTCAAAAACAAATATTAAAAGATTTCCATACTGGTCATCCAGGCAGCACTAGGATGAAGAGCCTAATGCGAAGTTTTGCTTATGGACAGGGACATTGAGAATGCAGTAGCAAAATGTAAAGGCTGTGCTTTGGCTGCAAAGGCACCACCAGTAAAATTTTAAAACAGACCTACCATGGTCTAGGTTGCATGTGGATTTTGCAGGTCCACTGAATGGATACCATTACATCATAGTAGTGGATAGTTTCTCAAAATGGCCTGAAATACAAAGGATAAGAAAGCCGACGACGCAAAGTACGAATAACTTCCTGCTGGAATTGTTCGCAAGGTTTGGTGCAGTAGACACAATTGTGACGGACAACGGAAGTCAATTTACGTCGAAACAATTTAAAGATTTCTGTAAGGAATACAATGTCGAACATATTACCACAGCTCCATATCACCCAAGATCTAACGGGTTAGCTGAAAAATTTGTCGACACCCTTAATATATATATATATATATATATATATATATATAAAATATATAAGTGTATATATATATATATATATATATAAAATATATAAATATATTTATATATATATATATGTGTATATAAAATATATAAATATATATATTTATATATATATATATGTATATAAAATATATAAATATATATATTTATATATATATGTGTATATAAAATATATATATTTATATATATATGTCTATATAAAATATATAAATATATATATTTATATATATATGTATATAAAATATATAAATATATATATTTATATATATATGTATATAAAATATATAAATATATATATATATATATGTATATAAAATGTATAAAAATATATATTTATATATATATGTAAAATATATAAATATATTTATATTTATATATGTATATAAAATATATAAATATATTTATATATATATATGTATATAAAATATATAAATATATTTATATATATATGTATATAAAATACATAAATATATTTATATATATATGTATATAAAATATATAAATATATATATTTATATATATATATGTATATAAAATATATAAATATATATATTTATATATATATATGTATATAAAATATATATATATATATATATATATATATATATATATATATATATATATATATATATATTGACCACTAATATTATCAATATCTATTTCTCTCTCTATATATATATACATATATATATATACAGAGAGAGATAGATAGATGTACACCTCCTCGATTTAGAGTAGGACCGTCGCAAGACATCATTTTAAAACTCATCTAAGCTTTCCTAGACAGACAAACAGATAGTAGATAGATAGATAGATAGATAGATAGATAGATAGATAGATAAATAGATAGATAGATAGACAGATTCTGGATTCTATGTCTCTTCTTTCCGGATGAGAATTTTTTGAACGATCCTCATATATATATATATATATATATATATATATATATATATATATATATAGCGTGCTAATAAAGTTCGTATGCACTTTAAAAAATGTATAACTTTATTTGTATTTGCGATAGAAATAATCTGTAAAAAATGTCATAAAGTTTAATGTACCTAGTTTTAAGTATAGCTAAATTAACTAATGTGATTTCAGGCATTACTGGAAATCAGTTGGCAAATGTTTTCCGTGAACTGCAAAATCGTATTACCCTTTGTATTTCTAATGATGGAGGACATATGGAAACTTAAATAAAATTTCAATGAAACCTTAAAAGATATAGATTTACTTCTTTCTAATCCTTTTTATAAATTATTTCTATCGCAAATACAAATAAAGTTATAATATTTTCTAAAGTGCGCACGAACTTCATGGACACACTGTGTATATATATATATATATATATATATATATATATATATATATATATATAAATAATATCAATTGATGGTTAGTAGGGATAATTCCAAGGAGGATGTAAATGCAAAGAGAGCTCAATGTAAGAACAGAGCAATATAATAATGAATCAAGAATCCTTAAAAATTCATCAGGTCAGGTGGTAATTTACATCATGGACTTCACGTCCATCTCTTCAGACATTCTTTTCGTTATTAAATGGAATTCAATTTTTTCAGACACAAGGAAAAGGAAAAAAGAAAAAAGAAAAAAAGAAAAGGAAAAAAAATTTAATGTTAAAATGGTCCTTTCTCCCTTTTAACATCATTCCTCTCTCCCCTTTCTTTTTCTACTGGTGTTAAAAGATGGACGTGAAGTCCATCAAATAGATTTATTATCAACTTACCTGATAGATTTTTCAAGATTCTGTATTCATTATATCTATCTATCTATCTATCTATCTATCTATCTATCTATTCAGTCTGTTCAGATCTATCTATCTATCTATCTATCTATCTATCTATCTATCTATCTATCTATCTATCTATCCAGTCTGTTCAGATCTATCTATCTATCTATCTATCTATCTATCTATCTATCTATCTATCTATCTATCTATCTATCTATGTCTATTCACATCTATCTATCTATCTATCTATGTCTATTCACATCTATCTATCTATCTATCTATCTATCTATCTATCTATCTCTGTTCATATCTCTATCTAACTATCTATCTATCTATCTATCTATCTATCTATCTATCTCTGTTCATATCTCTATCTATCTATCTATCTATCTATCTATCTATCTATCTATCTATCTATCTATCTATCTCTGTTCATCTATCTATCTATCTATCTATCTATCTATCTATCTATCTATCTATCCAATCTGTTCAGATCTATCTATCTATCTATCTATCTATCTATCTATCTATCTATGTCTATTCACATCTATCTATCTATCTATCTATCTATCTATCTATGTCTATTCACATCTATCTATCTATCTATCTATCTATCTATCTATCTATCTATCTATCTATCTATCTCTGTTCATATCTCTATCTATCTATCTATCTATCTATCTATCTATCTCTGTTCATCTATCTATCTATCTATCTATCTATCTATCTATCTATCTATTCAGTCTGTTCAGATCTATCTATCTATCTATCTATCTATCTATCTATCTATCTATCCAGTCTGTTCAGATCTATCTATCTATCTATCTATCTATCTATCTATCTATCTATCTATCTACCTATCTATCTACCTATCTATCTATCCAGTCTGTTCAGATCTATCTATCTATCTATCTATCTATCTATCTATCTATCTATCTATCTATCTATCTATCTATCTATAACTGACGCTTCTATACAGAAGAATGTCATCACTTCAGCATTGCATTAAGCGGCCAATCGGAGAGCAGATGACGTTGCAAAGCAGCCTCGATCCGGCAAACCTTTTTACACATGTGACACACGAAAGTCTTGGAGGAGTTTTGAAAGTGACTTTCTCGTACACTCTTATATTTAATATATATATATATATATATATATATATATATATATATATATATATATATATATATATATATATATATATATATATATATTAAAGTATTGTGCTTCCTCAGGCGATGGTAAATAACAGGTGTGTTAAAAATATTTTTAAATTTCAAAAGCAGATAACAATAAATCAAAATTAAAATAAGGCTTGGGCGTTTACGCTGATAAACCAATTAAGTGCCAGACCTACGCTAAAGATGATGACCTTATAAGTTCACGCACACACGAACACACACGCACCCTCCATATATATATATATATATATATTTATATGAGGTAATTTATCTCCTCAGACGTTTACACACACGTGTATGTGTTTCTGTGTATATGTGTATGTGTGTATTATATAATATTGTTGTGTGAAGTTTTCGTCACATCGCTTTCCCTTTACTAAGAGGGCAAATTTGATTTTACAGAGAAAATTTGATCCTTTGAAGTGACATTGTTTATATTACTCAAAACTCAAAGTCATAACCTGAAATGGCCGAATGGCGGTAAAAGATGGCCAATGATATTTCGCTCTTGGTTGGCTTAGAGGAGAGTGGGAAGGGATTAGACAAATTCGGGTATGGTTCATTTATATTTGGGGAAAAAATGAGATATCTTTTTTTTTTTCAGAAACAAGCGAACATGGCTTTCCCACTCTTATTAAAATCGCCATCGTGCACTTTCTTTCTACGTTTCATTCATATTATTTTTTATTGAATTTTGAAAAACAGATACATACACACAGCAGAAAACACATATACACGTATATATACATGGCGATATAAGTATCTGTCTATATTTCTGAGATGAGATATTATGTACATTATTTACATTATTCGGACTATTGTCCTCATCCTTGTCGCCATATTTATTACAACGTTTCGGCCTTTCATTATCTGTCTATATTTCTGAGATGAGGTATTATGTAAACTATTTACATTATTCGGACTGTTGTCCTCATCTTTGTCGCCATTTTTTTACAACGTTTCGGCCTTTCACTATCTGTCTATATTTCTGAGATGAGGTATTATGTACACTATTTACATTATTTTGACTATTGTCCTCGTCTTTGTCGCCATATTTATCACAACGTTTAGGCCGCTGTACGCTCCGGCCTTCGGGGTGTTGGAATACCCCCTCGATGTCGCATCATAAAACTCAAGTATGACTTTAGGTATATATATATATATATATATATATATATATAGGTCTGATGAATTATATATAAGTATGTAAGTTTGATGAATTATATATATTATATGAATATCATATATATATATATATATATATATATATATATATATATATATATATATATATATATATATAGGTCTGATGAATTGAATCCTAATTACGATTCCAATGTAATAAATTATAACCATGGAATATTAGTGTTTGAGCCTTTTTATTATATTCTTACTCTGTCCAGAACATTGAGTTCTACCTGGATTCTACCCTTTACGGAATTTATTTATATAAATATATATATATTTATATATTTTATACAAACACACACATATATATATATATAAAATATATAAATACATATATATATATATATATATATATATATATGAATATAAAATATATAAATATATATATATTTATATATATATATATGTATAAAAAATATATAAATATATATATATTTATATATGTATCCATATATATGTATATAAAATATATAAATATATATATTTATATATATATGTATATATATAAAATGTATAAATATATATCTTTATATATATATATGTATATAAAATATATAAATATATATATTTATATATATATATGTATACAAAATATATAAACATATATATTTATATATATATATATCAAATAATAAATATATATATTTATATATATATATGTATATAAAATATATTAATATATATATTTATATATATATGTATATAAAATATACAAATATATATTTATATATATATGTATGTATATAAAATATACAAATATATATATATCTATATCTATATATGTATATAAAATATACAAATATATATATTTATATATATATATGTATATAAAATATATAAATATATATTTATGTATATATGTGTATATAAAATATATACATATATATTTATATATATATGTACATAAAATATGTATATAAATATATATATTTATCTACATTTGTATATAAATTATATAAATATATATATATTTATATATATATATATATAAAATATATAAATATATATATTTATATATATATGTATATTTATATATATATATGTATATAAAATATATAAATATATATATATATTTACCACTAATATTATCATTATCTATATCTATATATACATATATATAGAGAGAGCGAGAGAGAGTGAGAGAGAGAAAAAGATTGAAAAATAGATAGATGTACACCTCCTCGATTTAGAGTAGGGCCGTTGCAAGTCATCATTTTAAAACTCAGCTACGCTTTCCTAGACAGACAGACAGATAGTGGATAGATAGATAGATAGATAGATAGATAGATAGATATGAACAGGACTGAGATAGATCGATAGATATGAACAGGACTGAGATAGATAGATAGATAGATAGATAGATAGATAGATAGATAGATAGATAGATAGATAGACAGACATGAACAGGACTGAGATAGATAGATAGATAGATAGATAGATAGATAGATAGATAAATAGATAGATATGAACAGGACTGAGATAGATAGATAGATAGATTGATAGATAGATAGATAGATAGATATGAACAGGACTGAGATAGATAGATAGATAGATAGATAGATAGATAGATAGATAGATAGATTTGATAATGAACTGCACTTATATATATATATATATATATATATATATATAATGAACAGGACTGAGATATATATATATATATATATATATATATATATATATATATATATATATATATATATATATATATATATATATATATATATATATAGATAGATATGAACAGCACTGAGATAGTAGATAGATAGATAGATAAAGGGAGGTTTATTGGCTGGATTGACTATTTATATTTTTCATTCTCTTCTTGTGTTTCTCAGAATATATCTATCGTATTTTATTTTCTTTCATCTTGGCATATCCAGTAGATATTAAACAAAGTTTGCATAGGTTTATAGATAGTGGTATAGAAGGAAGAAATAAATAAAATTAAAAGGATAAGATAAAGAAAGAGAAGTTTTACTAAAAAGCTTTGGAAAGAAACAAAATTCAACTGTGTATATACACAACGTTGTCATGTTTTGAAATGTTATAAGAGTCAAGCACCTGCGCCCATTATGTTTGCCTCGGATTTGGTCTGTCTGTGAAATTGCTAACAGCTTCGCCCTTCAGATCCGAGCATTCTCTCCCCACCGCAACAAAAAAAACAAAAGACTCAAAAAAGAGAAAGTAGAAGTATCTAGCTGCCATTAGCCCCAATTTTATCGCAAACTGCTATTTTCTGAAACAGACCAATGTCAATCGAGGATGGCCAAGAGCAACCTTATTTCATAGGAGTTTGTTTGTGTAGATGTTTTATAAGGATCAACTTAGTCTGGCACAAGGTCAAATTAATTGCGCGCTATAAAAATAATGATGCACTTATTTACACAAGAAAGCCAGCTATTGATTAAATTCATTGTCTTTCAAGCAGTTCAGGTTTTCTATTCGCTCGGAAAGCTGGAAACGGCTTTGTCGAGATTGATTGACTGATTCGTTTTCTATGGCTTACCTTCCTGTCGCAGGTTATTTGAAGCTAGAAAATACTTGTAGATTGTAAGAATTTTTGGGGGGGAGTTAATAGTAATACATATGTTACTAATTAACCGATAGCTAGGCTGGGGTAAGTTGCGGCATTTGCGTTTAAGTTAATGTCACGAACGCAAAAGGCATTGGATCTCGGCTCTCCGATGAATAAATATCCATTAATCTGAGCCATTATCCAATAAATCACACTGGTATTATTCCCAAGCGGTCACCCATCTAGGTGCTGACCAGGCTCGACGTTATTTAACTTCAATGACCCTACGGGAAGCAGTGTTTCAAGGTGATGTGGCCGTAACATGTCGTGATGTAAAATTCAAAACATTTAAACAAAAAAATAATAATCTTTTTTTCAGATATCTTTAAATGGCCAGGCAATAGTATTATATACGAACAGTATCAGTGAAAAGTTCATGGGTTTATACAGGGTGTCCATAAAGTTCGTGTGCACTTTAAAAAAATTATAACTTTATTTGTATTTCCGATAGAAATAATCTGTAAAATGTTATAAAGTTTAATGTACCTAGTTTTAAGTATAGCTAAAATAACTAATGTGATTTCAGGCATTACTGGAAATCAGTTGGCAAATGTTTTCCGTCAACTGCAAAATCGTATTACCCTTTGTATTGCTAATGATGGAGGACATGTGGAAAGTTAAATAAAATTTCAATAAAACCTTAAAAAATATAGATTTACTTCTTTCTAATCCTTTTGAAACTAACCATTACTAGATAATATAGTCTAAATTTGCATTGTCTTAAGCGGAAACAGCTGGTAGTGTATTTTGTACATAATAATACATTATCTCAAATATATAATGATACAACTGCACTGATAAAATTAGGCCTTATGAAAAAACTGCATATACAGGGTGTCCATAAAGTTCGTGTGCACTCTAAAAAAATTATAACTTTATTTGTATTTCCGATAGAAATAATCTGTAAAAAATGTTATAAAGTTTAATGTACCTAGTTTTAAGTATAGCTAAAATAACTAATGTGATTTCAGGCATTACTGTAAATCCGTTGGCAAATGTTTTCCGTGAACTGCAAAATCGTATTAAAATATTTATATATTTTATTATTTTGTCTACGCATATTAAATATTTTATCCACACTTTAACGATTCCTATAATGAAAGATATATTATTTAATGTTGCCTGTTACTTTTGAATAATAATGGCATCTAGTTTGGTTTGGTTTGCTTTGTTTTACGGCATATTAACCTCAATGGGTTATTTAATGTCGACAAGATTTTTTATTGCTGCTAATATTTTTTTTCAAAAATGTATTGCTGGTATGTCCATAAATTTCATGTGCACTTTAAAAAATTCATAACTTTATTTGTATTTGCGATAGAAATAATTTGTAAAAAGGATTAGAAAGAAGTAAATCTATATTTTTTAAGGTTTTATTGAAATTTTATTTAACTTTCCACATGTCCTCCATCATTAGCAATACAAAGGGTAATACGATTTTGCAGTTCACGGCAAACATTTGCCAACTGATTTACAGTAATGCCTGAAATCACATTAGCTATTTTAGCTATACTTAAAACTTGGTACATTAAACTTTATAACATTTTTTACAGATTATTTCTATCGGAAATACAAATAAAGTTATAAATTTTTTAAAGTGCACACGAACATTATGGACACCCTGTATTTGTATTTTCTGATGAATCCTAATTCTTAAGTTAATGTTTGACTAAGTTCCTTGCGACTATAAAATAGCAATGGAAATTCCCACTGTTACATCGTTCAATATTTATCTTATGACCTTTAACAAAAAAAATGGCTTAACCCAATGAGTTGCGAGTTCAATAATTGGCCACAACTTGGAGAGTTGAGTTACTAAAGAGAATTAACTGAAACGAAAATATCCCCCCCCCAAAAAAAAAGGCACGGCACGTGGAACTGGGACAATCTACTCCTGTGAACTAGATAAAGGGCCATCGGACTGGATCGAGGTCGGTCCCAGCGTGCGGCACCTTTGGAAAATGTCTGAAAACCGTACCACTAGTTGACCCAAGCTTTGTGAGTGAAATTGGATAGACGGAACACTTGAGGTCCGTTGATAGCTGTGCTAGCACGAAGCCCCAAGTTATCGTGGCCGAGGGCTTGAGCGTGTTGGCCTTGTTCAAATTGGTGATCACGTTAGATAACACGCTTTCTCCCAGAAACTGTAACTAAGGTCTGCTCAGCATAGTTGCACATGGTGGGCTCTGTAGGTGTTGAGCAAATCCAAATGTGCCTGAGCGAGCGTCTGTAATAGGGATTAGCTAGCCGCTAGTAGAGGGGTATCCTCAAATACGAGTGGCCAGCTATTATATATATATATATATATATATATATATATATATATATATATATATATATATATATATTACGCGAATCATTCATACGAAAAGCAGATAATGAAGTTAATGATATGGCAAGAATCACTCTCGCAAACAATTTTTAATAATAAAATACATCAACCTTGTATCCGTTAATGAATGGTATGATCCTTGTTTATAAATTCCGGTTTTATCAGGTCATTTTTTTACTACTAGCTTAGCTTTCAATCGTTTCATACGATCATCCTCAGGTAGGGAAATAGGTAAGTTTTTTTTACATCCAGGTAATAACAGGACATCGAAAGATAAAGTGTAATCCGAAAGGAGTGTTTTTTAGAAATGTGATATTGTTAACTGTAAGAATCCTTTTGGAGCTTGCAGTCACGACGCTGAGGTTGATTTTTTTTAATTTTAAAATTGTGCGTTCTTGTACTAATATAGTAATATGAGAATTCTTTTGTAGAAGTAGGCTTTTTTAGTAAAGGTGGCATGAGCTAAATTGTTCAATAAATAGAGTAATGTCACAGTTATTATCAGGAACTCGCACGTCGGATCGGTTATTTTAATATCAATTATGTGGTGCGGGTTCAATTTACATTACGCGTAATATAAATTGAACCCGCACCACATAATTGATATATATATATATATATATATATATATATATATATATACAAAAATAGATTAGTAAAGTTAATGATATAAAACACCGAAATCCTTTCGCAAACAAAATTTTAAAGGTGCATTAACCTACAAATCACTCGATGAATGTTATGATACTTGTTTTTTAAAATTATAAACTGTATAAGGTCTTTCTTTAATACGCAAGTACTTTCAACTGCACATTCAGTTCTCTTCAGGCATGGAAATTATTTTGTTTTTGGTAAAATTCAGGTAGCATCCGAGACGAAAAAATTAAATGCGAATCGAAATATGATTTTTTTTTTTTTTAAATGTGTTATTGTTAACGGATAAAAACTTTTGGATCGCCTAAGCGTGTATCATGCATGGCACATAACTGACTGATGGTGTATTAAGGCGACTTGCTGTCACTTTCTCTCCTTTGAATGAATGAAGGTAAATCCATTTAATAATAATAATAATAATAATAATAATGATGAAGTGGAAAAAGTGTAGATGTGGGAATAACTACAATGATAATTAATTCTCAACACAAATATTATTCTTTTCTTAACCACCATTTTTATTTTCTTTAGAAAATTAAAACAAAAATTACGACCCGAATTTTATGTTTCTTGAAATGATTACTTCAGTTTCACATTTGAGCACACCAACTCGGTGGTGTCTCCCACAGGAACCCCGGGCCACATATTGCAGAGAGACCCCGAAGAAGTTAATCAGGACAGATTGTTGGAGAACGAGCGAACAAACGATAAAGAAAAAGAGAAAAAAAGAAAAGAAAAGGAAAATGAAAGAATGTAAAAATTGATGAGAAGACCTAAAAAAAACAAACAAACAACGAAACATCTTTCATCAAAAAGACATCGGAACGCACATGTTTCTCTCTCGGCTTATGTGAACCATGCTTTCTTAATTTCCTTAATTATTAACAGAAAACTGGATATTAAATCTGCCTATGAGCTGATGTGTCCGTTCTTGGAAATGTATCACCGGGAAAGAAAACTCAGCCCCATGATAATGAAAATAGGCAGAGTGTGCGCTTGAAGGCCGAGGTGTATTCGTCTATTTATGCGTGTGTGTCTCTGCTTGTATATGCATATGTGTACAGAATCATGCATATTTTTTGTATATAAATCTGTTGAAATATCTATCTATCTATCTATCTATCTATCTATCTATCTATCTATCTATCTATCTATCTCAGTTTGTTCATATCTATCTATCTATCTATCTATCTATCTATCTATCTATCTATCTATCTATCTATCTATCTATCTCAGTCCAGTTCATATCTATCTATCTATCTATCTATCTATCTATCTATCTATCTATCTATCTATCTATCTATCTATCTATCTATCTATATAAGTTTGTTCATATCTATCTATCTATCTATCTATCTATCTATCTATCTATCTATCTATCTATCTATCTATCTATCTATCTCAGTCCAGTTCATATCTATCTAAGTTTGTTAATATCTATCTATCTATCTATCTATCTATCTATCTATCTATCTATCTATCTATCTATCTATCTCAGTCCAGTTCATATCTATCTATCTATCTATCTATCTATCTATCTATCTATCTATCTATCTATCTATCTATCTATCTATCTCAGTTTGTTCATCTCTCTCTCTCTCACTCTCTCTATCTCTCTATCTCTCTCTCTCTCTCTCTCTATATATATATATATATATGATATGATGGACTCTCCCGTCGGTTTCAACGTATGAAGTTCCGACAACTGTGCTTATTCAACCCTGTGTGTAAGTCGCAAGTGACATTTCAGTCCTGCTAGTGATTTGCAAAGAAGTCTACAGATTATCCAAGAGTGTGGATTGTTGGAGTGTGTGGCCGGTCAAGCAGCAGATATTTTAGTCCTTTCCCTAGTGTGACGAAGCTTGGTGATGTGTGATGCTGCATTGTTATATGATAAATGATTGTTTTGTAATATCTGACAAAGTGTGTAAAAACAGATTCTGAAAATTTTTATTTTAATGTTGACGTTTTGTTACTTTGTATGGGCATTTTCACACACACACACACACACACACACACACACACACACACACACACACACACACACACACACACACATATCTGTGTGTCTGTGTGTGTGTGTGAGTTCAAAATGAACGTTTGGCAAGGTAAAATATCTCATATTGCCATATTCACAACGTTTCGGCCGTTGTACGCCCCGGCCTTCATCAGGTCATTGGATTTCTGAGATGAGGTATTATGATTACTAGCATTATTTAAATTATTCGGACTGTTATCCTCATCTTCATTGCCATATTCACAACGTTTCGACCTCTATATCTCTGAGATGAGGTATTATGATTACTTGCATTATTTGCATTATTCGGACTGTGATCTTAATCTTCATTGTCATATTCACAACGTTTCGGCCTCTATATCTCTGAGATGAGGTATTATGATTACTTGCATTATTTACATTATTCGGACTGTTATCCTCATCTTCATTGCCATATTCACAACGTTTCGGACGTTAGATTGAGTTCAATAGTTGTAATCCCGACTACAAACAACAGACAATGATTAAACATCGGAAATCATAACGAAAATTAATTCCTTTTAATAATATGTGGAAATAACCATTCTTTGCCTGATGAAGGCCGCGAGACGGGTAATATGTGTAGCAAATATACTGAAATAAATCATAATATATATTTAAGAAATCCACATTATAACCAAAAACGTTTGCGGCTTCTCTCTCCTCTTATATATATATATATATATATATATATATATATATATATATATATGAAAAATTGCTGCCTAAATGCACACAATATATATATATATAAAAAAGTGAACATAGAAGTCAACACTTATTCAACAAAAACACACTAAAAATTAGCTACAGTTGCACTGAGAACATGCCACAAATAATAAAAAAACACAACAGGAAAATTATCAAGAAACCACACGAACGAATTAAACCCACGTAGGCTTTCCTACCGCCCGGTCTACACTCCTCCCCCCTCTATTGGACACGTTTAGATGCCCAAACCTTGTTTCGTGTCTAGGAAGGGGTCCCCTGGATTTCTCTCTCTCTGTCTCTTTCCCTTCTCCACATCCTTTCATTTCTCATTCCTATCTGCTCTCGCTCCGGATCTTTTTTGGCCCCCTTGCCTCGATCGACCCACTGTCTTTCTCTTTCTCCACATCCTCTCCCTTGCCACTCCTATCTGCTCTCCCTCCAACCCCCTCTTTAACCCCATGCGTGATAGTGGCCTTTGGCCTTGCTTGGGGTGATATGATTAAAAAAAAACAAAACAAAAAAAAACTGCAGAATAAAAAACGAATGTCCCTTAAACAGTAATTGTTTACAAAACAACGTAATATACCAAGCCACGATAAAATCACCAGATAATGAAGAAAAAGTATATATAGGAGTAACTGAAGAACCCTGGAAACAAAGAAATGATGTACACAATATATATTTCGCAAATAGTAAATATGCGAATAGCACAATGCTTTCTAAGTATATCTGGGAAATTAAAAACAAAACGCACACCACACCATATCTTCAAAAATAAGGAAAAGATCATCAGCCTACAACAACCAATCAAAAACTTGTAAGCTTTGCTTGGAGGAAAAAATAACTATCATTACCTTCCTAGACCAAAATAAATTATTAAATAAAAGATCCGAGCTCATCTCAAAATGCAGACGTGAAAACAAATTTTTACTACTTTACTTAAAAATCGAAAACGGAAAAAATAAATAAATACATAAACAAACAAAATGACAATAAAATAAGCAAAATAAATTAATCCAAACAAATTACCAAATCACACCTGTTAGAATAGACGAAATAGAATAAAAAATAAGGAACAAAATCAATAAATAAAGTAAATAATAAACAAATTAGCAAACTATTAGACCAAAATATTAGTTAGACTATAAAAATCAAAGCAAAAATCGAACGAAAAAAATTACTACAACTGTTATATAACGATAAAAAAATGAATAAAAAAAAAATAATATACTACGTTACTTAAAAATCGAAAACCAAAAAGAGAAAATATACAGTGTAACAAATAAATAATAACAAGTAAAATAAATTGATCTAAATACATCCAAATATATAAATAAACTAACAACCGATACCGATAAACTAGCCGTTAGAAAAACAAATAAAGATAATCAATCCAAATAAATACCTGAAGTAATAAACAAATTAAAAACTGTTCCCGCCAAAATAATAGTTAGAACAAACTACAACAATCAACCGCAAAATTGAACAAATAGCTTTAATTATCTTCCCAAACAAAAACAAAACTATTAAATAAGCTATATAAACAAATTTTTACTACGTTAATAAAAACATCGATCAAAATAGAAATAAAAAATAAAAAAAATATATAAGATAAAAGATAAAAATAAATAAAAACAAGCAAAATAATTTAACCCAAATAAATAAATAAACAAATAAACGACTTCCGGTAAAATAACCGCCAAATTAGACTACTCACTATGCACCACTGACCCGTATATATAAATAGCCGAGAAAAATAACAGCACTCGTGGCCTGACGATTGCATCTAGCATGAAACAGAATGTCGGCTCTAAGTGCTGACTTCCATGTCCACTTTTATATTTACACATGCTCTATCTCTGATATTGAGCACTTTATCCCATAAATATAGTACATTTTAAGACTATATTTCTTCATATATATATATATATATATATATATATATATATATATATATATATATATATATATATATATACGGGGTATATTAAAATAGATTTACAAACTTTTAGGACGGATTCCTCACACCCAACGAAGAATAAAAGTCCATATAAACATATGCCCGCAAAATGAAGAAGGGGGGCCTGGAGAATCTGATACAAGTCAAGGGAAAGAGAGACAAGGGAAAGAGAGACAAGGGAAAACAGCGCGTGACATACCTGACGAGCTTGAACAGGTGGATGACAGAACGTGATCTGGGGGAGGGAGCATAGGGTAGGAGCTTGCTGAGAGATGCAAGGGATAGAGGGAGGTGGAGAGCCATGATCGCCTACGTCTTGAAAGCACATAAAAAGAAAGAAAATTTAAAGTTTACGGTAGACGATATTAAATGTACAATCCAATATACAATCAAAAATACTTATATAAAATTTGGAGCGGATTTCTGACGCCAAAACAAGGTAAAATGTCCATATAAACATATGTCAAAAAGACCATCCTGTTGACCATGTACACCGTAGTCTATAAATATAGAATCCAGCGCAGTACGTAATCTGTTCAATGAAACAACGTTAAATATTAACACTCACGAGTCAGACACTCTACTGGATCTGACTATATTGCCAATACCACTAGCAGCAGCTGTTCCGTAATTCTTCAGTCTTTGATATCAGAGGTTGGCAGTGAATATTCGGAAAAAGCATGGCCGCCTTTATACACGTCGAATTGAATATTTTGAGCCTTCTGATTGGTTAAACTTCTATTGGTGAACTATAAAATGAGTCAGCTCATTTTTGTTGGCTCACTAGTATATAAGGTACCCCAAAACTCCAACACATCGTTGTAGCTCAACGCACCAACTCATAAGAAATGTTCAAAATGTCCTCCGCTTTCTTCAATACACGCATACACCCGTCGGATCATTGATTGGTGGAGTCTTTCAAATACTCTGACACAGTGTTGAATAGTTTCGCAAACCCCCATGACACGTTAATGAAGCGTATATGTATTATGTCTGTTGTATAAACCAGCTGTTTTAGGTGGCTCCACTAATAAAAACTCCAAAGGACTGATGTCGGGGGAACGTGCTGTCCATGGAACTGGGTATCCTCTACCTATCCATCTTTTACGGTAGATGTAAGCCAGTGCATCGCGAACAATGGGACTAATACGCACAGGAGACCTACCATGCATGAGCCACATGCGTCTTCGCACATCATCTAGCAGGTTTGGGTGTGTGTTCGAAATAAAGTCCCTGTAAGACGTTCTGGGTAAACGTATGACACTACCAGTCACCTAAACTGATGCTGGTGTCTAGCCTATATTGGACCACGGGGATTCTGATCCGCCCACAAATGTTGGTTATGTAAATTTGTTATTCCATCTTTACCAAATGTTGCCTCGTCCGTAAACAAGACTTAATAGACAAACAACGGATCGGCTGGTTTTGCAATAAACAATCGGCAAAGTTCTGCCGTGGTGAATGATCAGAAAGCGAAAGACTCTGAACACGTTACAAATGATACAGATACACCAGGTGATGTTGAAGCACTCCATACGGTACTGTGAGATGTACAACATTCTAGGGCTACTTGACGTGTGCCTAGATCGTCGTCCGATAGACTGTAGAATGTGTTCTTCGTGGTCAGGCGTACGAGCGGATCTCGGTCTTTCCGGATCCATAGTTTGTAATGCAATGGAACCTGTCTCAGCAACACGACGATAAACAGCAGCAAAGGTTGGGTGGCTTGACTGTTTTTGGTCTGGAAACGCAATGTGATGCAGCCGTGCAGCCTCGCGTCCATTACCATTCGCGTGGCCGTATGCAAAATCATATCTGTATGCTCACGATGAGTATCCTGCCAATGTAAAACGCAACACTTTTCAGTTAACTCACCACTACTCACATTAAATATGGAAGACAGACTAGCCACAAATGTACACGAATGACAAATATGAGCTAGTCGACATAGCAATACAGCGCCGTCTATCGTAAACTTTCATTAAAATTAACTCAAAAACGAAGGATTTGCAGACATATTATATGGACGTTTGTTCTTGTTTTGGTGTGAGGAATCCGCCCTCAAATTATGTAAAAGTAATTTTGATACGCATTATATATATATATATATATATATATATATATATATATATATATATATATATATAAGGGAGAGGTTATAGTTGCTACAACGAGAGAAAAGTGTATATTTCAAGGAGAAGGGAGAAGCCGCAAACTTAAGAATGTGTAGTTTTTCATGTAGGCATAAAGGGCATGGGTCATCCCAGGTTTTACAAGTTACAATAGGTTTTACAATAGAACAAGAACTTGTAAAGCCTGGGATGACACATGCTCTTTATGCCTATATGAAAAACTACACATTATTAAGTTTCTAAAAAAACGAAACTTTATTAAATCAAAGAAATGAGATAACGGTTTTTTGCAGACACTACCAAATATTTGCCTTAAATAATTAGCATTTTATAAATGGACAAAAAAAAAAAAAATAATAAAAATTTCCAAATCTATTAATAAGTTCAATTAAAACAATAAGTTTAAAAACACAACCCAATCATAATCTTAAAACCCCTTTAAGAAATCATCAACAAAAAAACAAATAAATAAACACCAAAAACTACCGGAACTACAACATTAATCGGTTACAGTTTTAGCAGGGAGTCAGATAAGATTAGCCATTGTAGCCAGACAGAAAAAAAAACAACCCAATTTTACACAACTCCAAAAACATAGCATATAACAAACACCCCTACTTCAATTAAAGTAGTAAACTCTTGATAATGAAAAACAAACCCTAGAACCACCCCCCATTTCAAAACTATAAATGAGTAAAACATTCCGTAGCATAGTTATTCCAAACATCGCCTGAGAAGTTAAGGTTTAACGTTCAAATTAAACCTGAATACTGCTGACCAGTTTCGAAACAGTAATTTTTGTGTCACGATGGAATCCTATTTTTTTTGTTTTAAATAATTATAATCTAGGCTCTATTTCTGTATCGAGCAGTGTTTTTTTAAAAATAAAGGCAAAAATACTAAAGAACTTCTGATCATGGATGTAACAGTTCTTTCCTATTATATCAATACACACACATACACACACGCGCACACACGCGCGCACACACACACACCACACACACACACACATATATATGCACATACACATACAGTGTGCGATAGATAAATTGTCGTCAAAATTACGCGAAAATGAAAATAACACTGGCATCTCATTTTAACAGATATATTTACCAAAATTACACAAAAATATCTTGAAATACTAAAGAGTAAATTTATTCCGTAAAATCGCCTTCAGCTTCACCCACGGCCTGCAGACGATTTCGGAATCTCCTGCATCTCTTCTGTATGGTCTCTTTAAGTTGGTGAATGCTGCCATAATCCTTGCCTTCAATTCATGTTTGCTGTTACAAGGAGTTTTGTTGGCCTCTCACTCAATAATAATCAATATGATTCCATCGCGACACAGAAATTACGATGTTTCGATTCTGGTCAGCAGTATTCAGGATTAATTTCAATATTAACTATCGGGTGGCACTCTCATCCTCAAGCGATGTTTGGAATAATTATTCTACGAAATGTTTTACTCATTTTTTGTTTTGAAATGGGGGTGGGGTCTAGGGTTTGTTTTTTTATTATCAAGGGGTCACTGTTTTGATAGAAGTAGGATATCAAGTTTTTGGAATCGTGTAAGGTTGGGTTGTTTTTTTTGTTGTAAACTTGAATACTGCTGACCAGTTTCGAAACAGTAATTTTTGTGTCACGATGGAATCATAATTTAGAAAAAAAACAATTATAATCTAGGCTCTATTTCTGTATCGAGCAGTGTTTTTTTTTAAATAAAGGAAAAAATACTAAAGAACTTCTGATCATGGATGTAACAGTTCTTTCCTATTATATCAATACACACACACACACACACGCGCACACACGCGCACACACACATATATATATGCACATACACATACAGTGTGCGATAGATAAATTGTCGTCAAAATTACGCGAAAATGAAAATAACACTTTTTAACAGATATATTTATCAAAATTACACAAAGATATCTTGAAATACTAAAGAGTAACATTTCGTGAGCTGATATGGTCGTTCGGGAAATATTGTCAAAGAGGTTTTGTTTATAAACAGTAATTAGGACTTAACTAGTCATACGCTTTCTCTGTAGCTGAGTAGTATAGTACGTCAGATCAATTGACGGTTCCGTATAGGGCACAGGTTCGATTCCTGTCTAAGAACACACATTTTATTCCAAATCTTTCGAAAATTCAGGCCGGTAAATATATTCAAGTTTAATTTGAATATTAAACCTTAACTGTTGGGTGGCAGTTTCATCTTGAAGCGATGTTTGGAATCTGTGTCGTGATGGAATCATTTGTTTTTTATATAATTATAATCTAGGCTCTATTTTTGTATCGAGCAGTGTTTTTTAAAAATAAAGGCAATAATATTAAAGAACTTCGCATCATCAATGTAACCGTTCTTTCCTATTATATCAATACACACACACATACACACACACACACACACATGGTTATTTCTATAAATGTATTAGATATTATTTGTATATAATATTCGTATAAGCTTTATATATACACTAGCAGTATGGCCCGGCGTGGCCCGTGCTTGATTCAAAAATCGTACGACTCATGCAGCAATCGCTATCACTTGAATTAAAATATTTTTGCCCTTCCTTGCCTTTAAAGGAGTGCCCTTTGCCGTGCTGATGTTGCTACATGCCTTACTTCTTGCCTATCTTCTTGCACTGCGAATTTTTTCTAAGCTTTATAGTAAACATTACATCTGTTACGAAAAAAGAACTAAACAAAATGAACAGAAAACGATCAGCTTTAAAAAAAGGACTCGTAACTGGAAAAACCGAATGAAAAAAGAATGTTAACAACAAATACTTTTTCATACCCAACCCAGTTCTGCGGAATCAGAATCAACGTTGAGTGTAAGCAAGCGAATGAGCCAATTGGAGTAAAGTGCCATGCAGATTTAAATTTTTCCCTCTTGTGACGAATGCAGCTATCGACTTTTTTTTGCATGCTAGTTAATATTCGTGTCAGTCAGCTGTTGGCTCTCACGCTGGCCAATAGAATCTTCCTGTCTATCCGTGGCAGCCAGCTATAGTCTCTCACTCTGGTCAGTAGAAAATGGCCGCAAACTACATGAAAACTGCCGTAGAAGCATGAAAAAATCGATTATTTCCACTATCGATGGGAGTTGGAAAATGCAAAGTCGGTCTTGGCCTTACCAATAACTTGGAGCATGTGCATGTAAATTTTGGTGCAAATCCGTCGAAAATTGCGGCCGTGCATTCGTCACACACACACACACACACACACACACACACACACACACACACACACACACACACACACACACACACACACACACAGACATCCTGCCTTTTATAGATAGAGATGCAGGTCCAATAAGTCAATAGAATATTTCTTGTAATGTGATAGGAAATTGTCCTTTTTCGCATTCTTTCTTATCCATTTCTCTCATCTTTTCACCGTTTTTATTTTGTTCTTTTCATTCTCTTCATCTTGTTTGCCCCATCTTACTCCTCTCTTTCTTCAGTCTTTTTCTTTTTGTGTTACTTTAACGACGCTCTGTGCCTTTAAACCCACTCACTTTGCTCATTTACTTTCCCCTTTATTTCACGACACCCCTTGTATTGATCAGTGTTTTTCCTTTTTATTTACGTTTAAATCTTTTTTCTCTAATTTTCATTATTTTCGCGCTTTCTTCTACCGTCTTTTCCTTTGATATTTTCTCATTGCTCTGTTTTCTCCCTTATTACTTTCCACTTTTTTCCCGTCTTTGTTTTTCTTTTTCTTTATTCTTTTCCTTATCTTTTCTTTTCCTTCGTCCTTTTCTATTCCTTCATACTTTTCTTCAGTTTTCATATTTATTCCCATTTTTCTTCTTCTCTTTTCTCATTCTTCATTTTTCTCCCTTGTCCATCGCTACGTTTCTTTACACTTTTTTACATTCTTTAGCTTCTTGCTTTCTTCCTTTTTCTTTTTCTCTAATTTCTTTATTTCTGCCATTCTTTTTCGTTTTTTTATATCTTCCCATCCCTCTCTCTCTCTAATTCCCCTTCTTTCCTTTCCCCTCCTCTTCATTTGTCAATGTAATCTAGAATATACTTATTATGTTGACAAGTACACGAAAACTAATAATGTCAAATCTTCAGGGAGGCAAATCAGGAGGCACTGACCAAATTCTTCCCTTGTAACGAATCGGACAAAACTAATACAATTTCTCTTATTTATTTATCTTTTGTTTGTATTTCTGTTTATTAATTTTTTTTCTTTTCCACACAGAAACTTTCATACCACATGAAGTTTTCGGTCGTTTTTTCCCCCTTTCTGTATATCTTCCCTTCGTTCCGTACGCGCCCCACCAAATACATTTACTTTTTCAGAATTTTGACATACTTCCTTTGAAATAAGAAAGAAGGTATTTAAAAACAAGCACAAAAATAAGTTGGCTTTCTGGATATAGGAATCTGTAGCTTTGAGAAATCAGTCACGCGAACACATGCGTCTTCAGAGGGACAGATTTTTTGGAAAGAGAACGGAAACATTCGCTGAGCGACAAGAATGAATTGAACAGGCCGAACCTGTCAAAACATATTGTCGCATGTTTTCTTATCTCTAGAGACAGGAGAGTTCGCTCTGTTCTCTATTCAGTCATTTATCATCAATTAATGTCTTCCATCAAATTCGATATATTTTTCTCCTTTTACACCTTGAAAGAGGAGATAAAGGGACAATATTAGTTTGTTATTCGGCTGGTATTATTATTATTTCAGTTTTTTTCAGATAAGATCTTAATATCTGGTAATTAATGCATGGATAGCTGTCTAAAGTCTTCAGCGTTAGGTGTTAAGTAATTTACCCCTGGTTCTAAGTGTTCATCACTTTTCGGATTATTCTTGGCGTTTCAAAGAGGCTTTTTTCTGCAATATTTCTACGAGACAATCAGTTATTATTATTATTATTATTATTGATTTCTTATTTCAATGTTTCTTTATATGATCTTTATATCTGGTAATTAATCAAACAGCTTAGTATAGATCTTATGGAACTCTCCTGTTATTCTGTTCATTTCCCCGGGCCACATTTTGTTTCCTTCTCAATCGTCATTTTCTCATATTCAGTACCCAAGCATCTACTTGAAATACAAGGAAGTCCTGTTAGTTTTCGAATGCGGTTGTTTTGTTCCCATGAATGTATGTTGGCCGTGAACTCAGTTAAAATCAAATGTTCCTGATTTAATGTCTAAGAGACAAAACCATAAGATTATTTTAACTTATAGTGTTATTACGTATTGTATATATATATATATATATATATATATATATATATATATATATATGTATATATATATTTGTGTATTTAGGCAGCAATCCTTCTTTCAAGCACATTTCATTAAAAACGACTGACAAGGTGCTTTTATTTAGTTTTTTATATAATTTCTCGTGCAATCTAATAAAGGTTTTCTTTTCAGAGGATAAATTATACAAAAATTGTCCGAATGTTCTTTTCCGAGCGCTTTCGGCTATACTTTTAGCCATTATCAAGGATTATATTTCAACTGTTAGAATTAGAAATAGTTTGTGTGTGTTTTATAAAGTGATTCATTTTTTTGTTTCAAAACACGGATGAACATGGACAT
>OZ038508.1:15436464-15511464 GCA_964036315.1 Acanthosepion esculentum | reverse complement strand
GTTATAATACATAATCGCTCGGACATATTTAGATATATATACACACATAAAATACGGTGACGAGACACAACCCTTGATAAAAAAAACCCCCAAAAAAACCGAACATATATATATATACGAATTGCTGCGTGTCACACATTTTTTGTAAGAAAATGAGGATTGATTTTAAATCATTGTTATAATTTGTGGAGGAAAATGAAGCATTTCAATATCACTCAGTGATCTTGCTGATGTGACCTCCATTTTCTGGACTTCTCCAATATTTTGAAGCTTAATCACATTATCGTTGAAAGACGAAACGAAAACACCATATTGACACTAACGATAACTCTTATTTACGACCCAAGAAAGCGAAAAATGGGTCGTAGCTCGTGACGCCACACATGACCACGAGAGAGTGAAAACAAGAAGTATTAAGTATGGGAAGCCATTGGTATAAATCAATGGCTTCTGCTATAGATTATAGGCATTTAAGAATGTTCAACTGTTTTATGTATATAGCTTCAAGGATTTCAAATTTTTGTTTATTATTTTCATGTTTAAGTAGAATTGTATTGTTTTGTCGTTACTTTGAGCTTATTCAAACAGCAACGGCGGGCCATTATTGTGGTTTCGTATATGTGTTGTTTGATTTATTAAAATTGTCATATTTGATAATGGCTTATGTAAGCCGAAAGCTTAGATTGGATTCAAACATGTGTCAATATGGTGTTTTCCTTTCGTCTTTCAACGATAATGTGATTAAGCTTATCAGACAATACGAAAGGAACTTACTTAAAATAAATAGACAAAACTTGTCTATATTATTTAATGAAACATGCATTAAGATATATATATATATATATATATATATATATATATATATATATATATATATATATATATGATGGACTCTCCCGTCGAACTCGACGTATGAGGGTCAGACAGACCAGTTCCCAGAAACATGATTATAGTGGTGAAGGCTTTGTGCAGGGCCATCCACACTTTTTAGAGGGACGATTACAGGGACCTGGTGCAACGAATGCCACAAGGTACCCAAACGACCCTCCGCAGGTTTTGAATTCAGAGTTGTCCTTCTCCTAGACCAGTTGCCATCCAAGTCTATAGAACCCAGTCTGTCCTGCTATTTACCCATAGTTGGAGGGAGAAGAAGAGGATTCACACCTTTTCCAAGGGTGAGTGAATGTAATGGATTCGACTGGAATTCGAAGCCGTTATCCATTACTCCACCGTATCCATTACTCCACCGTATATATATAACGAACTAAATAAACACAGAAATAGTAATTTAAAATCGTACGCGTTAAAAAGTGCTCAATATCAATTTAGAAAAATCAAACCCTTAGAGCGATTTAATATTCTAAAATAATAAAACGCTGGATTGAACACTACTGCGGTTTCGACTGAATAGGTCTCATCAGGTGGTTAACTCAGTGAAATAATCATAGACAACAGAACAAGAACTTAAATTTCTTTATGCGGCCCCCGGAAGTAATGAGGTGGAGGAGGAGTGGAAAAAGGGACCGATGTTAGTACCACTTATTAAAAAAAAATTATAATGGGTACCTGCTAAGTATTCAGGGTAGCTACGCAAGTCAACCAGTGAAAGAGCACTTCCGACTGTATTTACTGTTTTAATAACATTCTGAATAAGAGTAATCAAGTCTTTATTAAATACAACATTAAGGACTTCTATCTGTTTATTTATGGGAAGATTTGCTGTTTGCCAAGGACTTCGCATGTTTAAAGCCTGAACAGATTAAAGTCATTCTTCATTGTCGTAAATCGGTATCACTTCACGATGGTGAAGCATAGATCAAGAAATTCAAAGCTGGTAATTTTGATGTTCCCGAGGATCTTTCGATGGGGCAGATATGTCTGAACTGATGGGAATCTACATTTCGAGCCAAGTAAATAATATTGTCCACATGGAAGACCACGGAATAATTTTATGGCTTATAATACCTAACTCAGTTTTTGTCGGGTTTATTTAACAGAATGGTGGGCTGCTAAAGAAGTCTACTTTATGGTGATGATGGACTGATGATGATGCTGGATAATAAAAGAAAAATAATTCCATAAAAAAAAACTACACAAGATGTTTAAAGAGCTGTATTTCGACATTACAGTGGAAATCAACAGGGAAGTAGTCGAATTTTTAGACACAGAGCTAAACCTATGGACTAAAACTATTTCACTATTTATGAAGCCTAATACGGCTTTGAGATAGGTAAATATGGCATCCAGCCATCCGTCAATTTTTATCAGACATACCCCGTTAGGGGTGCAATGACAACTATCGAAAAATTCTTCAAATGAAGAAATAGTCAATAAAAGGAGAAAACATGTATTTATATTAAAAGAGGAAGGGCACAATATCAATCTGTGTTTCAAGGACCGAGAAGATCCAAGAACAGGTGATAATAGAAAAAGAAAAAGGAATTTTATCTCGTTCAACGCACCCTTCAAAATGGAAGTAAGAACTATTATAGGGAAAATATTTTTAACCTTTTAAATAAGCATTTCCCCAAAACGTCCGGGTTGTACAAATTTAATCACAATAGAGTCGTTGAGCTACAGTTGCATTAGCAACCTAGGCAACATTATTAAAATGTAGAACAAAAGAAATTCGAATCTTGAAGAAAATGTCAGGAGTGGAACCTTTGTAATTGCAGAAGAAAAAATAATTGTCCCTTAAATGGAGTATGTGGCACAGAAGGGGTCTTTTCCTTCGTCCGTCCCGAGTCGAATTTTCCCCCACGATTTTCCCGTCGCCGGGAGATGACGGGGTGACTCGGGCGCCTGTGGCGGGGGGGGGGAACTCACGGGGCTCTGTCGACGTTTGCGGGGTGCAACTTCAAACTTTCCTCCCACCACCCACCGGTGAGATCCCGCGGCTTGAACAAGTCACGATTTAGGTCGTCGAGTTTAGGCACTGCGCACCGGCGCATCACCCTCGGGTCGGTAATTTTTTCTCCGAGTACGACTCGGCCGACTCTGGCGTAGCGAGCGGCCAAGGACCCGAAAGATGGCGATCCACGCCCGGTCGGGATGAAGCCAGAGGAAACTCTGGTGGAAGTTCGAAGCGCCTCTGACGTGCAAATCGATCGTCGGAACCGGGTGTAGGGGCGAAAGACCAATCGTGCCGTCTAGTAGCTGGTTCCCTCCGAAGTAGAAAATGACAATGTCAGTACAAAAACATACATTGGTTGCACCGAGGGACAATTTAAAAAAAGGAGGTATAATCATACCTCGTCATTTAGTATAATCGAACGCAGGTTCAATATAAGTCTTGCAAATTATAATTGGAGTTTTAGAGAAAAAAAAAATGAAAGAAGTCCGGCCCTTAAATGGAATATTTTAAGAAAAGTAAAATCTAGCAAAACAAATAGCAACTCCTGTAAGCTGCATCAGGAGGAGGAGTTGGTCATAGCAACATTTAATAGATAGAGTTTATTTAAGTAATTGCTCCGATTTGAATTAAGCATATTGATTGCATTTACCGGCCTAAATGTTCGAGAAATTTCCTACAAAATAGGCGTTCTCCAAGAAATGACGATTCTGTATAGGACACAGGTTCCATTCCTATTGAAGAAGGCATATTTTCTACGAAATCTCTCGAACATTCAGGCCGATAAATGTAATTAAAACTGTTTAATTAAAAAAAACAGTATTTACTTAATAAAATGTATATATTAAATTAACGTATAAACAGAAAATATATTAAATAATTACCGAACTTAATCCATTTCATAATATATATATATATATATATATATATATATATATATATATATATATATATATATATATATATATATATATATATATATATATATGTATATATATATATATATATATATGGTGTACTGGGGCACCAGATCATTAATCAAACATATTGTTAAAGCAACTATATGAAGCTTAGGACGGTTCAAGATCAGACATAATAGACATTCGTTGTCTGATATATTTAACAAAATATGTTTGAACACCCACAGACATATATATACATGTATATATATACATGTATATATATACATGTATATATATATATATATATATATATATATATATATATATATATATATATATATATATATATATATATATATATATATATATATATATTAAAACATATATATATATATATATTAAAACATGAACGTCTGTCGAAAACAATCGTACAACATACAGGTCCAAAGCCCCCCCCCAAACCAGACACGAGTAAACAACTAACTAACTCAATACAAAAGTAGAGCAGACCTAGTTAAACTTAGAGAGCCAGACAATCCTACCAAGGTTTCTCCTAACAGATCGTCAGGGATGTATATATATATATATATATATATATATATATATATATATATATATATATATATATATGTATATATATATATATGTATATATATATATATATGTATATATATATATATATATATATATATATATATATATATATATATATATATATATATATATATATATATATATATATATGTATGTATGCCTTTAAGACATTTTTTATATTTATACGTTCTTTTTATAGATACAAATATTTAAGTAAATGCTCTGTTTATAATAAACAGTATTAACAACATTTACCGGCCTGAATGTCCGATAAATTTTCATAGAAAATATGCGTCCTCCGACTGGAATCGAACATGTATCCTATACATTACATATTATATAATATATATTATATTACGTAAATATATATATTGTATCTATAAAAAGAACGTATAAACATAAAAAAATGTCTTTAATAATAGTCGGACTTTGCCCATTTCATAATGTACGAGGTCATATGTATGTATGTATATATATATACATATATACATATATACATATCATTCAATAAATAAGGTGAATTTTTCGGTATAAGGACTTCTAATACAGATAGAAGCTTACTCTTTTTTATTTTTTTTGTTTTACTTCTTTTTCACATGGATTTAATTTCTTTTGCAGATTAAAAAGAAATTTGAGAGTTTTGGCGATTAACAAAGATGGCCGACCAAGAAGCATGCTCCAGGATTGAACAGCGGTCAGTTATCAAGTTTTTGGTTGCTGAAGGGTGAAAACCAGTTGAAATTCATAGGAGAATGTCAACTGTGTATGGTGCCACATGTTTCAGCCAAAAAATGTCTACAAGTGGGCTAAATTGTTTAAAGAAGGACGGAGCAGTGTTGAGGATGAAGACAGTCCTGGGAGGCCTACAGAAGTGAGGTCTCCTGAGGTGATCGAATCAGTCAATGATCTCATTCAGTCTGACAGAAAGGTGACAGTGGATGACATTGCAAGGACTTTGAGCTTATCTGTTGGAACAAACGCAGAGGTCATTAGTCAAAAGGAGTCATCTTGCATCATGACAACGCAAGGCCTCACACAGCAGCCCAAACGGTGCAGACCATCAACGAGCTGAGCTGGGAACTGCTCCCTCATCCCCCTTACAGTCCAGACCTTGCCCCTTCAGAATTTCACCAGTTTGATCCGTTGAAAGCGTTCACGAGAGGCACGAAGTTTAAAAGTGACGATGAAGTCAAAAGTGTTGTGAATGACTGGCTGAAACATCAGTCCAAAGATTTTTACACTGAGGGAATACGGAAGCTTGTGCACAGATGGGAAAAGTGTGTCACAGTGCTGGGAGACTACGTTGAAAAATTAAAAAAAAAGTAAGCTTCTATCTGTATTAGAAGTCCTTATACCGAAAAATTCACCTTATTTATTGAATGACCCTCGTATGTATGCATATATGTATAGAAATACTACCTTGACGCTTATTTCTTTGATTTTGTCATCCAGAACGAAAACTTAATGAACTCGTAGACATTGTAGTTGGAGAAAACAAAAAGAAAATAGTAAACTTGAATTTCAAGAACTTGATGATTGTCCCTGGAAACAAAGAAAAGATTTCTGGGCTACTATGTCAAGATCTAATATTCTACTTGGTGATGAATGTTGGATAATTAAACTCACGGATGAAAAGAGGCGAAGCGATAAAAATGTTGTTCTACTGACGAATGTTAAAAATCCCTTGAGTTAAGCATGTGGGAAACGTGGAAGATTTATATTTTGGGGAACAGAATGAAGAAAGATGGCTTGCAGAATGTAAAACTTATAGGGAAATCTGAAAGCAATAACATCAAGCAAACGACTATTTGACGAGTGTGAAGCGAATGAAAAGTCGCCGAAGTATTTAAAAATATACTAACATGACAGATTTTCATTCTTTTAAGAAATTTGATTAACATCGGGAAATTGTCCATAGAAGGATGAAGAAAAGAACAATGAATCAAAATCGAGAAATTTTATTTTTGATTTAACCAATATTTCCAGAAATTCCGAAATTTTATGGCTACTACGTTCTCCTGATTTCACGCCTTCAATTATTTACTTAAGGAACATGACTAAATCAATAAACCACAGACAATACAACAACTCATGGATAACATCGATAATTTGAGAGCTGTATCCAGTGTTACTGACCGCTGCCATCGAAAGAGTGCATCTGTATGCTGTCAATAATGGAGAATACTTAGGTCGTATAATTTTTCATAATTAAATGCGAATATATTTGCAATGTTTGAATTTTCCTTTTGCATAAAACTATTTTTGAATCATAAAAAAATTTAAAATTACGAAATTTTTAAATCCGTAAGTGACTTTTCGCGTAAGCTTTTAGATTGTAGAGATTTGTATATCGACGGAGAGCATCGTTGTATCGCAAAATGAGCGTTAGTGAGTTTAGTCCTTATTTCGTCCTGCTCTACTGTGATTCCACATCAAATAAAGTAAGCTATATAAATATTTGTGTAACACGTAACCATCGTTTTTCCAAAACGGGCCCTGGAATTCGGGGGATTAAAAATGACATATTTCTTGCATATAAAAAACGTATGCATTCTGGTTCTGTAATCTCTATCCAAGTAGATTTAATTTGTAAAAGTACTTTCCAGAAAAATCTCCTGAGCCGACCAAGCATAGAAATGAATACAATATGGGAACCAGTAATAAGGAGTGCCAGAGAAAAGCAATAATAACAAAAAAGTTGCAATATGAGCTCTGGTAAAAACATAAAATGATAACAGCAAAAATTGCAATATGAGCTCTGGTAAAAATGGTTACTGAAGACATTCGGTTTATAATACCCAGAAATTCATACACAGATGTCCTCAAGGACACATGGCACAGTGGTTAAAGGCGTTGGTTAGATCCAGTGATAGGACCCAAAGAGTGTGAGTTCAATACCTGGTTAAGGCAGTGGAGAACTATCAGAGGGAAATTAACAGGAGAAAACTGATAACTGACATCCATTAAACATGGCACATGGAATAAGTGAGCGAATTAAAGGGTTAAGTTCGACATTCCAACCACCTGAAGGCCGGAGCATACAACGACCTAAACGTTGTGATAAACATGGCGACAAAGATTCGGACAATAGTCTGAATAATGTACATAATACCTCATACTTTCGGGTTCTTTGATAATTACGTCCAAACGGTTGCTCCCTTCCCACCAAACAGATGGGGCTATTTTCATACTAATACTGCCTGCAAATAGCCACATCTGTTTCGTTTTCATTATACTTTTACTTATCTGATTAGTCCTTTAGATACCATGTGATTTTCTACTCTATCACCGTCTTGTCTTCTTCATAATGAATATCAAACTATTGAGATGATACACAGATAATACACTATTTACATTATTCGGACTATTGTCCTCATCTTTGTCACCATATTAATTACAACGTTTCGGCCTCCTTAAGGTGGTTGGAATGTCGAACTGAACCCTTTATTTCGTTCTAGTTCCACGTGCTATGTCTAATGGATGTCAGTTATTGGTTATCTCCTGTTAATTCCTCTCTCCAAGTTTTCCACTGCCTTAACTAGGTATTGAACTCACACTCTTTGGGTCCTATCACTGGATCTAACCAACGCCTTTATCCACTGAGCCATGTGTGCTTGGGGACATCTGTATGAATTATATGGGTATTATAAAACGAATGTCTTCAGCAACCATTTTTTATCACTTCTTATATTGCAATTTTGCTGTTATCAAATATATGTTTTTACCAGAGCTCATATTGCAATTTTTTTGTTATTATCACTTATCTCTGGCACTCCTTATTAGTGGTTCCCATATTGTATTGATTTCTATGCTTGGTCGGCTCAGGAGATTTTTGTGGCCTAACATATTTTTCTTGTTTTTCTCTTGCTTTGTCATCTTCGCAGTCATCATTTTGTTCTTTCCTATGATTCTCTAAATCAACTTCGCTTTCGCTTTCTCTTCTTTTCTTCTTCTTCTTCTTAATTGTCGTTCATCTTCCATTTTGCTTTTTTCTCCTTCATAACCGGTTTTCTCCTCCATTTTGTTCATTTCCACCCTCCTTGATGTTACTGACACCGTCCTCCTCCTCTATCCTTCCTGTCTTCTCCTTCTCCATCGCCCTGCTCTTTCTCCTCATCATTTCCTTCTCCTTTTTCTTCTTTGTCAACATTATCATTATTGTCATCCTTTTCTTTTTCATTCACTTCCATTTGTCCTTAGGCCACTTCCTCACCATCGACTTCATTCTCTTCGTCCTCGTCTTCTTTTTTCCTTCAACGTCGTCATGGTCTTTTCCTTTTTCTTGCTTTTCTAGCGTAAATTTCCTTCCCTTCTTGCCTAGCCTCATTTCTCTTCATTTTATTTTTCTTCTTACTCGTCATCTTGTCAGCATCCATTTTCTTTTCGTCTTTATTAACTCTTGCATCGATTTGGATTTTAAAACATGTCTTATTTTAATCTTCTTAATTTTATCTTCTGTCTTTTTTCTTTCATTCTTCTTTCCTTCCTTTTATCCCACGCCATTCATTCATTCATTCATTCTTTCTTTCTTTCTTTCTTTCTTTCTTTCTTTCTTTTTAGGGAGTCTTTAATTTTTCTACCCCTTTTTCTACATCCAAACTTTCTTTCTTTCTTTCTTTCTTTCTTATTTTAATCTTCTTAATTTTTTCTTTCTTTTTTCTTTCATTCTTCTTTCCTTCCTTTTATCCCACGTCATTCATTCATTCATTCTTTCTTTCTTTCTTTCTTTTTAGGGAGTCTTTAATTTTTCTACACCTTTTTTTACATCCAAACTTTCTTTCTGTTTGTTTGTTGTTTCAGCTGTTGTAATTTCTCTGGAAAGAAAGAAACCAGTCAGCATTTTATCACCTATTCTCAAGTCGTACTTTCACTAATTCTCCCTTTTCATCTCACCCTCTCTTTTGCCCCTCTTTAGGCGCTAAACACCCCAACATGACATGTCCTGGAACGATGCCCTCATGTTAGCGTTATGTTTAAGGTCATTGGGTGCACGGATCACCATTTTTACCCTTATGGAGTCGACAAGTACGAATGCGTTTTTTTCTTTGGGAACAAAATCATTTCCATCAAGGACCCGATTTCTGTCAGCCATCAATTCCGAGCCAGATTCACTTTTAGTAAATGTTGACATTTTTCTATAAACTTTTTTTTTTTGGTGGAGTGGAAATAGGGACGGACGGGGTGGCCATTTAGCTTAATTTTTAATTTTTTTTCTTTTATTTTCATTTTGAACTTTTATTTAATGTTTAATTTTGGTTCGTGTATTGTTTATTTTCGTCAGACATCTTTTTTTTTTCCTTAACTTCAACTTTCTTATTTTTTTCTCAATCTTTCTTTCTGTTTCTTTTTTTATTTTTCGCTTTTCTTTTTTTATTCCTTTCTTCTTTTCTTTTATATTTCTTCTTTTCTTTCATATTTCCTTCTTTCTTCTTTTCTTTCATATTTCCTTCTTTCTTCTTTTCTTTCATATTTCCTTCTGTCTTCTTTTCTTTCATATTTCTTCCTTTCTTCTTTTCTTTCATATTTCCTCCTTCTTCTTTTCTTTTATATTTCTTCCTTTCTTCCTTTCTTTCATATTTCTTTCTTTCTTGTTTTCTTTCATATTTCTTCCTTTCTTCTTTTCTTTCATATTTCTTTCTTTCTTGTTTTCTTTCATATTTCTTCCTTTCTTACTTTCTTTCATATTTCTTTCTTTCTTCTTTTTTTTCATATTTCTTCCTTTCTTCTTTTCTTTCATATTTCTTTCTTTCTTCTTTTCTTTCATATTTCCTCCTTTCTTCTTTTCTTTCATATTTCTTCCTTTCTTCTTTTCTTTCATATTTCTTCTTTTCTTTCATATTTCTTCCTTTCTTCTTTTCTTTCATATTTCCTCCTTTCTTCTTTTCTTTTATATTTCTTCCTTTCTTCCTTTCTTTCATATTTCTTCCTTTCTTCTTTTCTTTCATATTTCTTTCTTTCTTGTTTTCTTTCATATTTCTTCCTTTCTTCTTTTCTTTCATATTTCTTTCTTTCTTGTTTTCTTTCATATTTCTTCCTTTCTTCTTTTCTTTCATATTTCCTCCTTTCTTCTTTTCTTTCATATTTCTTCCTTTCTTCTTTTCTTTCATATTTCTTTCTTTCTTGTTTTCTTTCATATTTCTTCCTTTCTTCTTTTCTTTTTTTATTTTTCGCTTTTCTTTTTTTATTCCTTTCTTCTTTTCTTTTATATTTCTTCTTTTCTTTCATATTTCCTTCTTTCTTCTTTTCTTTCATATTTCCTTCTTTCTTCTTTTCTTTCATATTTCCTTCTTTCTTCTTTTCTTTCATATTTCTTCCTTTCTTCTTTTCTTTCATATTTCCTCCTTTCTTCTTTTCTTTCATATTTCCTTCTTTCTTCTTTTCTTTCATATTTCCTTCTGTCTTCTTTTCTTTCATATTTCTTCCTTTCTTCTTTTCTTTCATATTTCCTCCTTCTTCTTTTCTTTTATATTTCTTCCTTTCTTCCTTTCTTTCATATTTCTTTCTTTCTTGTTTTCTTTCATATTTCTTCCTTTCTTCTTTTCTTTCATATTTCTTTCTTTCTTGTTTTCTTTCATATTTCTTCCTTTCTTACTTTCTTTCATATTTCTTTCTTTCTTCTTTTTTTTCATATTTCTTCCTTTCTTCTTTTCTTTCATATTTCTTTCTTTCTTCTTTTCTTTCATATTTCCTCCTTTCTTCTTTTCTTTCATATTTCTTCCTTTCTTCTTTTCTTTCATATTTCTTTCTTTCTTGTTTTCTTTCATATTTCTTCCTTTCTTCTTTTCTTTCATATTTCTTTCTTTCTTGTTTTCTTTCATATTTCTTCCTTTCTTCTTTTCTTTCATATTTCTTCCTTTCTTCTTTTCTTTCATATTTCTTCTTTTCTTTCATATTTCTTCCTTTCTTCTTTTCTTTCATATTTCCTCCTTTCTTCTTTTCTTTTATATTTCTTCCTTTCTTCCTTTCTTTCATATTTCTTCCTTTCTTCTTTTCTTTCATATTTCTTTCTTTCTTGTTTTCTTTCATATTTCTTCCTTTCTTCTTTTCTTTCATATTTCTTTCTTTCTTGTTTTCTTTCATATTTCTTCCTTTCTTCTTTTCTTTCATATTTCCTCCTTTCTTCTTTTCTTTCATATTTCTTCCTTTCTTCTTTTCTTTCATATTTCTTTCTTTCTTGTTTTCTTTCATATTTCTTCCTTTCTTCTTTTCTTTTTTTATTTTTCGCTTTTCTTTTTTTATTCCTTTCTTCTTTTCTTTTATATTTCTTCTTTTCTTTCATATTTCCTTCTTTCTTCTTTTCTTTCATATTTCCTTCTTTCTTCTTTTCTTTCATATTTCCTTCTTTCTTCTTTTCTTTCATATTTCTTCCTTTCTTCTTTTCTTTCATATTTCCTCCTTTCTTCTTTTCTTTCATATTTCCTTCTTTCTTCTTTTCTTTCATATTTCCTTCTGTCTTCTTTTCTTTCATATTTCTTCCTTTCTTCTTTTCTTTCATATTTCCTCCTTTCTTCTTTTCTTTTATATTTCTTCCTTTCTTCCTTTCTTTCATATTTCTTTCTTTCTTGTTTTCTTTCATATTTCTTCCTTTCTTCTTTTCTTTCATATTTCTTTCTTTCTTGTTTTCTTTCATATTTCTTCCTTTCTTACTTTCTTTCATATTTCTTTCTTTCTTCTTTTTTTTCATATTTCTTCCTTTCTTCTTTTCTTTCATATTTCTTCCTTTCTTCTTTTCTTTCATATTTCTTCTTTTCTTTCATATTTCTTCCTTTCTTCTTTTCTTTCATATTTCTTCCTTTCTTCTTTTCTTTCATATTTCTTCCTTTCTTCTTTTCTTTCATATTTCTTCCTTTCTTCTTTTCTTTCATATTTCTTTCTTTCTTGTTTTCTTTCATATTTCTTCCTTTCTTCTTTTCTTTCATATTTCTTCCTTTCTTCTTTTCTTTCATATTTCTTCTTTTTTTCTTTTCTTTCATATTTCCTCCTTTCTTCTTTTTTTTATTTATTTCCTCCTTTCTTCTTTTCTTTCATATTTCTTCCTTTCTTCTTTTCTTTCATATTTCCTCCTTTCTTCTTTTCTTTCATATTTCTTCTTTTCTTCTTTTCTTTCATATTTCCTCCTTTCTTCTTTTCTTTCATATTTCTTCCTTTCTTCTTTTCTTTCATATTTCTTTCTTTCTTGTTTTCTTTCATATTTCTTCCTTTCTTCTTTTCTTTCATATTTCTTTCTTTCTTGTTTTCTTTCATATTTCTTCCTTTCTTCTTTTCTTTCATATTTCTTCCATTCTTCTTTTCTGTCATATTTCTTCTTTTCTTTCATATTTCTTCCTTTCTTCTTTTCTTTCATATTTCCTCCTTTCTTCTTTTCTTTTATATTTCTTCCTTTCTTCCTTTCTTTCATATTTCTTCCTTTCTTCCTTTCTTTCATATTTCTTCCTTTCTTCTTTTCTTTCATATTTCTTTCTTTCTTGTTTTCTGTCATATTTCTTCCTTTCTTCTTTTCTTTCATATTTCCTCCTTTCTTCTTTTCTTTCATATTTCTTCCTTTCTTCTTTTCTTTCTTCTTTTCTTTCATATTTCTTCCTTTCTTCTTTTCTTTCATATTTCTTCCTTTCTTCCTTTCTTTTATATTTCTTCTTTTCTTTCATGTTTCTTCCTTTCTTCTTTTCTTTCATATTTCTTCCTTTCTTCTTTTCTTTCATATTTCTTCTTTTCTTTCACATTTCTTCTTTTCTTTCATATTTCTTCCTTTCTTCTTTTCTTTCATATTTCTTCCTTTCTTCTTTTCTTTCATATTTCTTCTTTTCTTTCATATTTCTTCCTTTCTTCTTTTCTTTCATATTTCTTCTTTTCTTTCATATTTCTTCTTTTCTTTCATATTTCTTCCTTTCTTCTTTTCTTTCATATTTCTTCCTTTCTTCTTTTCTTTCATATTTCTTCCTTTCTTCTTTTCTTTCATATTTCTTCTTTTCTTTCATATTTCTTCCTTTCTTCTTTTCTTTCATATTTCTTCTTTTCTTTCATATTTCTTCCTTTCTTCTTTTCTTTCATATTTCTTCCTTTCTTCTTTTCTTTCATATTTCCTCCTTTCTTCTTTTCTTTCATATTTCTTCCTTTCTTCTTTTCTTTCATATTTCCTCCTTTCTTCTTTTCTTTCATATTTCTTCCTTTCTTCTTTTCTTTCATATTTCTTCCTTTCTTCTTTTCTTTCATATTTCCTCCTTTCTTCTTTTCTTTCATATTTCTTCCTTTCTTCCTTTCTTTCATATTTCTTCCTTTCTTCTTTTCTTTCATATTTCCTCCTTTCTTCTTTTCTTTCATATTTCTTCTTTTCTTCTTTTCTTTCATATTTCTTCTTTTCTTCTTTTCTTTCATATTTCCTCCTTTCTTCTTTTCTTTCATATTTCTTCCTTTCTTCTTTTCTTTCATATTTCCTCCTTTCTTCTTTTCTTTCATATTTCCTCCTTTCTTCTTTTCTTTCATATTTCTTCTTTTCTTCTTTTCTTTCATATTTCTTCTTTTCTTCTTTTCTTTCATATTTCCTCCTTTCTTCTTTTCTTTCATATTTCTTCCTTTCTTCTTTTCTTTCATATTTCCTCCTTTCTTCTTTTCTTTCATATTTCCTCCTTTCTTCTTTTCTTTCATATTTCTTCTTTTCTTCTTTTCTTTCATATTTCTTCCTTTCTTCTTTTCTTTCATATTTCTTCCTTTCTTGTTTTCTTTCGTATTTCTTCCTTTCTTGTTTTCTTTCATATTTCTTCCTTTCTTCTTTTCTTTTATATTTCTTCTTTTCTTTCATGTTTCTTCCTTTCTTCTTTTCTTTCATATTTCTTCCTTTCTTCTTTTCTTTCATATTTCTTCCTTTCTTCTTTTCTTTCATATTTCTTCCTTTCTTCTTTTCTTTCATATTTCTTCCTTTCTTTCATATTTCTTCCTTTCTTCTTTTCTTTCATATTTCTTCTTTTCTTTCATATTTCTTCCTTTCTTCTTTACTTTCATATTTCTTCCTTTCTTCTTTTCTTTCATATTTCTTCTTTTCTTTCATATTTCTTCCTTTCTTCTTTTCTTTCATATTTCTTCCTTTCTTCTTTTCTTTCATATTTCTTCCTTTCTTTCATATTTCTTCCTTTCTTCTTTTCTTTCATATTTCTTCCTTTCTTCTTTTCTTTCATATTTCTTCCTTTCTTTTCTTTTTCATATTACTTAATTGGCATGTTTCCCCTCTCAACATATTCTTTTTTCTCTTGTAATTCTTTCTTTTTTCTTTTTTTTTTTCTTTCTTTCTTTCTTTCTTTCTTTCTTTCTTTCTTTCTTTCTTTCTCGATATATTAAATACTTTACATTCTTTGTAAATTATTCGTAATCATTTTTATACTTTCATTTTCATTCTTTCTGGATTTTTCATTTGAAAATTCTCAATTTTTACTTCACGATTTATGAAATACATTTTCAATTCATTTTTCTTTTATTTTTAATTTTCGTTCTTTCGCCATCTTTCTTTCTTTTTTTTCATAATATTTAATTTGCTTGTCTATTCTTTTAACATTTTCTTACTGCATCTTTTATTTTGTCTCGTTTCTTCTTTTTTCTTTTTCTTTCCATCTTTCTTTCTTTCTTTCTTTCATAATAATTAATTTGTTTCTTTCCTTTCTTAACATTTTATTTCTCTCTCTTTTTCTTTCTTCTTTCTTCTTTTTTGTGTCACTCTGTCTTTTCATTCTTAATTTCCCTTTGACTTCTGTCCCTGTTCGTCAACGCTTATGGTCAACGCAGCTGGTCACGTGCGCTACATGCACATGCGCGTTGACGTGCCGTCTTGCATACACACACCAGGTACACATGCATCTTCACGCATGTGTATGCGTGTGTATGTCTCAGTCTATGTTTGTGTGAGAGTCCGTGTCCTGGGTGGTTTATGTAACCCAAATTAAGACGTTGTTTTTTTATATTGCACCTGCGTGCGTATCTTCACGAACGTTAACTGTTGCTTAAATACTGGAGAATAGTTACCAGTAAGTCGGCTGGCGTTGTGACATTTACGATAAGATGCTGTTTGGTTTGGTGTGAAACTGGTCGAAATAATTCTATTCATTCTAATACCTTAACGTACAGTCAAATCGAAATTTTCTCGTAAATAAAGCATTTGCTTATATATAAAGGCACGGCACGTAGGAATTGGTGGACTTTTGTAATGGGACATATGCATAGAAGATTAGATATACACACGAGGAGAGGTGAGAAGTTCTCAGCAAGACCAAGATGTCCTTCACTCTGAAATTCGCGTGTTTTACCATTTCGTCAGAGTTAAGAAAGTGAATCAGACCGAGAAATGTTTCAGCACTCATGATTCACGCTGTCACTCCCATATATACCAGCAACATTGTCCAAATCGTGTAACAGCAACATTGTCCAATTCGTGTAACAGCAAAATTGTCCAAATCGTGTAATAGCAAAATTGTCCAATTCGTGTAACAGCAAAATTGTCCAATTCGTGTATCAACAATATTGTCAAAATCGTTTAAGAGTATGGAATAATTGTGCATCCGACAAAATGTTTAATATAAAAAATGCCATAAAACTAATTTTACTAATATATATATATATATATATATATATATATATATATATATATATATATATATATATATATATATATATATATATATATATATATATATATATATATAAAAATATATATAAGAAAGTGAGATAAATTATTTGAGACAATTATAATTTGGCAATGCATCGAGTCTAGAACAAAACTCAACAAAAAGTACTGAACGGCCGATTCGTCCTATATTTGGGATTCACCAGCAGTGCGAATCTACTACCGAGAATTGAAACCTGGAGAGTCACATTATCAGGCAAACGTTATATCGACTGTACCAACAGTCCTCGGTGACGATGAGGTAGCGAATTAGACTAGATATAGCACTGCTATTACTTAATTATAATTATCTCAAATCCTCCGAATAATTTCTCTCACTTGTATATCCTTGCTTGAACCGGTTTCTAATGTGGATGGAGCGGCTTGGGGATAGTAGTCGTGGCTCGTGGGCGCACAGTCCTATGGGTAAGGGAAACTCGGATGGGTTCCACCACGGAATATATGATCGAGCGGCACACAGGTATATTGACCTTGACTTGTATAAAAATACGTATGCAGTTGAATGATTTTAAAACCCTGAGTCGGCACATAGTCAGCAAAAGTTTGCTGACCCCTGTCATAGATTATCATCAGATGATATTTAGCTGTTTCAAAACTGCTCACTAGATGGACACCCGTTAATAGTAAAAACTTGAAAAAACTTTAAAATAGTTTATTTCTGTTAATGTGACTTAATATTTTTGTATATATATATATTGTAGAACAGGTATATTGATCTTGATTTGTATAAAAATAAGTATGCTGTTGGCACACTGAATGATTTTAAAACCCTAAGTCGGCTCATAGTCAGCAAAAGTTTACCGACCCCTGCTGTATAGCCTCTCACATATTTGGTTCTAGAGATTACTAGCGGCTCTGCAAAATTGTGCCCAACAAAAGCAAAGTCGCTCCTCTGTTTAATCAATTTGAAATATTGTCATCTACAGATAATGCAGAATTTTTTTTTCTCGGAAATTCTCTTCCAACTTTACTCTCGACTCATCTGGAGTATCTCTGCGTCATTTCCCTCCTCCAGAACAGATTCTACTGACTGATATTCACATAATTCCGTCCATGATTTCTGTTAAAATTTCTAAACTAGATCCCCACGAGACTTGTTGATTCGATGGTGTCACTGCAATTGTTCAAAAGAAAGGTGCTCTTGAACTGGATCTTGTTCTCTCCAAACTTTACAATAAATGTCTCGCTACTTCTTACTTTCTATTTTGTCCTCATCTGTAGTCTGTGTCTTTATGAACTCTGGGGAACAATCTGAACCCTTGAACTATCGAGCTTTTAGCCTCTTATATCCTTTTCGCGAAGTATCAGAAGCTGTAATCAACGCCAAAAACCGAATCTGTCTATCAAGCTTTAAATAAAAACGGAGAAGCTTGAGTATTGGCCCTAGATATCTCAAAGGTGTTCGACAGGGTTTGATATGCCGGCCTTCGCAAGGTCAAGGGCTACTTAACAAGGAAATTTGATATTAGCAGATATCGTAGTATTTAAATTTCAAGGCGCCAATTTGGAATGGATTGGTGTGTGTTATCTAAGTTTATTAATTTTCCCAGACAGGAATATTTGTCTAGAGGCCAGGTGTGACCTCGAATTGGAAAGGTCAGAGCATATGTTTTTGATTTCGTTTCTGACGGATATGTCATCCTATTATGTTTTAGTTTTGGAGCAATGCCTCAGAATGAAATGGGCTAAAATCAAAACATAGGGTTTAGTGTTTTAACCCCTACTTTAAACAATGAAAATTAAGTTACTTTGGCATATGGACAGTTTGATGTGTGTGAAGAAAATTATGTATAAATACAGCTCGATTTTGAGGATACAGCGAAGCCGAGATGGGACGACAGGGACAGACAAATCATCAGACACCCCCCCAATTGCACACCCACGCGATGTAGGGGCCCGGTAATCATTTGAATTTCTGATTGAACCTTGCTGATCACATAGATAGAGATTCCAAGTCGCTGCCTTCTGATCTTTTGTGTTAATGCCAAATATATCGGATTGTAATTTATTTTATTCACCTTCATTAAATCGTCTATATTTAATCAAAACCGACATTTCTATTTCTTCGGTGAGAGTTTGACTTTTTTTCCAGTCGACTCAATCGTCAACAAGAGGTTTTCCAAAAAAGAACAACTTTCTTCGTTAGTAAGAATCACAGTACTTGAAGTATCAAGACTCGACGATCGACGACTTATACTGGCACCAATCCTCAAACCAGTTTGGAAGCTGTATAACTCTCCTTATCCAAACGCCGTGCGAAGACTGAGATCTCGAAACAAGCGGGGTACGAACTGAGAGGCTGCACAGAAAGCGAGACTAGACCAACGAGGCCTAGGAAACGTGTACGAGAATAGAGGTGGATATACGACGGTTTCTGTGGACAAATATCTGGCCTAATCCAGTCGTTCCTAACTAATTGTGTAATGAAGATGATGTTGAATGGACAGGCTTCTATTTCATTTCTTAATAAGGAAGGATTCACCCAGGGCTCTATCCTCAGACATTTGCTGTTTCTGATCTTCATCAACCACCTTTCTGATATCATCGATTCCCAATAAGCAGATGACATAATTATTTACTCCTTTCTTAGTAACAATTCAGACAGATTTGACAAATTAAAAGTGGCAACTCCTCTCGAAAAAGACCTCCAATCAGTGGTTAACTGGAGCAAGTAATGGCTTATAAATTTTACCGCTTATAAAGCAAAACGTCTTTCATTTAATCGCCAGAGATAACCATTTTATGCCAACCATCAGCATGGCTTATTCTAAATTCAAAGATTGCAACACATTTCACCTTCTTAGAGTCACGTGTTCCACTGATATGAAGTGATTATACTGAATCAATTGCTAGGTCTTCTGCTTGGAAAATTGGTTCGTTGTGTCGTGCTAGACAATTCTTCTTGTTAGAATCCCTCTACCACATTTATAAAACTACAATACGTACGTGCATTGAATACTGCTGCCATCTAGTCTGGTTCTCCTACTCGAGATTCTTGACAATTTCAAAGAAGAGTCTGTAACATTATTTGAACTATTGTCCTCATCTTTGTCGCCATATTTATTACAACGTTTCGGCCGTTGCATGCTCCGGCCTCCTTCAGGTGGTTGGAATGTCGATCTCAACCCTTTATTTCGCCCACTGGGGTAGACTATTCTAGGAGATCAGTGATAACTGACATCCATTAAACATGACACACGGAACTTGACGTGTGTCGTGTCACAGGTGATGCGCAAATTAAACAATTGTGAACGTTTGTAAAATCGGTTATAAAATCTACATCCCTTTGAATATCTTGTTCGAATTTTGATACATAAATCTTTCATTGTTCAACATGAAGCCTTTTTAATTTCGTTTGCCTGGGACATGTAGTTACTTAGATATTCACATTTTAAATTATGTCATTATTTTGCGGGGGTTGGCACCATGTACATTCAACTTTAAGTATTTAAGCGCTGTCCTAGATTGGTCGCTCGGTCTCATCATTTTACAACTGAAATTGCTAGATGTAATCGAAGGATCTATGTAACAGTTTCTTCTCTCTCACTTCTGGCTCGTGGAACTCTCTTCCACCTTTTTCTTTTCTTGTCAACATTGATCTTCAAAAATGTAAATGCATTGCCAACTTTTGTTGTTTTAATCCCTGTTCATTTATTGTTCTTCCTCCTTAATAATGGTTTCCATTTTCTCATATTTTTAGACTAAGTAACTTCTTACGTCTTAGTGGCTTTATTACCTATGGGGGGGGGGTGAAATAGTTAAAAAACAAAATATTTGTCTACCCTTGTTTTGTCAAATTTGCATAAAGTATTTTGTCAAAAATCTCCCTTCTCCGCCATTTGCAAACTAAGCAAAATACCCTTTCCTTTCTTTCTTATTTATACTCTCGATCTTTCACGATCTTTTGAATTTTCTGACTTTCATTTTCTTTTTCTTTCTTTCTTTTCTTCTTTCATTATTTTCGGTCTTTCTTTCTCGATCTTTTGAATTTTCTTTCTTTCTTTCTCGATTTTAAAAAATTTTCCGGCTTTCTTTCTTTCTTTCTTTCTTTCTTTCTTTCTCGATCTTTTTAATTTTCCGGCTTTCTTTATTTCTTTCTTTCTTTCTTTCTTTCTCGATTTTTAAAATTTTCCGGCTTTCTTTCTTTCTTTCTTTCTTTCTTTCTTTCTTTCTTTCTTTCTTTCTTTCTTTCTCGATCTTTTTAATTTTCCGGCTTTCTTTCTTTCTTTCTTTCTTTCTTTCTTTCTTTCTCGATCTTTTTAATTTACTGGCTTTCTTTCTTTCTTTCTTTCTTTCTTTCTTTCTTTCTTCCTCGATGTTTTTTAATTTTCCGGCCATCTTTCTTGCTTTCCCGATATATTACATATTTTGTATTTTTTCTCAATCATACTTAGTCATTTTTATTAATTCCTTTTTATTCTTTCTGACCTTTCTTTTTTTTAATTTTTTTTCTCAATTTCTCTTTCATGATCTATTATATATATATATATATTTTCATTCTTTTTATTCTTTTAATTTCCTTGTTTTCAACGTTTCTTTAACAAATTTTCTTTCCGATTCATACTTTCATTCTCTTCTTTTTTTTTCTTCATATTCATTCACCATTATTTCTTCTTCAATTTCTTTTTCTTTAATTTTTCCTTAAAATTTGATGCGCTTCCTCTTTTCCTTCAATTATTCTTTTTCTTTTTTCCTTCCTTCTTTCCATTCATATTTCTTTTCTTTCGTGTTTTTTTTCTATTTCTTATCAAATAATCTTCCTTTTTCTCATCTTTTTCGTATGCATTTTTCATCCTTTCTTTCATTCCTTTGTTCTTTTCTTTGTTTTTCCTTTCCCTCTTTCATCTCCTTCTTTGTCATCCTTGCTCGAAAACTGATTGAATAATTTCCTTCTTTCGTACAGACATTGTTACCTTCAATCCCCAACATGTGACTTCCGCTGCCAATCTAACGACAATCAACAATGGTTGACAAGAGCGACATGTCTCCGTGATTTCCCGTCGCTCACTAAGGCGAACGTCACCTGTCACTTACGGGTCCCAATTGTCTCAGAAACTTCGCTCAGCATTCCCGTCAGAAGGCAGATTTTAAAAATGGAAAACGTCTACCTGCCACATCACGGCCTGGTCGCGTATCACGCCGGCTTTAAATGACTTGAGTGTCCGTTAATCGCTTGTTAACACATCTTTTGACCATATGAGAGTCCCGGTGGCGTCCTGAGGGAGGAGCAATCCTATTCGAGGTGGGGAAATAAAGCCGAGTAAGGAAAGACGCCATAATGGCGGGGAAAAAAAGCAACAAGTTTATCGAAGACGTCGTTAACGTATAAAACGATATTTAAACCACAATTAATTAAGATAAAAAGTAAGTCATTAAATGGTTGGTTGATCTTGTTTAGCGGCATATCAACACCTCTATGGGTTAATAATGGCGAAATTTAAATAATTTAACACAATTTTATGGCTTCAAATAAATATATTTTGAACGCCTTCAACTACAGATAAATTGTATTGTTGGTCATTTGGTTATAAAATGTTGTTAATTCTACTCTAAAATGCATTGTTGGTAATTCTACTATAAAATGTATTATTGGTCATTTTGCTTTAAAATGTATTGTTGGTATTTCTACTAAAAAATGTATGGTTGGTCATGTTCCTTTAAAATGTATTTTTGGTTGTTCTACTATAAAATGTATTGTGGGTTATTTTGCTTTAAAATGTATTTCTGGTAATTCTATTATAAAATGTATTATTGTTCATTTTGCTTTATAAGGTATTGTTGGTAATTCTACTATAAAATGTACTGTTGGTCATTTTAGTATAAAATGTATTGTTGGTAATTCTATTATAAAATGTATTATTGGTAATTTTGCTTTAAAATGTATTGTTGGTAATCCTACTATAAATGTATTGGTGATTTTGCTTTAAAATGTATTTCTGGTAATTCTACTATAAAATGTATTGTTGGTCATTTTCTTATGAAATGAATTGTTGGTAATTCTACTATAAAAGGTATTGTTGGTAATTCTACTATAAAAGGTATTGTTGGTAATTCTACTATAAAATATTGTGGTTCATATTGCTTTAAAAATCAATTGTTGATCATTTTACTATAAATACGTATTAGTTGACAGTTTACTATAAATATGTATTGTTGGTCATATTTTTATATAATAACGTGTTACTGATATTTTTACCATAAAGCTGTATTTTTATACTTCCATCTTGTTTTAGTTTGGGGCTTCAATTTTTGGCCCTAGCTAGATTCCTAGATGTGGCTACCACCTTGGGTCAAGGTGGAACTGGCAAGGACGTCTATTAACACGTAGTTCCACGCTCCTCAAAACCTCCAACTTGCCGATCGGAGGAGTTGCTGCCGGATGTAGTTTATCGTCAAACCCATGAGTTACATTAAATGGTAGAATCAAGCCATGTAAGACAATAGTGAATTAAAATGGCAGTAAGACCACAAATATTTGTTTGGAAGAGCTTCTAGCGTAGGGAAGTGCCTGAAAACCTACTCTCGTGTGGACCTCTGCCCTATGATTTTTTGCTTTTCGATACACGATATCTTTAACATGACCCCCATAGAAAGAAATCCAGGAGAGTGATATCTGGTGAGCGAGGTGGCCAGGCAATTGGACCATCCCTTCCAATCCACCGGTCTGGAAATGCTTGATTTAGGAACAATAGGACAGACAGCCACCGCCATCTTGGTGGAAAAGGATAATTGGTTTAAGGTCATCTAATCGTAGTGAAGTTTACTTTAAGGACATTCTGTATATATATATATATATATATATATATATATATATATATATATATATATATATATATATATATATATATAATCTAAAAGGCTCAAACGCTAATATTCTATGGTTATAATTTATTACATTGGAATCGTAATCACGATTTAATTCATCAGACCTACAAATTCAAAAAGATATCTGAAAACATTTCCTATTTATTTTTGAATTCGTAGGTCTGATGAATTGGATTGTGATTACGATTCCAATGTAATAAATTATAACCATGGAATATTAGTGTTTGAACCTTTTATATTATATTCTTACTCTGTCCTGGACACTGAATTCTACCTGGGTTCTATCCTCTTGGGGATTATATATATATATATATATATATATATATATATATATATATATATATATATATATATATATATATATTGTCCACTAATATTATCTCTCTCTTTCTCTCTCTCTCTCTCTCTCTCGTGTCCCTTCAGGATGTAGGCGACCCTGGCCCTTTACTTCCCCCTATCTCTTGTAGCTTTCAATCTATTCGACCTGTGAGTATCAGATTCTCCAAGCCCTCCTTTCTCATTACGTGTCCCAGAAATTTCAGCTACCTCTTCCTGAGGTTATGTATAAGCCTCGTCCTTGTTTGCATCTACCCCAAAACCTCATCGTTGCTCACACGCTCGTTCCATGCTATCCTTAGCATCCTTCTGTAGAACAACGTCTCCGTTCTTTTTATGTGCCGTGTCCCTTCAGGACGTATGCGATCATGGCTCTCCACTTCTTCCTATCCCTTGTAGCTCTCAATAAGTTTCGTCCCTCTGCCACCCGCGCCGGACCACGTTCTGTCATCCACTTTCTTAAGCACGTCAGGTATGTCAGGCATTGTGTTCCATTGTCTCTCTTTCACTCTATTCGACCTGTGAGTATCAAATTCTCCAGGCTATCCTTTCTCATTACGTATCCCAGAAATTTTAGCTGACTCTTCCTGATGTTAAGTATACGCTTCCTCCTTGTTTACATCCTCTCCAAAACCTCATCATTGCTCACATACTCGGTCCATGATATCCTTAGCATCCTTCTGTAGAACAACATCTCCGTTCTTTTTATGTGCCGTATCTCTTCAGGATGTAGGCGATCATAGCCCTCTACTTCCCCCTATCTTTCACTCTATTCGACCTGTGAGTATCAGGTTCTCCAAGCCTTCCTTTCTCATTACGTGTAATAGAAATTTCAGCTGCCTCTTCCTGATGTTAAGTATAATCTTCCTCCTTGTGTGCATCCTCTCCAAAACCTCATCGTTGCTCACGCGCTCGGTCCATCATATCCTTAGCATCCTTCTGTAGAACAACATCTACGTTGCCTCGAGTCTCTTCTTCATCTTTGAGGAGAGTGTCCAACATTCGCTGCCGTAAAGGAGGACAGATGTCATCCGTTAAAAATGAGTGTCTTATTTACATGCGGTTGGTGAAATAGCTTGAAACGTAGAAATTGGAACGGGCTAGATGAGTTTAATTTCCTAATTTTCCTAAATTCTTCTGGGCAGGGCGTGAAAGAAATACATCACCACCCCCAACAAATATGGGTTAAATAATAGTGTAAACTGTTTTATATAGCCTTGGGTAACAGTCAGTCTAGGAGAAGGATTACTCTGAATGCAAAACCGTGTAGAATGAAAAATGAAACCATTTTAAAAAAAAAAGCTTTGGAGTGCCACGATCGTCTACTTTTTAAAAGCATAAGGCAATTAAAAAAATATTTATGTATGGCGCGCCATTTCTACCCCGGGTAAGTGAAGTATTTTTTGTACACGCTGTGACATCTGACACGCACGCAGACACAGGTTCACAGAAGTATATAAGTATACACCTCCTGTAAGTATTGTCAAGGAAGATGAAGGTGATATTTTTTCTTTAATGAATGCCCCCACCCAGGCGCCAAGTTCTTTTGTTAGTTTCGTGCAAGTTCCATAAGTGTCATATACAAGCAGATGTCTGGGATTGTCATCTACTCGGGTGTTGGTGAGTGTAGATCTGAAAGTTGCAGGGCTAAAATTGAAAGACAAAAAAACAAAAAACAAAACCCAAACATGGAACATGACAACAACTACAAGAATGAAATTTGATATCTACCTATTGGGAATTTTCAACTTCCGGTCAAGTGATCCCCAATCCTACGGGATGTCAAAACTGAGAACACTAAACCCTTGTATATTACTAAACTAGCATTTAGGAGGTTATAAACTATTTTTTTTAAATTTTTTTAATATGTCATTCAAATATGCATGTCTTCTTTTAAGTTCAGTAAGACGTGGTTCTCCACAACTTCTAATCCTCCCTAACTGTAAGTTATGCTCATCTCCTGACTATCCCTTCCTGATCATTGTCTGCTATCCATTTGCAAACGCACGTTAGGTAGGTTATTCGCAGTCTTCCTCAGTAACCTTTTACCTTCAAAATACCTTGTGAGTGTCTCACATTTTCAAAGCCCTCTCTCTTCATTATATGTTCCAGAAATTTCTGATTTTAAGTAACCATTTTGTTTCTATTTTCCTTATTCACATGTTTCTTTCATGGTATTCTTAGCATCCTTCTGTAGAACGATATCTCTGTTCCCTCAAACCGCTTTTTCATCTATGGGGAAATTGTCCAGCATTCACGGGAATGATATTACGTAGCAGTTCGTATTTTTTTTTTCGTTGTTTCTAATGTACTTTTTACCTATTTCTCTCAATAGAATTTGTATTTCAATGCTCCTTCCGGTTTCCGCGTCACGTTTTTCGTTAAGATAGTTAATATCGTCTGCTTGCGTGATTTTGGCACTTCCGGTTCATAGCTCACATCCTGAGCTTATTGATTTTATTATTGCTTATTGATTTTATTATTGCATATTGATTTTATTATTGAGATGAGCATGTCATTCGTTTTTTGCATGAGTCAGCGAAAAAAAAAAATTTAAAGAACTAATAATTTAAAGTTTTCAAAAAGAGCGAAGACTCAATTCACTTCAATTAATATAAATGATAAATAAATTAAAAGGGACCCCACCCCGCCGCAAAACAAAATAAATTTCATAAAAAATTGGTACAACAAAAACAAAAAAAAACCCCAAAAAACAAAAAAAGAAAGAGGTAAATGAAAGTAGAAATGAAACTCAAAGCCATACACACAATGAAGACAGGCAACGACATTTTTTGTCTAGCGAGGTTACTTGGAAGAAAATAAGGCGAGGAATGTGTTTTTATTCCCGACCGTGAACCTTGAACTAATGTCGTGTTTTTTTGCAATTTTTGGAAGTTGTGGATTGGTTTGGTTTGCTTTGTTTTACGGCATATCAACCTCAATGGGTCATTTAATACCGACAACTTTTTTCCTGGCAATATTTTTGTTTTTTCAAAAATCTATTTCTGTAATATTTTTTTCCTCAAAAACGTATAGCTGGTAATATTATTTTTTTTCAAAAACGTATAGCTGGTAATATTATATTTTTTTCAAAAACGTATTGCTGGTAATATTAATTTTTCAAAAACGTATAGCTAGTAATATTGTTTTTTCAAAAAGGTATAGCTGGTAATATTAATTTTTCAAAAACGTATAGCCGACAACACTACTCTTTCAAAAAAACGTATAGCTGGTAATATTATTTTTTTTCAAAAACGCATAGCTGGTAATATTATTTTTTTTCAAAAACGCATAGCTGGTAAAATTATTTTTTCAAAGACGTACAGCTGACAACATTATTTTTTCAAAAACGTATTATCAGAGGCCTTGCTGTTAGACGTAGTTTATCGTCTTACCCAGGATGCGGATGTAGTTTATCGTCATACCCAGGATGCGGATGTAGTTTATCGTCATGCCCAGGACGCGGAAGTTGTGGAGAAACACTTCTGAAAGGACACTGAACGTAAAAGCTAGATATTGGAATTAAATATTATAAAATATATTTAAAAAAATGATTATAACCTCCTAAATGCTGGTTTAGCAATATACATCTGTTTAGTGTACTCAGTTTTGACATCCCGTAGGGCGAGGGTGTGGTGTTCTTTTGATCGGAAGTTGAAAATTCTCAACAGGAAGATATCAAATTCATTCTAGTAGTTGTTGTCATGTTCTGTGGGTGGGGGTGGGTTTGTTTTTTTTAAAATTTTAGCCCTGTAACTTATTCCACAGAAAAACTAACAAGAAGAACCTTTACTAAAAGTTTTAAAAAGTTAAACGTAAGTTAACTCTTATAAGAAGCCCTTTTTTTATTCGTTTGAGTTATCCTGGACATTCATGAGTCTATCACGCCAACCATCACGTTCCTGCATCAAGGTCGGAAGATCATTGGCGAGGCATTCTGTATCATAACGTAGCGGGTCAATGTAGGTGCTTGCAGGGTGGCTAACTCATCTTGCTCTATGGCTAGATGTCCAGAATTATCGATCACTCACGACCTCTTGTTTTGCTCGCCAAACAATCATGCTTTTTTTTTCGTGAAAACACGTGTAGAATAAAATAAAAATTTTGATGATGTTAATATGCTATACTTAATTTACATTTATCTATCTATCTATCTATCTATCTATCTATCTATCTATCTATCTATCTATCTCAGTCTGTTCATATCTATCTATCTATCTAATTCTGTTTAATCTATGTCTATTCCCATCTATGTCTGCTTCTATCTATCTATCTATCTATCTATCTATCTATCTATCTATCTATATATCTATCTATCTATCTATCTATCTAATTTTGTTTAATCTATGTCGACTCTCATCTATGTCTTCTTCTTTGTATCTATCTATCTATCTATCTATCTATCTATCTATCTATCTATCTATCTAATTCTGTTTAATCTATGTCTACTCTCATCTATGTCTTCTTCTTTCTATCTATCTATCTATCTATCTAATTCTGTTCATATCTATCTATCTATCTATCTATCTATCTATCTATCTATCTATCTATCTATCTATCTATCTAATTTTGTTTAATCTATGTCTACTCTCATCTATGACTTCTTCTTTCTTTGTATCTATCTATCTAATTTTGTTTAATCTATGTCTACTCTCATCTATGACATCTATCTATCTATCTATCTATCTATCTATCTATCTATCTATCTATCTATCTATCTATCTATCTAATTCTGTTTAATCTATGTCTACTCTCATCTATGTCTTCTTCTTTCTATCTATCTATCTATCTATCTATCTATCTATCTAATTCTTTTTAATCTATGTCTACTCTCATCTATCTCTGCTTCTATCTATCTATCTATCTATCTATCTATCTATCTATCTATCTATCTATCTATCTATCTTATTCTGTTTAATCTATATCTACTCTCATCTATGTCCGCTCGCATCTATCTATCTATCTATCTATCTATCTATCTATCTATCTATCTATCTATCTATCTATCTATCTATCTATCTATCTAATTCTGTTCATATCTATCTATCTATCTATCTATCTATCTAATTTTGTTTAATCTATGTCTACTCTCATCTATGACTTCTTCTTTCTTTGTATCTATCTATCTATCTAATTTTGTTTAATCTATGTCTACTCTCATCTATGTCTTCTATCTATCTATCTATCTATCTATCTATCTATCTATCTATCTATCTAATTCTGTTTAATCTATGTCTACTCTCATCTATGTCTTCTTCTATCTATCTATCTATCTATCTATCTATCTATCTATCTAATTTTGTTTAATCTATGTCTACTCTCATCTATGTCTTCTTCTATCTATCTATCTATCTATCTATCTATCTATCTATCTATCTAATTCTGTTTAATCTATGTCTACTCTCATCTATGACTTCTTCTTTCTTTGTATCTATCTATCTATCTAATTTTGTTTAATCTATGTCTACTCTCATCTATGTCTTCTTCTATCTATCTATCTATCTATCTATCTATCTATCTATCTATCTAATTCTGTTTAATCTATGTCTACTCTCATCTATCTCTGCTTCTATCTATCTATCTATCTATCTATCTATCTATCTATCTATCTATCTATCTATCTTATTCTGTTTAATCTATATCTACTCTCATCTATGTCTGCTCGCATCTATCTATCCATCTATCTATCTATCTATCTATCTATCTATCTATCTATCTATCTATCTATCTGTCTGTCTGTCTGTTTGTATAAAAAAAAATAGACGAAAGCGCTCAGATATGCAGAACATTTGAACAATTTTTACACACGTTATGTCCAGAAAAGAAATCACTTATACGAATATAAGAAAAAAATAAGTAAAAAGCTTAATCGCAGTCCCTTGTCAGTCGTTGTAATTTATTTTATTATTCGGTCGAGTTAGCTCCGATATTCATGAGTCTATCACGCCAACGATCACGGTCGGAAATCATTAAGGAGGCATTCTCTATCATAATATAGCTGGTCAATGAACATGGTTACTGAGTAGTCAACCCGTCTTGCACCATGGCCAAATGTCTAGAGCAGTACATCACTTGCAAGTTCTTGTTTTGCATTCTGCATTCGCGTAAGATTGCCGAATTATCAGGGATGGTTCCAGAGAGCTGCGATTTAGTTGAATGTTGTCCCCAGGAGATGTTATGTATGACTCTCAGCATCCGAGTGTAAGTTCCTTGAAGCTTTGACTCAAGGGCTTTAGTTAATATCCAACCAATGGCACCGTACATTAAAACCGCCCCTACAGTGGCTCGAAAGAATCTCCCCTTCAGGTTGTCTAGTAGATCAGATTTCCAGATTACATCCATTTTATTCAAGGTTGCCCGGGTTTTAGCTATGCGAATTTTCCCATCCTTTTCAATAGAATTTATCTCGCTTCCTAGGTATGTAAAAAATTCGACCGATTTTATTGAATCTCTTTAGACAGTTTGTATTAAGCCTTACTCGTTGAAGCCTGTGAATTCAGTTTTAGAGGCGTAGATGGCATTATATGGTAATAAACCTTAAGATGCTATTAAAGTCAGAAAGAATAAGAAGAGAATTTGAAATGGAAGAAACTCTCTATCTCTCTCACGCATGATTGCGTATCAAAATAATGTGCGTTTTTTTACAGAGCATTACTCAAAAAATCGTTCCATACTCATTATGACGCCAATATTTTATTGTTATTATTAATTTTTCCTCCGAAACTTATTTCATATTCATGTCTAAAATCTATCTATGACTCCACTATATATATATATATATATATATATATATATATATATATATATATATATATATATATATATATATATATATATATATATATATATATATATATATATATATATATATATATATATATATATATATGGGGGAAAAATTAAGTAATTCATTGAGCCTGAAATCTCAACAAAATGTAGAAAGCACTGGGCGGCCGTTTCGTCCCATATTTGGAACTCATCAGCAGAGAATTGAAACCCTGACAGTTAGGTTATCAAGCAAACGTCATACCAACTGTTCCAAAGGCCCTCGGCGACGGAGAGGTAGCAAATCAGACTCAATATAGCGCGGCTCGCTCACATATTCCGTGGTGGAACTCAACTGAGATTCTCTCTAACCATAGGACGGTGCCCCCGAGCCACGACGACTATTACCAAGGCGCTCAACCTTGAGCATTAGAAGCCTGTTCAAGCAATGATATACACATGATAGAAATTATTTGGAGGATTTTATAATTATAATTAAGTAATTCATTGAGTCTAAAACCTCAACAGAATGCAGAAAGCTCTGGACAGCCGTTTCGTCCTATATTTGGGACTCATCAGCAGTGTGCATCCACTACCGAGAATTGAAACCCCAACAGTTATCTAGCAAACGTCATACCAACTGTTCCAACGGGCCTGAGTGACGAAGAGGTAGCAAATCAGACTCAATATATATATAACAGGTCATCCCATAAGTTCTGTCCGAATTTTGAATTTTGAAACAAGTGACCAAATGTTACACAGATTCAATCAACAATGTATTTTCCCTGATTATCTATGACTTCCTTCCATCTATTAACAAGCTTACTAATTCCATTACTGTAAAATTCTTTTGGCTTTGATTCGAAGAACTCACAAATGTCAGTTTTAACCTCTTCCTGTGTTACAAAAGCTGTTTCTTCCAAATGATTCTGTAAGCTATGAAACAAATGGTAGTCTGAAGGAGCAAGGTTGGGAGAATAAGGTGGATGAGGAATTTTCTCCCAACCAAGTTCTTCGATCTTTTGTGGCGTGATTCTTGCTGTGTGTGGTCCTGATGAAACATCACCCGTTTTCGATTCACTAGAGCAGGTCTTTTTTCCTCAAAGCTTGGTTCAAACGCTCTAATTGCTGACAGTATATTTGAGCATTAATTGTTGCATTAGGTGGTAAGAATTCAAAGTGGATTATTCCTTGGTAATCCCACCAGATTGAAAGAAGAAACTTTTGCCCATGAAGTTCCCTTCTCGGCTGTGGCTGGGGTTCTTCTTCTTTACTAAGCCACTGTCTACGACGCTTAACATTTCGATAAAAGATCCATTTTTCGTCGCCAGTCACAAGTCTATCCAAAAAAGGCGAAACAAGTTGGGGAGAATGGAGAGAAGACCAGATGTCAACTCGGGATTTGAGGTTGTTTTCAGACAATTCATGAGGCGCCCATTTTCCATGTTTAGGAACTTTTCCAAGTTGTTGAAGATGACGTTGAACAGTTGTATGGTTTGAACTGAGAACCACTGCCAATTCCTCAACTGATAAAGCAGGATTTTCTTCAAGGGCTGCTTCAAGAAGCTTTTCATCAAACTCAACTGGACGTCCGGTTCGATCTTCATCTTCAAGGGTGAAATCTACACCTGTGAATTTTGCAAACCATCTTCTGCAAGTTCTTTCATTCACACATTCCTCTCCATAAACTGAGTGAATGTTTCTAGCCGCTTCGGCTGCTGAGTTTCCTTTCTTGAACTCATAAAGCATTATGTGCCTCAAATGATTCTTGTGTACTTCCATGTTAGCAGGGTTTTAATGAAACAAAATTTAATTTTATTGTTCTCTGAAATAAAATTTGATCAGTTTAAATGCATCTAAACATAAAAATAATGTTCAGCTCCATTAGACATTATAAAATAGCCTTTAAATTTCGTTCATTTTAACAAAAAGTTAAAATTTGGACAGAACTTATGGGATGACCTAATATATATAATAAAAAGACTTAAACACGAATATTCCATGGTTATAATTTATTACATTGGAATCGTAATCACGATCCAATTCATCAGACCTACAATTTTAAAAAGAAATCGGAAAAAATAACTCAAAAATTTAGTTGCCTCCAAGCTTCCCCCTTTTTTTTAATCTTTCCTTTTTGTTTTCTTTTTTTTCTCTTTCTCTCATTTTCTGATTTTTAAGTTTAGATTATATCGTCTTTTATTGTGCGTAGTGTCACCATAAATGTATAAGCACATTTCCGGTGTCGGTTTTTAATTTAATTTAAGTCAGCGATTCAGTAATGAATTATGCATCGGAAAATAATTCATATTTATCTGTATCTCACTCGTTTAAACCGTCATTTAAACTCCTCTCTTTAAAACTTTTCTCTATGAAATTTTAATCCCCACCTTCACTTTTAGGCCTTCCTGTTCTTCTCTCGTCTGTTACCCCTCTCTAGAACATTCTGTTACCCCTCACATTCGTCCCCCACTCTCATGCATACACTCTCACTAACTTTTATCTTTTTATTACCGGAGTTATTTTTTCCGAATTCTTTTTGAATTTGTAGGTCTGATGAATTGGATCGTAATTACGATTCCAATGTAATAAATTATAACCATGGAATATTAGTGTTTAAGTCTTTTTATTATATTCTTACTCTGTCCTGGACATTGAGTTCTACCTGAATTCTATCCTCTTTGAATAATTATATATATATATATATATATATATATATATATATATATATATATATATATATATATATGTATATATATATATATATATGTGTGTGTGTGTGTGTGTGTGTATGTACGTATGTATATATATTTATATATCTTAGATATATAAATATGTATATGTGTATATTAATCACTAATATTATCAATCTATATATATATATATATATATATATATATATATATATATATATATATATATATATATATATATATTAGAGTGTGCACCTTATATTTTATATAATAAAGAAACAATTTATACAAAGAATTAAATAGAAATGTAAATGTGATTAATGGCGAAATCAACTCGCTAACAGAACTTAATGAGATATTAAGTTAATATCAATCCTTAAATAATACGATTCTTATATTCGGGTTGTTGTCAGATGGAAGAAACACGCCAAGCACTTTAGATAATTCCAAATTGTCATCTTCAAGGATTCCCTCAGGCTTTTCTGCAAATCTTTTCATGATAGATTTTCCGATAAGCTTTTATACTTCGTACATCGCCCACACGAATTTAAATGTACTATTAGATTGGCAACTAGTTCGTTTTACTCTTGAACTAGATAAGATGTCACCGTAAGTTCTATTCTAATAGTTTATTTTCTTGCACTTATCGCCTGTGGAACTCTCCCGGTTTTGTGCTTCCTTGTTACAGACAATCTTTAAACATTTAAATCTAACGCCAATCGCTATCTTCTATCCTTTTCTTGCAATGGTCGCCTGTGGAACTCTCTCCCGGTTTTGTGCTTCCTTGTTACAGACAATCTTTAAACATTTAAATCTAACGCCAATCGCCATCTTCTATCCTATATCCTTTACTGTCCCTACCTAAAGTGTTCTCATTCCCTTTCACTCCCAGTTCCCACTTTGCGCCTTGTGACCTTATCACAGAACCATATTCTTTTTTTTTGTGTGTGTAAACAAGAAACTGCTAATATGTGAAAGCATCTTTTCAAAACCTTAACACACGGTAAAAATGAATGGATTCTTTTATTATTCTTGAATTAAAAAACAAAACAAAATTTATTCACTTAATTTTTTCTCCGATTTCGTTTCGGTGTATTAAATTACAAAAACAAAAAAAAATGTAGGATTTTCGAATAAATTATAATTGTCTATGTTTTTTTATTTATATTATGTAAATATTCTATTTTCATACTTACGTTTTCTGGAGGTCAAGTCCAAACAGTTCAGCAAAATATTTTACAGCATTTTTGAAGTTTAGAACATGGTTGCTGTTGTCTTCAAACTTTTGCTTGTAGAATTTATATTTATTATTGTTTTATTTGAGTCTGCTGTTTTTTTAGTAACCGACAACTGCTTCAAGAATTATTGTATGGTTGTCACACTACTATTGCGAAAGTAATAGCAGCAACTAGTAATGGTACGACTAAGAATAATTTATCTCATTTCTTTTCTTTCTTTCTGTCTCCGCTCTTAGCAGTGGCTCATTGAAAAGTTAGTTCTATGTTTATTGTCTGACTGGGGGTTGCATTCTTCACTAAAAGGATCGTAAAGCAACAAGGTATTGTCTTGTCAGGCACAATCATTCTGGTCTTCATTTTTCGTCTGTTTCTGCTGTCAGCAAAACATCTCACGCGTTTCATGATAAATTTCTAAGAATTTGATGAAAAAGAAGCAAAAGAGAGAATATGTTCATGTGACTAAATACAACAAAAGTAAAAAAAAAAAAAAGGAAAAGTATCCCCCCCCCGCCAAAAAGTAAAACATTTTTTTTTTAAATACTGGAAGGAAAATATAAGTATGTATGAGAAAAACATAAAAATCAACCAAAGTATACAGAAGGGAGAGGCAGGGAACTAGTTAGCGTGGGGGCTAAGAGTGGCATAAGGATAAGGGGAGAGGATGAGGAAAACGGAATGGAAGAGAATGCAAGCGAAGAGAAGAGGAGAAAAAAGGACAGAGTAGAAGAGAAAAAGAGTGTTAAATATAGAATAGAAAAGGAAAAAGAGACGGGACTAAAGGGTAGAGAGGAAGAGAATAAGGAGGCTAATAAAGGGAAGAAAAGAAAAAGGGAGGGGGCTAAAGTGGGGGGAGGAGACAAAAGGACACAGGGGAAGACAAAAATGTGAGGGGAGAAAAGAAGAAAAATGAGGGAACTAAAATTTAGAGAAGATGAGAAAGAAGAGAGAAGAATAGAGAGTAGAGAGGAAGAGAAAGATTAAAGGTGATAGAGTGGTAGATAAAGGAAAAAGAGAAAGGACTACAGAGCAGAGAGGTAGAGAGAAAAAAAAGAGAGAATAACAGGCAGAGGGACAGAGAAAAAGAGAGGAGAATAAGGGAACAGAAAGAGAGAGAGAGAGAAAATAAAGAAATTGGCATACAGGGCTCGAGGTAGATAATAAAAGAGAGAATGGAATAGACAGGGAGAGAGGAGCGGAAGAGAGAGAGAGAGAGAGAGAGAGAGAGAGAGAGAGAGAGAGAGAGAGAGAGAGAGAGAGAGAGAAAAGAAAGGAATGAAGAGCAGAGAAGAAAAGACAGAAGAGAGGATAATAAATAGCAGAAATGAAAAAAGGGTGGAGAATTGTAGAGAGGGAGGGTAAAAGGTCGATCGAAAAAAACTGATGTTTATTCACATATGTTTGTGTAAATGGAAAAAAAATAATAAATGAAATAATGATGAAATGTAAAAATAAAAAAACGGGAAAAAGAAAGAGAATGGGAGACAGAATGATAAAAAGATGAAAATAGAGAAAGAGGAATACACGCACACACACACACACACATACATACATATATATATATATATATATATATATATATATATATATATATATATATATATATATATATATATATATATATATATATATATATATATAACGCGTATGTGAATATAAAAGTGGACATTGAAGTCAACATCCAGCGGCGACAGTCTGTTTCATGCTAAACGCAACCCTCACGCTTGACGATTGAATTTAAGCATGAAACAGTCGCCTTTGGGTGTTAAATTCAATTTCTACTTTTATACAGGATGTTCCAAAAGTAGGTGGACTGTATGTGGAATAGGTTTATGCATCGGTTATATTATTACAACTGTGACCATTATAACTATGCTATTTTGCTATATTATTGATAATTTTATAGCTACAATTATTTAAATTTAATCTGTTTTCTTTTCACATAATTCACAGAAGCCATAATGGCAAATAATTTCAATACAGATGAAAGAAAATGGGTGTTAAATGAGTAATGGAAATCTCAAAATGGTGAAACCGTTAGAAGAAACTGGGTTGAAACATTTGGTCCTCAAGCTCCAAAGAGACAAACCATTTACCGAATTCCTGACAAATTCGATGGCACTGGCTCAATCCTTAATGCTCCAAAAACTGGTCGACCTAAAACAGTTTATACAGAGGACAATAAGCAAATTCTTGCCGAAACATTTGTTCAGGGTCCAAAAAAGGGCCGCCAGAAGAGCCTCTTTGTAATTGAGGATTTCACGAGCCTCTATCTTTCGAATCCTGAAATCTATTAATTATTTACTGTCCACCTACTTTTGGACCACCCTGTATATAAATACGCTCTTTCCCAGATATTTAGCACTTTAACCCATAAATATAGCATACCTTAAAGATGTTGTCATATATACAGTGCTGTCCGATAAATGTGACTCACCTAATTTTTTTTAACTTAAAATTTTTTTCGCCTATTGCTTTTGAAGTCAAACTAATTTTTAATCTTACTAATATAAAGACCCCTTCCCGACCACCGAGAAAAAAAGTTTACTCACCCTAAGGTATTCTATTGATAATTATAATTTTGGATATAAATGAGATTTAGGGAAAACACTGAAACCAAGGAAAAGTGGCTCACTAATTTCCTGCAACTAGTAATCAATAGAAACATAACCGAACAGCTTTAAATAAAGAATAATAGAGGTTAATTTATTTATAATAGGTAATATAGTTCGAAATATTTAATAATCTATGGGTCCTCCTTTATTTTGAATATTCTTTTCAACCCTTTTTGGCATTGACTTGATTAGGTTCTGGCAAATCTCATCTCTAAGCATTGAATTCCATTCGGATATGAAATTCACAATCAAATCCTCTTTGTTGCTCAACTGCTTTCTCAAGAGCCTGTACTTTATAATGCTCCATAAGTTTTCTATGGGGTTGAGGTCAGGAGATTGGGGTGGCCATGTCATAACACTCACCTGCTTCTCATCAAAGTATTCCTTCATCAATTTTGATTTGTGACAGGGAGCATAATCCTGCATAATAATGAGCTTGGTGGGGTCGATTTGCACCCTTTCAGCAGAAGGGAGCAGACAAGACTCTAAAATTCTCTTGTACTGCTCGCTCCTGAGGGTCTTTTCAATAGGTTTTAAGAAACCAGTTCCATGAAAAGAAAAGCATCCCCAGAACATTATACTGAAGGGATGCTTGACAGTACTTACTGCTAATTTCAAAGAGCTTTCAAAGCTTCTTCTTCGGATTTTAGATCGCTTATCCTTTGAATTTAGCTCAACTTTCGTTTCATCGGCGAAAAGAACATTTAGTAAAAAAAATCAGGTGAGTCACTTTTATCGAACAGCACTGTATATATATATATATATATATATATATATATATATATATATATATATATATATATATATATATATATATATATATATGCCATAAAGTAAACACAAAGTATGGAATTACAATGTTGAAAGAGCAAGCGCCTAAGAAAAAAAGACAGAACTTACGTATACAAGGAAGTAATGAAATAATTCACATTTTGATTTCTAAATGTAGATTTCTACCTGGCGATTTTTAATCACATGGAACTCAGAGTTTTGCTAGTGTTGTGTAGAAATGCGAGCCATTTCATTATTTCCCAACGCAAGAAAAGACTCAAAACTCTAAAATAAACAGCCCACCTTAAATAAAATAACATTCACCACAAGAAAAGCTATCTTAAAGTGCATATGATATAATTAATGTGAACACATATTTTATGAATATTATATAGCAACAGCCTTTACACATGACGTCACGCTAGATATTTTTAAAGGTCCACTTTCCATAATTACCAGGATATAGACGAAAGAATTCTAACTACACACCGACACCACATCGGTACTTGAGATATAATAACAAAATATAATCTCCGGACAATTTATTCACAACTTCGTACGCAATACTCAACACCTTATCAGAAAATTGGAAAAGAAACATACATAAATGAACAGACAGATTTTTTTCTGTTCTTTTTAATCAATATATATATATATATATATATATATATATATATATGTATATATATATATATATATATATATATATATATATATGTATATATATATATATATATATATATATATGTATATATATATATATATATATATATATATATATATATATATATATGTTTAAAGATATTTTTGAATGTACAAAATCTTATCACAGAAATAAAAGTGTGAAGATTAATATTACCAGACATATTAAAAACGGGCGAAGCAACCGGTTTCGCTCCCGTTCTTCAGGCTTCCAACGGGAGATTTAATTTAAATTAAAAATACACAAAATGTACAATGAAAAATAGTTTCATATTCTTTTTTCTCCTCCACATTTCCTTTTCATTGTCCATTTTGTGTGTTTTTAATTTAAATTAAATCTCCCGTTGGAAGCCTGAAGAACGGGAGCGAAACCGGTTGCTTCGCCCGTTTTTAATATGTCTAGTAATAACAAGCTTCATACTTTCATTGCTGTGATATATATATATATATATATATATATATATATATATATATATATATATATATATAAATATTTGGTTGTAATGTGGATTAAAAAAACATATTATGCTTTATTTTACTTAATTTTGCTACACGTGTTTCTGGTTTCACGACCGTCATCAGGCAAAGGGTCGAGATTTCCACCTATTATTAAAATAATTCATTTTTTTCCTTTATGTTTTCGATGTTAAATATTCTGGATATGAGACCTTCTCTTTTTCTGTGTTAGTGACCAAAATGTCTTTCTTGAACTGGCAGTGAAAAGTTATGTGTGAAGAGTTATAAAACAATTAAGATTAGTTCGAGAAATGATGAAGTAGTTATCGGCATGCTTATCTTTTAATGACCCCTGTGTCTTCTTTGATCTATTTCCATTTTTGTGTGCTTTTATCAGCATGCGTGTATATATGTGTATATCCCCTCTCTTTACATACACACTGTCTCACTGCGTGGAATCAGTGAACACATCTGTACACACACACATATACACACGCACATACACACCCACAAAAACACACACACATACCGTACCATTACAAGGAATCAGTACATACACACACATACACACATACGTACATACACATACTTCCCAAGTCACATGGAATCAGTATACACACACACACATACATACACACGCATACGTATACATATACACACATACTTCCTAAGTTGTGTGGGGTTTGTGTGCGTGCCTGTGAGTAGTTCTCCTGCTTTTGTCAATATGTGTATATATATACATTCGTGACCCACAGACACACGCCTGTGAGCGTGCGTGCACGTATGTAAGTGGTTTGACCACTGTATTTGGCCATTATGTGTGCATGTTGTGGGGTCAGGATCTATTTATTTCCGGTTTAAATTTGTTTATGAAGTTTTTTCTTGTGTTTCTAGGTAAGAATAATTGTCTGTTTGATATATTAGCATAATTTTAAATTTTCCCTGGTTACATTTGTAGATGTGTTGTGATACAGTTTTCTGGTGTCTGGTAATTTTATGTTGCTTTTGTGTAGGGAGACCCTGTTGTTCAGTTGTTGACTGATACCTATATATGACTTCCTGCATTTTGTGCATTTGAGTACATAAATCACATTTTTGGAGATGCAGTTTAAGTTTTTATTTATTATGAATGTCGTTTTAGGATTTTCAAAAGTCTAGGAATTTTTCTTTCTATAATGTCACAAAACCCACATCTTTTTTTGTTGCATTTTGTGAATCCCTGTATTGTGTGTGGGTTAAATTTGGATGAGGTTACTATGTGTTTTACGTTTTTAGATTGGCGTTTGCCTTTAATTATTTTGGTTGTTTTCAGTGTATTTTAAAGTCTATTATGTTTGCTAAGTATGTCTAGATTTTTTGTAATTTCTGTGAATAGTTCTGGATTAGTTTTTGTTGTATGTTGAGACATATGCTAGAGTTGGTTCGACGTTACGTTTCTCTTTGTTTCTAAGTTGGTCTAGAGGATTTTTTTTGCGAGTTCAAAACCTCTGTTTATTAGTGCTGTGGGTAGCCTCGTTGATTTATAGTTTTATGTCGTTCTTCTAGGCGGGTTTTTCAGAGGTGATTATCAGTCACTATAATATAAACCCTACGTGCTAGAGAATAGGGGAAGTATGTTAGGCAGCTTTTTGGGTGATGGCTCTTGAAATGAAGATATTGTTCGGTGTCTGTGGGTGTGTGGTAGATATCTGTGATTATGTGGTTGATTTTATTTCTAATGAGTATATCTAAAAATGGTAATTCTTTAAAATTATATTCTTGCGTGAATTTTATTTTTGGGTGTAAGTTTTGAAGTAGAGTGTGGAATTGGTTAATATCACCCCATGAGGATTTCCAGAAAATGAAGTAATCATCTAAGTATCTTTTCCAAGATTTAGTGAATTGGGTTTTTATATTTTCCGCATATATTTGTTCTATCCTTTCTTAGAAGTTTTCTTCTAGGTAAGCTAATGTTAGAGTGGCATATGTTGGTGCCATTTTTGTTCCCATTGCAGTACCCAGGGTTTGAATATAGTTTTTGTTGTCAAATTCAAAGGTGTTATTGTTTAGAATTAGGTCTATACTATCGATAATGAACTCTTTAGTGAATCTTAGATGTAGTATTTCTGGATGTTTTTCAATCCAGAATGAGATTGCCTTTTTACCTAGTTCATGGGGTATTTTGCTGTGTAGACAACTACTCCATTTCTCCTGACCAATCTTAATTGTTTTATAAGACTTCACGCAGGACTGTTCACTGTAAGTACAAGAAAGACATTTTGGTCACTAACACAGAAAAAGAGAATATCTCATATCAAGAATATTTAACATCGAAAGACATAAAGGAAAAAATAAATTATTTTTAATAATATGTGGAAATCTCCACCCTTTGCCTGATGACAGTCGCGAGACCAGAAACACGTGTAGCAAAATTATAGAAAATAAAACATAATATTACAACCAAAAACGTTTGTAGTTTCTCTCTTCTTTTTAATATATATATATATATATATATATATATATATATATATATATATATATATATATATATATATATATATATATATATATATAAACGTTTTTGTTTGAAATGTGGATTTATTTATTTTAAAATATATATTATACTCTATTTTCTATAATTCTGCTACACGGGTTTCTAGTTTCGCGATCTTCTTCAAGGAAAGACTAAATATTTCCACATATTATAAAAATAATTTTTTTGCGTTGTAGTCATTCAAATGTCCTGTCCACGCAAAAAATTCATTTTTATAATATATGAAAATATCTACTCTTTGCTTGAAGAGGGTCGAGAAACCAGACACACGTATAGCTGAAATATGGAAAATAGAGTATAATATATGTTTTAAAATAAAAGTTATATATATATATATAATAAAATAATATTTACTGATACTCGATAAGAATAAATAATTTTAAATACTGTAAGTAATCCTAATACATTTACTTGGTTTTTAAATAGAAGTATAGTATATTAAATATTAAAAATAATTTTTTAGAAAGGTGGATAAAACATATTCTAACCTAAACAGTCCCTCAAAATCTTTAAATATACAAATAGAAAAAATACCATAAGAATTTTTGCCGTTAGAAAAAAACCCAGATGACATGAATTTAGCGGATGTCAGAATTTGTTAAAAGATACATCCCTACCCATCCCTAAACATAACCCCGCTTTCAAATGTAACTATTAACTGATACAACGAAAATTAAAAATTGAACCCTCTACCACCCCTTGTCTAGATGAATGGATTTATCGGTAACCTTGGAAACCCTCAAACTATGAATCTTTCCTGTGCCGTTAACAACCGTAAATTTTAAAAAGTAAGTTACTCCAAAATTCGCTTGATGAGGAAATGGAACTAATGTCTTTGGTTTAATAACAAAATTAAATTCAGGGGCTTTAGCTTCCATCTCTGAAACATGGTTATCACTGTGTAGCGGTAAAACCATATTTTAAATCTATTAATTTATAATATTAATGCTCTGTAAATTTAAATTTACATAGAGCACTATTGTGTAAAAATAAAAATATCTATAAGAACACCGGATTTTATATCTTACTGTTCTTTCCTTATATATATATATATATATATATATATATATATATATATATATATATATATATATGAATGACAGTTTGCTGAAATGTTACTTCCCCGCAAAACATTGTATCCGACTGTTTTACTGTTTGTTTTATGCTAGCATTTGGGAGGGTGACTTACCTAAGGGTTGATTCGTAAACATCTCCGTTAATGATTGTGACATGTCAGCGACGAGACATCAAGATATCTGTCGATGTATTAAATGTCAGGTACAAGTAGAATCATGCCTTTTTCATAGACTGTCAACATTGGTGAAATGTTGTGAGAACCTGGATGTAATTTTATTGTGAAGGATCTAGTGATTAAAGCACTTTCTATATATTTTCTTCGTAGTAAAAATAATTTTTAATTAGAGTAGCATTAGAAAGAAAGTAGCAGAGAGAGAGAGAGAGAGAGATTGACAGGATATGTGTATGAGAGAGAAACAGAGAGTGACAGAGAGAGAGAGAGAGAGAGAGTGGTGAAGAGAGAGAGAACATATGTCCGAGAGAGAAAGGGAGAAAGAGTGGGGAAGAGAGAGAGAGAGTGACGCGGAGAGAGAGTGACAGAATATGTATATGAGACAGAAAGAGAGAGAGAGAGAGTTACAGAGAGAGATAGAAAGTAGCAGAAAGAGAGTGAGAGATTGACAGAATATGTGTATGAGAGAGAAACAGAGAGAGGGAGAGAGTAGAGAAGAATTACACTAGAATTACCTTTGAAAAACTGTTTACTCTTCATGTTATTTAAAAGACATTTTTTATTTGATTTGTCAAGCTAATCTATCTATCTATCTATCTATCTATCTATCTATATGTATATATATATATATATATATATATATATATATATATATATATATATATATGATGCATTTATATATTATCCCTCACAGGTATGATGACTTGGACTTTCATCCTCAAATTACGCTAGGATCAACCTACATTCTGCTAAAAAGCCGGATATACTTTAGAATTCATGAAACTTGACTTCCGAGAAGCCGCCATTTCTTCATCTTATCACTCTACCCCCTGTCTTCTTTTGTTCTGTTTCGTTAGAGGCATAACTGCATCTATCACAAATTCTTCCTTCAATTTTTCATTTAACTCAAGCGTCAAGTTGATTTAGAATCGGGCATATATCTTCTTGCTTTAAACTGACAAATGTTGTCAACTGATTAAATAAAAAATAACTAAAAAATAAAAAAAGAAGAAATGCCTGCTTGAAATAAATTTCATTGTTGCATTGTTATAATATTGTTGCTTGCCTATGCTGGCCTGTTTTGGGAAAAATAGGAAATTGCCATTTACTGGAAATAAAAGATTATAAAGTTTCTGGCAGCTGTTTCTCATGGGCGCCGCCATTTTGGTTTGAAACGCATACGAGCAGTGCAGACTAAGCTAAAACACATCTATAACAATATAATCAAAATACTTCACAAAATAGATAGTTTTATACGATACAATATGTCTACATTGGTTTGAAATTAGCAATAGGCGTTAATTATTTCATAAGACACATCACGGTATCTTGAAAACGTATATATATATATATATATATATATATATATGACTCCCACGTCGAATTCGACGTATGAGGGTCAAGCAGATCAGTTCCTAGGAAACCGACAGCATCAAATGAGATTTGATTATAGTGGTGAAGGTTTCGTGCAGGACCATCCACACTTTTTGAATCCGAATACAGAGACCTGGTGCACTAAGTGCCACAAGGTCCCCTAACGACCCTCCGCAGGTTTTGAATTCAGTGTTGCCATCCAAGGCTATAGAACCCAGTCTGTCCTGCTATTTACCCATAGCTAGGTAGAAGAAGATGTTTCATATTAGCTCGTAAGTGAATGTAATGTAATTCGAACTCGGCTCTCCGATTCCTCAATCCAAGCCGCTATCCATTACTCCACCGTGCGTGCGTGCGTATGTATGTATGTATGTATGTATGTATGTATGTATGTATGTATGTATGTATGTATGTATGTATGTATGTATGTATGTATGTATGTATGTATGTATGTATGTATGTGGTGCAGTTCAATTTATATTACATTAATCATTCATACAAAAAGTAGATTAGTAAAGTTAATGATATAAGATGGCGAAAAAGATCTTCGCAAACAAATTTATTAAAATTGCATTAACCCACGAACCTCTCGATGAATGTTATGATCCTTGTTTTTAATAACTTCAAGTTGTATAAGGCCTTTTTTTTAATCTGCTAGTACATTCGGCTGTACATTCAGCCATCCTCAGGCATGGAAATTATTATATATATATATATATATATATATATATATATATATATAACTTGCACGCGCACGTTCTGTGTATGCATGTACTTGCGTTATAACATTTAGCCTCTCTTTCAGTAGCCCCTCGTTTAATATATGTGTGAGAAGGAGAAAGAAAGTATCGGTGACTTTTCATATACTCGTATCTTTCTTAGTTCCCGAGGAAAATATACCTTTTAATTGATCAGTTCCTTTGCTGCTACGTTTCTTAGATTGCAGTCATATTTGTTGAAGCCCTTCATGTGAGTCACTCAGATACCTTTGTCTATTAAGTGATCGTCTTGTTTCAACTTGGTCTTGAAATAAGCTTTTTCTTCAGAGAGATATTTCTATTTCACTATTGTATTAAACACATAACAATTTTAACATGAACAGATATTGAGCAAAACGTTATTTATATAATAACAGATGTAATCAACGAATCGTAGATAAAAAAATATCAAAGGAACGGATTAATTAAACGATTCGTTGACCTCCACTTCAGTTGAGAATTATTTATCTCCGCTTTAATAAATCTCAATACATTGTCTCAAGACTTTTGTTTTATTCCATCTCACTCTGAAAACTTTCTAACAATCGCCGTCATTTTTATGGCCCGGGTACACTAATAATAATAATAACAGTATCTGTCTATATTTCTGAGATGAGGTATTATGTACACTATTTACATTATTCGGTCTATTGTCCTCATCTTTGTAGCCATATTTATTACAACGTTTCGGCCTTTCAGTATCTGTTTATATTTCTGAGTTGAGGTATTATTTATACTATTTACATTATTCGGACTATTGTCCCCATCTTTGTTGCCATATTAATTACATCATTTCGGCCTTTCAGTATCTGTCTATATTTCTGAGATGAGGTATTATGTACACTATTTACATTATTCGGACTATTGTCCTCATCTTTGTCGCCATATTTATTACAACGTTTCGGCATTTCAGTATTTGTCTATATTTCTGAGATGAGGTATTATGTACACTATTTACATTATTCGGACTATTGTCCTCATCTTTGTAGCCATATTTATTACAACGTTTCAGCCTTTCAGTATCTGTCTATATTTCTGAGATGAGGTATTATGTACACTATTTACATTATTCGGACTATTGTTCGCATATTTGTCGCCATATTTATTACAATGTTTCGGCCGTTATACGCTCCGGTCTTCTTCAATTAGTTGGAATGTCGAACTGAACCCTTTATTTCGTTCACTGGGGTAGACTGTTCTAGTTACACGTACCATGTTTTAATGGATGTCAGTTATCAGTTATCTCCTGTTAATTCCCCCTCCAATCTCTCCACTGCCTTAACCGGGTATTGAACTCAAACTGTATGGGTCCTATCACTGGATCTAACCAACGCCTTTATCCACCGTGCCATGTGTCCTTAAGGCAGTGGAGAACTTGGAGAGGGGAATTAACAGGAGATAACTGATAACCGACATCCATTAAACATGGCATGTGGAACTAGAACAGTCTACCCCAGTGAGCGAAATAAAGGGTTCAGTTTGACATTCCAACTATCTGAAGAAGGCCGGAGCGTACAACGGCCGAAACCTATGGTGACAAAGATGAGGACAATAGTCCGAATAATGTAATTAGTGTAAATAATAATAACAGTTTATAATAGTGACAGCTGTACCAGTCATTAGGGTAGCACTTGGGAAATCATTTAGAAAAATGGAAATGTATGGAAAAAATAGAACTCTTATAAACAGTATGACTAAAATCAACTCGAATACTGAGTAAAGTGCTGGAACAATGGAGAGACTTGCTATCACTTGATCTCTATAGAGAGCTGTTAATATCGATAGGAAAACTCAGTGGGCATGAAAGAAGATAGACAAAAAAAATAAACGAATGAAATAAAATAATAAAAGCCACAGCGAAAGCGAAAAATGATTGATGAAAAATGAATTCTTTTAGACAGAAATCTTCAGTACACTATATATATATATATATATATATATATATATATATATATATATATATATATATATATATATATATATATATATATATATATATATATATATATGCCACCTGCAGCGACTGTTGTTAATAATTACAAAATGTATTGCTATAACTCGCGACGGGATATAAAAAATATTAAAAAAAATATCTGGCCTCGGTGAATTTTTTGTTTGCTATTATCAAATAAAGTGACTCGGCAGAATGTAATCATAAAATCTATATGGCAGTGAGGTAAAGAGAAAAGAAATACTATCCTCCTCCTCCTCCTCGCTATTATTATCATCATTGATAGTAACAGCAACAATAATTAACATGTCTTTCCCACGGACAGCTGGGGTCGGTGTTCAGGCCTAGGTTAAATTTCAGAATTTAGAATGTTGATTTTCTAGACAGGTAGTTTATTGGGAAATTAACTGAGACACAATATCTTCTTTTTCTTACTTATTTTATATCACGCGTTCCTTCAGGGCATAAATGATCATGTCTCTTCCCATCTTCTCATCTCGTGTGACTCCTAGTAGTTTTTCTCCTTTTGATAAGGCCCCCGCCTTTGATTCATTATCCATTCGGACAAGCTCCTCAGGTAAGAGGCTCGCATCTTCCTCCTACTTCTGTTTTCTCCAATATGCCTTGTCAGTGTTAATTTTTCCAAGCCCTACTTCCTCATTATGTCCAAGTTACAGAAATGTCCTTTCTGTTGCCATTACATCTTTAGACTTGTTGCCTGCTTGCTTGGTCCATGGAATTCTCAGTATCCTTCTGCAGAACCAAATTTCTGATGCCTCTAATTTTTTTCCTCATCCGCGGGGAGATTGCCCAACATTCACTGCTATATGGACAACTTTTAATATTTGCAAAATATTTTCAGTGCCAAGCAACGCGGACTTCTGAAGCGATGGCATATTAGACTTTATTCTGATTTTTTAAATGCAGGACTTTAAGATTAGTGGAATATATTCTAAATAATAACTGGGCCAGTCGTGAGCAGAAGGCCCAACTTTCAGGTAACCTAAATCCAGAGTCCAGCTAATTTTCTTAAGCTTCTGGATTTCTTTGACATTGATATTATGGCCACCCGAAACAGTCAATGAGGAGGCATTTTCTTGTTCAACGAGGGTCATGTTTGGTTTGGTGTACTCAGGGATGCTGTATGTTGAAAACGCAAAAAGATCTTGACTTGTTCATTCCTGTTCACATTGGAGTTGTGGCATTTCTCTTTGGCTTCAACACCATACATTCTGATATGAAAACAGAGAGAAACCAATTTATTATGGCGGTGTTTTTTTTCTTTCTGCGCAAGCGCAAATAATGTAAAAGATATTTCCACCTCCATGCCACACAGCCTTCTCTTGTCCGAATTCTCGTGATTTTTTTCCGGACAGAATTAGTATTCAGGGCTTGATCGTGGTTGGTTATTATTATTATTAATTAAATATTACTATTATTAATAATAATTATTAATAATTACTTTATCAACCACAACGTAGTCTATTATATGGAATTATGCAACCCCTCTTCTTTTGCGGTCAGTTCCATATTTGTAAAATTTTCTATGCTGTGCATTAACGCTGCCAGTGTGCGAAGGAGATTTTTTTTTTACTGTGAAGTGATTTTGTTTAAAATATTAATCAGCTCTGTCTATATCTATGAGATGAGGTATTATGATTACTTGCATTATTTACATTGTTAAGACTGTTATACTCATCTTCATCGCCATATTAACAAAGTTTCGGCCGTTGTACCTTCTTCAGATAATTGAAATTTCGTCGAACACTTTATTTCGTCCACCGAAAGGACACATGGCTCAGTGGATAAAGGCGTTGGTTAGATCCAGTGACTAGACCAAAGAGTTTTGAGTTCAATACCAAGCCACAGCAGTGGTGAACCAAAACTTGGAGAGATGAGTTAAAGGGAAAAAACCAAGATATCTAAGAGGGAACAATCTATCCCGGTGGATAAAATAAAGGGTTCGATCGAAAGCCCAATCACCTGAAGAATGCCGAAGAGTACAATAGCCGAAACATTGTGAATATGGCAATGAAGATGAGGATAATAGTCCGAATAATATAAATAATCCAAGTATTAATCAGCTTTAAAAAAAATCACAAAAGCAATTACTGGTAGATATATACTTTTAGTGCTGTTTCTAACTTTTATTACACAAATTTACAGGAAATTTTTCTCGCCAGAGTCGATCCTTCAAATCTACAAACCAACCATTCGCCCTTGCATGGAGTATTACTGACATATATGGTCTGGAGCCCCTTCTGTTTGCCTCGGGGTTCTTGACAAGATCCAGAGACGGATATGCAATGTAATTGGCCCTGATCTGGCATCTCGTCTACAGTCGCTCCCTCACAGACATGCCGTCGCCCCCCTCTGTCCTTTTTACAAATACTTTCATAGTAACTGCTCTGATGAGCTGATTTCGCTGGTTCCCAAACTTGAATTTAAGCGTTCAACTAGGCTGGCATCTCACTCACAACCTTTCACTGTCGAAACTGTTAAATGTAGCCGTCTCTTCTACTCCAATAACTTCATGTCTCGCACCTCTTGCCTGTGGAACTCCTTTCCCTCTTCCTGTTTCCCTGATAGCTATACTCTCTAACTATTCAAATGTAATGTCAATCGACGTCCCCAGATGCCTTGATTTGTCCCCTATCCTTCTCTTCATCCTTTCCTCTATCACTCCTCTTTGCTCTCGCTCCAACTCTCTGTAACCCCTTGCGTGCTAGTGGCTTCCCGCCTTGCTTGGCGTGAAACGCTTAAAAAATATTAGCCATTTGTGAAATTTAGTCGAAGCATGAATCCTCGTATTAAAATTCCATGCCGTAAATTAATAAATATTGTTCCGGTTATGCTAACCTCAGTTAGTCACTGAGTGCCCCATATATGCGGCCGAGTGCCGAAACCGTTTATGACTCAGAACTGTGTGGATTATGATAATCAATATATACTTGTGGATGTTGATCAATTGCTAAATTATGAGACTGCTGTTTACAAGATATGAGGTTCATAGATCGCACGACATTACATCCGTCAGCAAGGTCTCTGATCGGAAGATTGGAGGTTTTCAGCAGCGTGAAACCACCTCTTAATTGCTGTTGTTGCCAGGTCCACCCTGACCAAGGGTGATAGTACCTGTGAGGGTCCCAGCTTTGGAAAAATAGTGAATCCATCCAAACAAAAATCAAAACACTAGGAAAATAGGAAACTAAAATATATATTTTATACAAAAATAGAAGCAATACATTTTTATAAAAAATTACCAACAATACCCAAAGAAAAAAAATGAGCAATACATTTTTATAAAAAATTACCAACATAACCCAAAGAAAAAAATGAACAATACATTTTTATAAAAAATTACCAACAATACCCAAAGAAAAAAATGAGCAATACATTTTTATAAAAAATTACCAACAATACCCAAAGAAAAAAATAAACAATACATTTTTATAAAAAATTACCAACAATACCCAAAGAAAAAAAATGAGCAATACATTTTTATAAAAAATTACCAACAATACCCAAAGAAAAAAATGAACAATACATTTTTATAAAAAATTACCACCAATGCGCAAAGAAAAAAAATGAGCAATACATTTTTATAAAAAATTACCAACAATACCCAAAGAAAAAAAATGAACAATACATTTTTATGAAAAATTACCAACAATACCCAAAGAAATAAAATGAGCAATACATTTTTATAAAAAATTACCAACAATACCCAAAGAAAAAAATGAACAATACATTTTTATAAAAAATTACCAACAATACCCAAAGAAAAAAATGAGCAATACATTTTTATAAAAAATTACCAACAATACCCAAAGAAAAAAATAAACAATACATTTTTATAAAAAATTACCAACAATACCCAAAGAAAAAAATGAGCAATACATTTTTATAAAAAATTACCAACAATGCCCAAAGAAAAAAATGAAATATAAATTTTTATAAAAAATTACTAACAATACCCAAAGAAAAAAAATGAGCAATACATTTTTATAAAAAATTACCAACAATACCCAAAGAAAAAAAAATGAACAATACATTTTTATGAAAAATTACCAACAATACCAAAAGAAAAAAAAATGAGCAATACATTTTTATAAAAAATTACCAACAATACCCAAAGAAAAAGAATGAACAATACATTTTTATAAAAAATTACCAACAATACCCAAAGAAAAAAAATGAGCAATACATTTTTATAAAAAATTACCAACAATACCCAAAGAAAAAAATGAAGAATACATTTTTATAAAAAATTACCAACAATACCCAAAGAAAAAAAATGAGCAATACATTTTTTATAAAAAATTACCAACAATACCCAAAGAAAAAAAATGAGCAATACAGTTTTATAAAAAATTAGTAACAATACCCAAAGAAAAAAATGTACAATACATTTTTATAAAAAATTACCAACAATACGCAAAGAAAAAAAATGAGCAATACATTTTTATAAAAAATTACCAACAATACCCAAAGAAAAAAAAATGAACAATACATTTTTATGAAAAATTACCAACAATACTCAAAGAAATAAAATGAGCAATACATTTTTATAAAAAATTACCAACAATACCCAAAGAAAAAAAATGAACAATACATTTTTATAAAAAATTACCAACAATACACAAAGAAAAAAAATGAGCAATACATTTTTATAAAAAATTACCAGCAATACCCAAAGAAAAAATGAACAATACATTTTTATAAAAAATTACCAACAATACCCAAAGAAAAAAATGAGCAATACATTTTTATAAAAAATTACCAACAATACCCAAGGAAAAAAATGAAATATACATTTTTATAAAAAATTACCAAAAATACCCAAAGAAAAAAATGAGCAATATATTTTTTATAAAAAATTACCAACAATACCCAAAGAAAAAAATGAACAATACATTTTTATAAAAAATTACCAACAATACCCAAAGAAAAAAAATGAGCAATACATTTTTATAAAAAATTACCAACAATACCCAAAGAAAAAAATGAACTATACATTTTTATAAAAAATTACCAACAATACCCAAAGAAAAAAAATGAGCAATACATTTTTATAAAAAATTACCAACAATACCCAAAGAAAAATAAATGAACAATACATTTTTATGAAAAATTACCAACAATACCAAAAGAAAAAAAATGAGCAATACATTTTTATAAAAAATTACCAACAATACCCAAAGAAAAAAAATGAACAATACATTTTTATAAAAAATTAGTAACAATACCCAAAGAAAAAAATGAACAATACATTTTTATAAAAAATTACCAACAATACGCAAAGAAAAAAAATGAGCAATACATTTTTATAAAAAATTACCAACAATACCCAAAGAAAAAAAATGAGCAATACATTTATATGAAAAATTACCAACAATGCCCAAAGAAAAAAATGAGCAATACATTTTTATGAAAAATTACCAACAATACCAAAAGAAAAAAATGAACAATACATTTTTATAAAAAATTACCAACAATACCCAAAGAAAAAAAATGAACAATACATTTTTATAAAAAATTACCAACAATACCCAAAGAAAAAAAATGAAAAATACATTTTTATAGTAAAATTACCAACAATACCCAAAGAAAAAAATGGACAATACATTTTTATAAAAAATTACCAACAATACCCAAAGAAAAAAAATCAGCAATACATTTTTATAAAAAATTACCAACAATACCCAAAGAAAAAAAATGAACAATACATTTTTATAAAAAATTACCAACAATACCCAAAGAAAAAAATGACAATACATTTTTATAAAAAATTACCAACAATACCCAAAGAAAAAAAATGAACAATACATTTTTATAAAAAAATACCAACAATACCCAAAGAAAAAAATGTACAATACATTTTTATAAAAAATTACCAACAATACCCAAAGAAAAAAAATGAGTAATACATTTTCATAAAAAATTACCAACAATACACAAAGAAAAAAAATGAGCAATACATTTTCATAAAAAATTACCAACAATACCCAAAGAAAAAAAAATGAGCAATACATTTTCATAAAAAATTACCAACAATACACAAAGAAAAAAAATGAGCAATACATTTTTATAAAAAATTACCAACAATACCCAAAGAAAAAAAATGAGCAATACATTTTCATAAACAATTACCAACAATACCCAAAGAAAAAATGAACAATACATTTTTATAAAAAATTACCAACAATACCCAAAGAAAAAAAATGAGCAATACATTTTCATAAAAAATTACCAACAATACCCAAAGAAAAAAAATGAGCAATACATTCCTATAAAAAATTACCAACAATACCCAAAGAAAAAAAATGAACAATTCATTTTGATAGTAAAATTGAAGATATGGTATATATTGTCAAATAACAAAAATTTAAAAAAAGCAATTTGCTCTGATTAATTTCATTTCTTTTAAGGAGAAACACGTTTTCTTTTTTGTTTTATTGGTTTAAAACATGCAGCTAATTAACTATAATTTATCATGAAAAATGTCATTCTCTTGAATTAATTACAAAGTTTGAAATTTCATATTTAGATTTAGGTATTAAATAACCCATAGAGATGTTGATATGCCGCTAAACAAAAACAACCAAAAAACCATGAAGTTAATGAAGACATCCGCCAATTTTTAATATATAAAAATTCAGTTTCATGGCCTTGATGTAACTTAATTTTAATAAGAGTCATATTACTGTATATTATTGAACATACACCCTTTCATGTGGTTACTCAGTCAGAAATGAGACGCCGTGAAGTTAGCATATGTGTTGAGTGAATATGCATTGTTTTCTTGACAGCTGGACATTCGCTCGCGTGAACAGTCTGGACGAATAAGAAGACTTTCGGGAGACTTATTTTATTTAGTGCTGATGCTTCAAATCGTATCCGGAAACCTGTTGAAATCTATTCATTTTCTGGAAAGTTTATTCCTGCCATTTTCTTAATTAAAAAACAAAACAAAACAAAAAAACAAAAAAAAAAACGGTAAATATCTACGTAGTTAGCAGTTAATAGATCTGGAATGATCTCCCTTAGACATATGTCTTTTTCTTAGTAAGTTTAGTAAATTTGTGGGGGATTAGGAGGCTAGAAATTGCTGAGTGTAACAATAAACTACGGTTAGAAAGTAATCATCTATCATAAAAAAATATTCATCTGAAGTAAAATTGCATCATTTATTACGGTAAGGGGTTAAGAAAAATCAGTGTGTGAAATACTAGGTAGGCTCGAACATGGATCTCTTGTATCGCAGGAAATAAGCAAGTATCTAAGCTACATAGTGAGGCTTAGGTATATATTAAGTATGGTACAAGGATATAGTCATGAGAAAATCAGTGAGAAACAAAGTTACGAGTGTGTCATAGACGGCGAAACTAACTTGTTATCTATTATTTTACGCTGTGGTGGCTAAGGCAGAGTTTTATTAATGGCATTCAGTGCATAATACGCTGGGAAGCATTCGCGGTGGCCGCCGCTTAAGACATTTTTAATATGTCTGATGCCATAATGGGAGTACCTTAAGCCCCAGGAACCCTTTATGGACAATATCGGTAACAGTGATAGACGCCAGCTTGACTTCTGTTTTTTTCTTCTTTGATTTTTTCTGTTTTTTTTAGCATTATTGGAGGAAGAGGGGACATTTTGACAAAACATAATTAAAAATAAAGGCAACATATAAAACTAAGTATCTGTCTATATTCAAAATAATGCAATGATAACAGCAAAAATTGCAATATGAGCACTGGTAAAAATGATTACTGAAGACATTAGGTTTATAATATCCAGAAATTCATACACAGAAGTCCTCAAGGACACATGGCACAGTAGATAAAGGCGTTAGTTAGATCCAGTGAAAGGATATAAAGATTATGAGTTCAATACCTGGTTAAGGCTGTGTAGAACTTTCAGAGGGGAATTAACAGGAGATAACTGACATCTATTAAAACATGGCACGTGGAACTAGAACAGTCTACCCCAGTGAGCGAAATAAAGGGTAAGTTCGACATTCCAACCACCTGAAGAAGGCCGAAACGTTACGATAAACATGGTGACAAAGATGAGGACAATAGTCCCAAGAATGTAAATAGTAAACAAAAAGAAGTTGCCGATAAACAGGATAGATAATAATTAGAAATTATTCCCGTGAAATTATCCCAGTTTTCCTATTTGAATTTTCTGATGAAATTTAATCCTTAATTTAATGATTGTATAAGTTCATGGCGAGTTCTAAGTCAATAAAATATCCGTAGAAATTCCTTTAACACATCGTTAAATATTCAAGCGTAACAACTTTACCATTAACAATCATAAAAACGAATGCGGGTCGTTATTTTTAGAAGTACGGGGGTACAAATGAAAAGATTTGAAATTTATAACTTTTTCATTTCACTGAAACATCTGTTAAACATTTCTATATTCCTTCTTTCTAGCCATATCTATTCTATCCTCTATTACTATACTGATCTCCATTTCTATTCTATCCTCTATTACTATACGGATCACCATTTCTATTCTATCCTCTATTACTATACTGATCGCCATTTCTACTCTATCCTCTATTACTATACTGATCTCCATTTCTATTCTATCCTCTATTACTATACGGATCACCATTTCTATTCTATCCTCTATTACTATACTGATCACCATTTCTACTCTATCCTCTATTACTATACTGATCTCCATTACTATTCTATCCTCTATTACTATACGGATCACCATTTCTATTCTATCCTCTATTACTATACTGATCACCATTTCTACTCTATCCTCTATTACTATACTGATCTCCATTTCTATTCTATCCTCTATTACTATACGGATCACCATTTCTATTCTATCCTCTATTACTATACTGATCACCATTTCTACTCTATCCTCTATTACTATACTGATCTCCATTTCTATTCTATCCCCTATTACTATACGGATCACCATTTCTATTCTATCCTCTATTACTATACTGATCACCATTTCTACTCTATCCTCTATTACTATACTGATCTCCATTTCTATTCTATCCTCTATTACTATACGGATCACCATTTCTATTCTATCCTCTATTATTATACTGATCACCATTTCTATTCTATCCTCTATTACTATACTGATCTCCATTTCTATTCTATCCTCTATTACTATACGGATCACCATTTCTATTCTATCCTCTATTACTATACTGATCACCATTTCTACTCTATCCTCTATTACTATACTGATCACCATTTCTACTCTATCCTCTATTACTATACAGATCTCCATTTCTATTCTATCCTCTATTACTATACGGATCACCATTTCTACTCTATCCTCTATTACTATACTGATCTCCATTTCTATTCTATCCTCTATTACTATACGGATCACCATTTCTATTCTATCCTCTATTACTATACTGATCACCATTTCTACTCTATCCTCTATTACTATACTGATCTCCATTTCTATTCTATCCTCTATTACTATACGGATCACCATTTCTACTCTATGCTCTATTACTATACTGATCTCCATTTCTACTCTATCCTCTATTACTATACTGATCTCCATTTCTACTCTATCCTCTATTACTATACTGATCTCCATTTCTACTCTATCCTCTATTACTATACTGATCTCCATTTCTATTCTATCCTCTATTACTATACTGATCACCATTTCTATTCTATCCTCTATTACTATACTGATCTCCATTTCTACTCTATCCTCTATTACTATACTGATCTCCATTTCTATTCTATCCTCTATTACTATACTGATCACCATTTCTACTCTATCCTCTATTACTATACTGATCTCCATTTCTACTCTATCCTCTATTACTATACTGATCTCCATTTCTACTCTATCCTCTATTACTATACTGATCTCCATTTCTATTCTATCCTCTATTACTATACGGATCACCATTTCTATTCTATCCTCTATTACTATACTGATCACCATTTCTACTCTATCCTCTATTACTATACTGATCTCCATTTCTATTCTATCCTCTATTACTATACGGATCACCATTTCTATTCTATCCTCTATTACTATACTGATCACCATTTCTACTCTATCCTCTATTACTATACTGATCTCCATTACTATTCTATCCTCTATTACTATACGGATCACCATTTCTATTCTATCCTCTATTACTATACTGATCACCATTTCTACTCTATCCTCTATTACTATACTGATCTCCATTTCTATTCTATCCTCTATTACTATACGGATCACCATTTCTATTCTATCCTCTATTACTATACTGATCACCATTTCTATTCTATCCTCTATTACTATACTGATCTCCATTTCTATTCTATCCTCTATTACTATACGGATCACCATTTCTATTCTATCCTCTATTACTATACTGATCACCATTTCTACTCTATCCTCTGTTACTATACTGATCACCATTTCTACTCTATCCTCTATTACTATACAGATCTCCATTTCTATTCTATCCTCTATTACTATACGGATCACCATTTCTACTCTATCCTCTATTACTATACTGATCTCCATTTCTATTCTATCCTCTATTACTATACGGATCACCATTTCTATTCTATCCTCTATTACTATACTGATCACCATTTCTACTCTATCCTCTATTACTATACTGATCTCCATTTCTATTCTATCCTCTATTACTATACGGACCACCATTTCTACTCTATCCTCTATTACTATACTGATCTCCATTTCTAATCTATCCTCTATTACTATACTGATCTCCATTTCTACTCTATCCTCTATTACTATACTGATCTCCATTTCTACTCTATCCTCTATTACTATACTGATCTCCATTTCTATTCTCTCCTCTATTACTATACGGATCACCATTTCTATTCTATCCTCTATTACTATACTGATCACCATTTCTACTCTATCCTCTATTACTATACTGATCTCCATTTCTATTTTATCCTCTATTACTATACTGATCAGCATTTCTACTCTATCCTCTATTACTATACTGATCTCCATTTCTACTCTATCCTCTATTACTATACTGATCTCCATTTCTACTCTATCCTCTATTACTATACTGATCACCATTTCTACTCTATCCTCTATTACTATACTGATCTCCATTTCTATTCTATCCTCTATTACTATACGGGTCACCATTTCTATTCTATCATCTATTACTATACTGATCACCATTTCTACTCTATCCTCTATTACTATACGGATCACCATTTCTATTCTATCCTCTATTACTATACGGATCACCATTTCTACTCTATCCTCTATTACTATACTGATCTCCATTTCTACTCTATCCTCTATTACTATACTGATCTCCATTTCTAGTCTATCCTCTATTACTATACGGATCACCATTTCTACTCTATCCTCTATTACTATACTGATCTCCGTTTCTATTCTATCCTCTATTACTATACGGATCACCATTTCTATTCTATCATCTATTACTATACTGATCACCATTTCTACTCTATCCTCTATTACTATACTGATCACCATTTCTATTCTATCCTCTATTACTATACTGATCTCCATTTCTACTCTATCCTCTATTACTATACTGATCACCATTTCTACTCTATCATCTATTACTATACTGATCTCCATTTCTGTTCTATCCGCTATTACTATACGGATCTCCATTTCTACTCTATCCTCTATTACTATACTGATCTCCATTTCTATTCTATCCTCTATTACTATACGGATCTCCATTTCTACTCTATCCTCTATTACTATACTGATCAACATTTCTATTCTATCCTCTATTACCATACTGATCATCATTTCTACTCTATCCTCTATTACTATACTGATCACCATTTCTACTCTATCCTCTATTACTATACTGATCACCATTTCTACTCTATCCTCTATTACTATACTGATCTTCATTTCTACTCTATCCTCTATTACTATACTGATCACCATTTCTACTCTATCCTCTATTACTATACGGATCTCCATTTCTACTCTATCCTCTATTACTATACTGATCTCCATTTCTATTCTATCCTCTATTACTATACTGATCTCCATTTCTAATCTATCCTCTATTACTATACGCATCACCATTTCTATTCTATGCTATATTACTATACTGATCTCCATTTCTACTCTATCCTCTATTACTATACTGATCTCCATTTCTACTCTATCCTCTATTACTATACTGATCACCATTTCTACTCTATCCTCTATTACTATACTGATCTCCATTTCTATTCTATCCTCTATTACTATACGGATCTCCATTTCTATTCTATCCTCTATTACTATACGGATCACCATTTCTATTCTATCCTCTATTACTATACGGATCACCATTTCTATTCTATCCTCTATTACTATACTGATCACCATTTCTACTCTATCCTCTATTACTATACTGATCTCCATTTCTACTCTATCCTCTATTGCTATACTGATCTCCATTTCTATTCTATCCTCTATTACTATACGGATCACCATTTCTATTCTATCCTCTATTACTATACTGATCACCATTTCTACTCTATCCTCTAATAATATACGGATCAACATTTCTACTCTATTCTGTATTACTATACAGATCACCATATCTACTCTATCCGCTATTACTATGATAGTCTCCATTTCTAGTGAATCCTCTATTACTATACTGAACTTCATTTCTAATCTATCCTCTATTACTATACTGATCACCATTTCTACTCTATCCTCTATTACTATACTGATCACCATTTCTACTCTATCCTCTATTACTATACTGATCACCATTTCTACTCTATCCTCTATTACTATATTAATCTCCATTTCTACTCTATCCTCTATTACTATACGGATCTCCATTTCTACTCTTACCTCTATTACTATACGGATCTCCATTTCTATTCTATCCTCTATTACTATACGGATATCCATTTCTACTCTATCCGCTATTAATATACTGATCCCCATTTCCATTCTATCCTCTATTACTATACGGATCTCCATTTCTATTCTATCCTCTATTACTATACTGATCTCCATTTCTACTCTATCCTTTTTTACTATCTATACTGATCTCCATTTCTATTCTATCCTCTATTACTATACGGATCACCATTTCTATTCTATCCTCTATTACTATACGGATCACCATTTCTATTCTATCCTCTATTACTATACGGATCTCCATTTCTATTCTATCCTCTATTACCATATTGATCACTATTTCTATTCTATCCTCTATTACTATACTGATCACCATTTATACTCTATCCTCTATTACTATACGGATCACCATTTCTACTCTATCCTCTATTACTATACTGATCACCATTTCTACTCTATCCTCTATTACTATACTGATCACCATTTCTACTCTATCCTCTATTACTATACTGATCTCCATTTCTATTCTATCCTCTATTACTATACGGATCTCCATTTCTATTCTATCCTCTATTACTATACGGATCTCCATTTCTATTCTATCCTCTATTACTATATTGATCACTATTTCTATTCTATCCTCTATTACTATACTGATCACCATTTATACTCTATCCTCTATTACTATACTAATCTCCATTTCTACTCTATCCTCTATTACTATACGGATCACTATTTCTACTCTGTCCTCTATTACTATACGGATCTCCATTTCTACTCTTACCTCTATTACTATACGGATCTCCATTTCTATTCTATCCTCTATTACTATACGGATATCCATTTCTACTCTATCCGCTATTAATATACTGATCCCCATTTCCATTCAATCCTCTATTACTATACGGATCTCCATTTCTATTCTATCCTCTATTACTATACTGATCTCCATTTCTACTCTATCCTCTATTACTATCTATACTGATCTCCATTTCTATTCTATCCTCTATTACTATACGGATCACCATTTCTATTCTATCCTCTATTACTATACGGATCACCATTTCTATTCTATCCTCTATTACTATACGGATCTCCATTTCTATTCTATCCTCTATTACTATATTTATCACTATTTCTATTCTATCCTCTATTACTATACTGATCACCATTTATACTCTATCCTCTATTACTATACGGATCACCATTTCTACTCTATCCTCTATTACTATACTGATCACCATTTCTACTCTATCCTCTATTACTATACTGATCACCATTTCTACTCTATCCTCTATTACTATACTGATCTCCATTTCTATTCTATCCTCTATTACTATACGGATCTCCATTTCTATTCTATCCTCTATTACTATACGGATCTCCATTTCTATTCTATCCTCTATTACTATATTGATCACTATTTCTATTCTATCCTCTATTACTATACGGATCACCATTTCTCCTCTAACCTCTATTACTATACTGATGTCTATTTCTTCTCTATCCCCTCTTACTGTACGGATTTCAATTTCTATATCCTCCATTACATTACTCATCTTCATTTCTACTCTATCCTCTATTACTAAACGAACCGCTGTTCTCTATTCTATTCACAATACTATTTCTCTATTCGGATCTCTATACGGATTTCTGTTCAAGCGAGTATTATCGAACAAGTACTATTAGTGCAAGTGTTATTCGAAGGCGTCTGACACCAGTATTGTTCAACTGCATTACTATTGTTGTATCTGCGATTACAAAGTCTCTACTACAAGGAGCATTACGGAAAGGACAACAAGTATTCGTTGACATCACAAAGTGGCTCCGAGTGTTCGTTGACATCAATAAATCATCCCATATCGAGGGTTTATCTTAGTATCTTCGCAGGTTCCAGTATCATCATATTGTCATCGAGCATGAAACGGATCATACAGTTCAGACCAAGAGAATAGTTTGATAATCGTAAACAATGAAAGCTTGTCATATTATGAAAGTTGCCCTTTCAGCCGATAACAGTAAAATTGAAAGAGCGGCGTATCTGGAGAACACACGTCTCGTTTGTGACCTGAAAGCATTTTTGAATGGTGATATTTTAAGCGCAGCTAATAGATGGCACTAAGCCGAAAGTATGGCGCACCCAGTGAGGATCGAACTCACTATTCAATCGTAATTGATCTAGAGAAACGTATTTGCTAACCATGTCACCACGTCAAAGTACCCTTAGTGATTTTCTAAGCGGAGATTAGATGTGTCACAATGTATGGGGCACCCAGTGAGGATCAAACTCAGTTATGTGCCATGCGTGATACACGCTTAGGCGATCATGTATCTTTCGATACATGACTGACGAGGCAGATTTTTCCCCGCAGTAGGTTGCCATTTCTTTCTGCGGTAGACTAGTTACCATACAAGGCTATACAGCCCAGTCTGTCCTGCTATTTACCCATAGCTGGGGGTGGGTGGAGAATAAGAGGATTCATAACTTTCCCAAGGGTATTAGCCCGTAAGTGAATCTAATGGATTCGACTGGAATTCGTTATATTCACTGGAACTCTAGCGAGAAAAGCCTGCTAGCCATTACGCGCCGGGGTACCCCAAAACAATGTTGAATGTATTAAACAAAATATTAAAATACACTTGAATATTGGGGTTCAAACCAATCAGTTGATCACCAGTGAAAGCAACCAGATATTTTTAATGCCATGGTACCCCACCCCTCAGAACGTAAGCGATCATGATTCTTATTTTTGTATTATTTGTGATTTCACATGACATTTTAGGAAAGATAATGAAGTATATTTCTGTTGCTTTTTCTAAAGTTTTGAATTCACAGTTGTTCATCTCCTAAACTGGCTGACACCCAAAGCTCGAGGGCTTCGTCTATCGTGCTGTTCACACCATAGCTGTTCCAGCTGATTACAGGTTAAAATTAGAACAGTGATAGAAAGAGCTACGGTATATATACAGTGCTGTTCGATAAAAGTGACTCACCTTATCCTTTGAATTTAGCTCAACTTTCGTTTCATCTGAGAAGAGAACATTCTTCCAGTCTTCTACGGTTAGATTTTTGTAATGGTGAGCCCATTCAAGTCTCTTGGCTTTGTTGGCTTTGCTTATTAGCGGCTTAAACCTTCGTGTACAAGATTTGTAGCCTTGTTCTAATAGCCACCGACGGACTGTTGAAGAGGTAAGACTAACACTTTGCTCTTCGCTTAGATTGGCTGCAATTTCTTGGCTAGTTATAGCCCTATTCTTTGTAACTTCTCTCTTGATTACCCTGCCAGTTCTATCATCAATCTTTTTCTTTCGTCCCCTTGTTTCCTTCCTTGGAGCAGGGATGGCATCTTTATGTGCCCTAAGCACACGAGAGTCAGTTGATTGCGAGGTTATAGCAATCTCTGCAATTTCTCTCGTTGACTTGCCTGCTTTTAAGAGGACAATAATAGATGCTTTAAGTGGTTCTGATCCGTGTTTGTACCCTTTCATCTGGTTAGTGACTTGAGTGGCTATTTCAAGCTGTTTTTTCTGTATGAGGCTTTCTGGAATATTCTGGAATACTCTAGATTTAATTTAAGCTGTTCTAGAATTCTCTAGAATGTTGTTCTGAGTATATTGTAAAATAGTTTTCAATATTTTGTCAAAAGCTGTTTAAATTTACCAGTTTAATCATTAGAATGCGGTATCTGAGTCACCTTTTTTGCACAGAGTTTTTTCCCGAATCTCATTTATATCCAAATGTATATCATCAATAGAATACCTTAGGGTGAATAAACTTTTTTTCCTAGATGGTCGGGAAGGGGTCTTTATATTAGTAAGATACAAAATTGTTTTCACCCCAAAAAAACAATAGACAAAAAATATTTTTAGTAAAAAAAAATCAGGTGAGTCACTTTTACCGAACGGCACTGTATATATTGCTACTGCTATAATTATAATTACTGATACTGCTATAACGATTTCAGCAACTACTAATACAGCTAATAACAATAATGCTGAAACACGAGAAAAATGAGTGGTGGCAGCTCGCCCCATCTAAGAAAGAGATCGAATCTAGTTATGAACCAAATACATGTCAAATTATAGACGTTGAAAAAAGAAGAAAAGTGTAGTATTTATTATAACGATCAACTATTTATTGTAACATTATTATTTTATTGTAACGATGTCGAAGGTGTTTTGCTGCGTCTTGTGTATTCAGGACTATGATGCAAATTCATGGGAATTATTTATTTTAACGATGGATTATTTATTGTAACATTATTGTAACGATAAACTATTTATTGTAACATTATTATTTTATTGTAACGATGTCGAAATGTTTTGCTGCTCTCTTGTGTTTCCAAGACTATGATACAAATTCATGAGAATTATTTATTTTAACCATGGATTATTTATTGTAACATTATTGTAACGATGAACTATTTATTGTAACATTATTATTTTATTGTAACGATGTTGAAAATGTTTTGCTGCTTTCTTGTGTATTCAGTACTATGATGCAAATTCATGGGTAATATTGAAGTTAAAATTTGTTTTGCTGCACAATACCAATGTATACGCATCGATACCAATTAGACATTCTACAACGCCGAAAGAAACTCATGAACCAATGAAGGCGGTAATAGAAAGAATAAATTACTAGACAATTTGTGTTGGACTGAAAATAGTTAACTTTTTAATTGGGCAGCAACCGGGCTACACAAAATTCCCATGCTTCCTTTGTTTATGGGGGAGTAGAGACAGAGATATAAACACTGGTGTAAAAGAGAATGGCCGGTCAGAGTAGAAATGAAAGTCGGTGAGTAAAATGTGATAACTGATCCGCTCTTCCCCAAAGACAAAATCATCTTCCCTCCACTCCATGTCAAATTAGGATTCATGAAGCTGTTTGTGAAAGAACTTGACAAGGAAGGCCAATGTTTTCAGTACATTTGCAGTGCATTTCCTGGTTTCACTATAGAAAAAAAAACTGAAACAAGATATTTTTGATGAACATGACATTCGAAATCTTATCAAGGATGACAACTTCATCAACTCTATGAATGTTAATGAATCAAATGCGTGGATTTCATTTGTTGCTGTGATATATATATATATATATATATATATATATATATATATATATATATATATATATATATATATATATATATGTGTATATATATATATATATTATATATATAAAATAACAATTCTAAAAAACAAACCCCTATGAGTATTTACAATATGAATAACCATAGTGAAGAACCCAACTAAACATTTACCATGAAAGTATTTATAGAAAAGGCACAGGGGGTGCAACCTTACTGAGGTGGGAAAATGACTGAAGACAAGAATCAGGGCCAATAATATTTGTTGTGGAAGAAATATTCTAAGCGTGGGCGAATGGTAGACTTATAGATATGTGGGATAGACATTCTGGATAGAAAAAGTGTCTCGCACGACACAGTGAACAAATCTTCTTAACAGCTCACCTAGCAATTTTTCGTTTTCCGCTTTAAGACAAATGGCTTAAAATAAGCAATGTTCCTGTTTTTGACAATCATCTGAAACAAGAAGATTAAGGCCAACCAAGAAATATGCTATGCTATTTGTTGTATAAAGTGTCACTGCCGACTCTTGAGTTTGAACATAGCTTGCCAGTGAGCAAACACAGGCGATTGAATTAAGAAGTAACATTTTGTTCTGGCTCCACGTGCCATGCCTCTTCTAGATGTCTCAGTTATTTCTCTTTAACTCAACTTTATAAGTTTTGTTTCACCACTGCTGTGGCCTGGTATTGAACTCACAACTCTTTGGGTCTAGTCACTTGATCTAATCAGCGTCCTTATTCACTGGGCCATGTGTCTTTTCGGTGGACGAAATAAAGCGTTCTATTCGAAATTCCAATCACCTGAAGAAAGCCGGAGCGTACAACGGCCGAAACGTTGTGAATATGGCAATGAAGATGACGATAACAGTCCGAATAATGTAAATAATTCAAATGGTCGTTTCTCTCTACAGCCCTACCTGACTCCTCTTGCTATCCTCTAACTTTACAAGAGACAGATCAGGTCGAAAATGGAGTACTCCTGCCATACATGTACAGAGGCTGCCCAGTCTTCACCTTCACCTTCTCGATAGAATCCTAAAGCGTCTCCGCGTCCTTGTGGGTGATTAATTATTTTCTGTCCTGCAATCCCTTTTTCAGACCGTCCTTAGATATGATGATAAACTACATCTGGCAGCAAGGCCTCTCTGATCAGGAGGTTTTGAGGGGCATGAGACCACCTCTTAGTTGCTGATGTTTCCAGATTCACAAGGACCCGGAGTGGTAGCACCTGTCAGGGTTCGAGGTATGGGCAGATAGTTACCCCCACCTAGGAGTCAAAACACTATGAGAGTATAAAAATAGGTTTTAATACAAACAATACTTTTTTGGAAAAATTATTACCAGCAATACAATTTTGAAAATGAAAAATATTACCAGCAATACATTTTTAAAAATAAAAAATATTACCAGCTATAGATTTTAAAAAATGAAAAATATTGCCAGCAATACATTTTTGGAAAAAAAATAAATTATTACCAACAATACATTTTTGGAAAATAATATATGACTAACAATAAAACTATTTTGTCGGCATTAAATAACCCTTTGAGGTTAATTAGCCGTAAAACAAAACAAAATTAGCAAACAAGTAAAAACCTTTTCCACAGACGAAACGTCGTATGTCTCTTGTTACTATTTGGCGTTTTTCATGGAAAGTGTTCAGCCGAACTACATTCCTTCGTTACACTAGTTCTAACTTTCACGGTTAGGACCCACCATGGAAAGGTACATTATAATAAATTTAATTCCCTTTGTATTCCATTGGTGAAATGTAAATTCTACTCGAGTAGCTTCTTTCCACGACCCTTTGTGGAACATAATCCCCAGAAGATGCTCCCCAGAAGATGCTCCCCAGAAGATGCTCCCCGGTCACTACTGTTCAAATCTAGAGTTAACTATTTTACCCTCCCCACCTATCCGTATAAACTGTGCCTCTTACTCTATCACCCTCTACCTCGAGTTGCACCCGGGCTTTTTAGAAGGGTAACATCACTGTAACAAAAAATAGCAATATTTTGTACTTTAACTACCCTTTCCAATCCCCGTTTATTTGTTGTTTCCCGCTGTCCTTTTTTTTTTTTAAGCTTTTCACCCCAGGCAAGGCTGGAAGCCACTAGCACGCAAGGGGTTACAGAGGATTTGGAGCAAGAGCAGATAGGAGGTATATAAGGAAAGGATGTGGAGAAGGATAGTGGATAGATCAATGCAACTGGAGATGTCGATTGACATTACATTTGAATAGTTGGAGATTATAGTTGTCAGGGAAACAGGAATAGGGAAGGGAGTTCCACAGACGGGAGGTGCGAGATATGAAGCTATTGGAGTAGAAGAGACGGCTACATTTAACAGTTTCAACAGTGAAAGGGTGGGAGCGGGATGCCAGCCTCGTACGACGCTTGAATTCATGGAGCCTGGGAACCAGCGATAGCAGCTCATCGGAGCAATTACCATGGAAGTATTTGTAAAAGAGACAGAGAGAGGCGACTGTGCGTGTGTGAGAGAGAGACTGCAGACGAGAAGCCAGATCAGGGCCAATTACATTGCATACCCGTCTCTGGATCTTATCAAGAACCCCGAGACAAACAGAAGGGGCTCCAGTCTACGTTCTGTGCGAGTCAAATTCTCATTGTTGGTCATGGAAATTTCAACTGTCGTTTTCTGATTTTAATTATAATTGTCCTTTTGGTTTCCATTTTCCATAAAGCTTCCTAACTGATCACATACTCCATCTTTCCTATGCCGCAAAGTTTTCTCGTCATCTGCGAGGAAATTGTCCAGTATTAATGGCCATAGAAGAGGATTTATATTACACCGCAATTCGGCGCGTCTTTCTTCGTTTCTAACAATATGTTCCTGTTTCTCAACGTTTTGTTTAACTTTTGGAAAACATCTTTCGTTATTCCAATGTGTGTTTGGATTTCAGGGTCATGTTTTCCGTCAACGTTTTTATTTTTTTTATTTTTTTATTTTTTATTTTTTTAGTCGGTGTCACCCCAAGCAAGGCAGTATAGCTATTAAAACGCAAGGGGTTAAAAGGTGTGGAGGAATTGGGAACAGAATCATTAATAAGGAGTAGAAAGAGGAAAGGATATTTTTGCTAGGACAGTAGATCTGTTTAAATTCTTCTTCTCACGTATTTATAATTCTGTATTTGATTTTGGTATCACCAATTCGTAGGTCACACCCTGAGTTTTATATTTGGCCTTATGCCATGCTATGCTATGATAAACCTAGGCAATATCATAAGGAGAAAATATTTTAAGGAGTGGTTTAAGGAAGAAAAGCAACAACATATTAATAATTACAACGCCCGTATCATGGCACCCAGAATTAGAAAGGCAAGGAAAAAGTAATGAAAAATGGATTGTAAATAAACAAATAAATAGTACAAATAATTACAACAAAATACGTAAATAAAACACAAGACAGCAAATAAAAAATAAATAAATACAATAAATGATCAAAGAATGAAATAATTTTAATAGACGTAAACTAAATGTTTTATCCTTTTTCTCTTTTTTTTTTCAGGCGATGTCGTCTGCCAGCCTTCAAATTATCATCACGTTGTCATTTTTCTTTTTATTAATATATTTCCTGCGATATTTTTTTCTTTCCTTTCAGTTTCATTCCATTAATTGTCTACTAAGTTTCGTCCAAATGTGTCTGACATCGAGTATGGGTCTACTTATGTGGAAATACTGATTGGTTTGTCATCTTGTGAATAGCACAACATCAGTCTGCCCTGTGGTAGAAACAGTTAACTGTTTCTTCATACCGGTGCAGGAGATCAGTGTTCATTCCTAGGTAGAATTTCGAACTTGTTTTTCAAAGCAGCTAAGCACACGCACCGAGACTTGAAAGATTAACAAAGCCATAACCTTTCCAATTTCTTCCCCGTTTAGATTTATATAGTGCAGTTTAGCGATTATCGCGTTTATCGCAAAAAAGAAATTTTGAAAGAGTCGCATATGCAGAATAGACTCTTCTGATGAAATCGTGATATCATATCTGTCTGGACTAGAAGGCTATTAACTGTTAAATAAGAAATTAATATTTTTATAAAAATAGCTGAATAGTCACTTCCTTTTATATATATATATATATATATATATATATATATATATATATATATATATATATATATATATATATATATATATATATATATATATATATATATATATATATATATATATATATATATATATATGTGTGTGTGTGTGTATTTAGGCAGCAATCCTTCTTTCATGCACATTTCATTGAATACGACAGACAAGGTGCTTTGATTTAGTTTTTTATACTAATTTTACATGCGATTTAATAAATTTTCTTTTCGGATGATAAATTATATAAAAACTCCCTGAATATTCTTTTTATCCGAGCGCTTTCGGCTATACATTTAGCCATTTTCAAGGATTAAATATCTTAATTGTTAAATAAGAAATTAATATTTTTATAAAAATCAAATGAACGAAAATTATAAAGAGGATGAAAACATCTTAAGGACATTATTGGCTGATGTTGACTGACGTATGTCAATAAGAACGGTCGGAATCCTAGCCATATTTTATTTATCTTTTTTGCAATGTCGAAGTGCGTAGCAAAACGCTATCAAGGAGGCGGCCTGAATCTTGTGGAATTAGGTCGGGGTTGCTGTTGGAGCCGATATGATGCAAAACCCGAAATCGGCTATGAAGACTGTGCATCACTGAAGACCTTCCTTGTTGCATCTGAAATGTATTACTCTTCTAAAAAAATGTATGATATATATATATTATGCAGTGTTACATTAGAACGTGTACATATCCACTAAAAAATTGTACATTTTTGTTTCAGTCAAAAGAAGTAAAAACCTCTTTTAGACGTCTCATCAGGTGGGGAATTACGAAGACTCTACTTTATGTATTGAGCATTATTTTAAATTAATGTTTTGAACGCTGTAATTCTACTGTACGTTCTCCTACACTTTGATACATATATATATATATATATATATATATATATATATATATATATATATATATATATATATATATATATATATATATATATATATATATATGTATGTATGTATGTATATTAAATTTAATAAATCCATTGGTATATAATGGCAGTGGGTCCTAATAATATAAAATATTAAAACTGATCCATAAAAGAAGTTCAATGTATTTATTATTACAGAGCAAATAATTAGTACACAATAAAATTCAAAATTACCTCATAGTTGTAAATAATTTTCTAGAGAAATAAATTATAGTCATGGAACTTTAAGGTTGTCTCTTTTTTAATTATTTAATATATATATATATATATATATATATATAAGGAACAAATATGTATTTCATGAGGAACAAATGTATATATATATATATATATATATATATATATATATATATATATATATATATATCAGGAACAAATATGTATTTCATGAGGAACAATTGTGTATATATATATATATATATATATATATATACATATATATATATATATACATATATATATAGTAAAGGTAATAAGTTCGTTGGTGTATAATTCAAATGGATCCTAGTAATCTATAATATTAAAACTGATCCACAAAAAGATCTCAATTTATTTATTATAACAGGGCATATTAATTGTATTACGCAACAAAATCCAAATTACCTCATCCCCAATAATAATAATAATAATAATAATAATAATAATATATATATATATATATATATATATATATATATATATATATATATATATATATACACAATATAATATATGTTGTGGGGCAGACCCCTTTTACACAAGATGGACTCGTCCAAAGTATACTTATACTGACAGAGAGAATACCTGCAGTGAGATACGTTGTGTCAGGGTGAGAGATACGGAGACAGACACAGGGTGTTAACAGAGAGTTATACGAAAGTCCAGAGAGAGAGATATTTAAGGCTTCATTTACCGGAGATTGTACATATACTTTCTACTAACCCGCATTCCTGGACTACCAATCTTCACTTCAAGTCTGTATTCTTACGTTTAATACACGTATTTTTCCATCTCAATTACTGTCGTTGTGTATTTATTTGTATAATTGCCTCAAACGCTAATATTCCATGGTTATAATTTATTACATTGGAATCGTTATCATGATCCAAATCATTAGACCTACAAATTAAAAAAATCGGAAGATAAACCTGGATTCTCTCCTCTTGGAAATTTATATATATATATATATATATATATATATATATATGTATATATATATATATAAGTACTCAGGAGAGGTTAGAATAAAAGTGAACCCAAATAACCGAACTTCCTATACATAATCCCCAAAATAATTTGACTAGTTATACTTACACCAATATGGCCTGAAGATTGCGTTTAAGCATTTAGTATTAATTGAGCACTTTCCTTCCAGAAATATATATATATATATATATATATATATATATATATATATATATATATATATGTATATATATATATAAATATATAAATATATATATATATATATATATATATTTAAAAATATACATATATATATATATATATATATATACAATCAACCTCGAATTCGTTAATGAATGGTATGATCCTTGTTTATAAATTCCGGTTTTATCAGGTCTTATTTTTGCTACTAGCTCGGCTTTCAGTCGTTTCTTACGACCATCATCAGGTAGGAAAGTTTCGAGGTTGATTGTATTTTATTATTAAATATTGTTCGCGAGAGTGATTCTTGCCATATAATTAACTTCATTATTTGTTTTTCGTATGAATGATTTACGTTATATATATATATATATATATATATATATATATAGGCGCAGGTTTATATACATATATATATATATATATATATATATATATATATATATATATATATATATATATATGTATATATATAAGTGATACATATATATTTCTAAAAGAAAAAAGTTTTTTTTTTACCAGCAATACATTTTTGAAGGAAAAAATATTACCAGTAATATTCTAATGAAGTATAATTATTACCGGCAATACATTTAAATCTTATCGGTATTAAATAACCCATTGAGGTTGATATGCCGGAAACCAAACCAAACCAAACAACTTCCTATCGTTTTTAGTTATTTTTTTCTCCTTCCAAGTTTTTTTCTTTGTTTCTAACGAAATTTTCTTAATACTTTGTTTAGATTTCGAAAAAACATCTTTCGCTGTTTCAACCGACTTTCGAATTTCCGTTATACTTTTTCCGTCATTTATTAAGAGACTTCCCAGATAGTTCAAAATTTCTTTACTTGATTTTAACGTTATCAGTTGGGCGTTTGCATAGAGAGCTGTCTCTCTCTTGCTAACGACCATATAGTCTGTTTTTTTTTGTTTTTTTTTACAATTGATAGTTATTTCCTTCACCTTGCTTTACTTTATTACCTTGTCTAGGTGTCACTGCTGTTTTACTTCTGTTGTCTGCCATCAATATATCTACAAACCTACCGTTCATCCATGTATGGAATACTGTTGCCATATATGGTCTGGTGCCCCAGCTCTTCATCTCGATGTTCTAGACAAAATCCAAAGAACGATCTGCAATGTGATCGGTCCTGACTTGGAGTCTCGATTGCAGTTACTTTCCCACCGACGTAATGTATCTTCCTTCTGTCTTCAGAAATATTTTCATGGAATCTGTTCTAATGAGCTCTTTTCACTGGTTCCCCGACTACATGAATTTAAGCGTGCTACTAGGTTGACATCTAACCCTAACCCTTTTACTGTCGCAACAGTTAAATGTAACCGCCTCTTCTACTCCAACATCTTCTCATCTCGCACTTCCCAACAGTGGAACTACCTTCCTGTTAGTTGCTTCCCTGATAACTATAATCTTTAAAAATTTAAATGACATATTTTATTGCCTTAATCCCTGTTCTTTTTATCCTCCTCCGTTCTTTTTATACTTTCCTCAACCCCATTACCCAGTTTTCTCTCTTACTTAGACTCACTATAGCCTCTTGGGTACTAGTGGCACCCCGCCTTGCTTGGGATGAATTGCTTAAATAAAATCTGTATATCTTATGTTAAGGTTTGGTTAGGTTTGTTTTGTTTAACGTTATTTAATGCTGACAAAATTACTGGTAATATTTTTTTTCCAAAAATATATTTCTAGGAAGATTTGTCTTCAAAAATGTATTTCTGGTAATATTTTTCCTTCAAAAATATATAGCTGATAATATTTTTTCTCTAAAATATATAATTGTTTGTATTGCTGGTAATTTTTTTAAAGTGTTACTGATAATAAATTTTCCTTCAAAAAATTATTGCTGGTAATAATTTTTTACAAAGTATTTCTGGTATTAAAACATATTTTTAGACATTCATAGTATTTTGACCCAAGTTTGGGTGTTAAATATTTGCCCATAGCTGGGAACCTAACAAGTGCTACCACCCTGGGTCGGGGTGGACTTGGGAACACCAGCAATTAAGAGGTGGTTCCACGCTCCTATAAAACCTCCCGATCAAAGGCCTTGCTGCTGAACGTAGTTAATATTCTTACCCAGGACACGGATGTAGTTTATCGTCATACCCAGGACGGTCTCATGTTACGAGTGTACCCACTAATAATTGCTTTTCAAAATTGGATTTTTAAATTTCAGCATTTTCCCCAAGAGATAACTTTTGTTTTTGCGCTTCTCTGTCTGTTATAGCATCGTAACGTATGGAAACCTTAATGTCAAGGCTATAGACATAGACTGCAAAGAATCACGTGAGAGTTTCCATTGTGAAGATAGTCATGCCTTTGGTGATTGGCATGACACAGACCAAAGTCATGCGTTTTATTTTCTCAGTTTCTGTAATATGTTTTAAATGTATTTTCTGTTCATTCACAAACAAGGAACGTCTTTAGTGTATAAGAAGCAGAAAGGAAAAGGAAGAATGGCTGCTGTGTTGACCAATTGGTAGGTGCGGCTTTATTCTATCACTGATACACCCTGCTGTAGCGGTTGCGATAACCTTTCTTAGCCCCTGGGTGACAGATGTACGGAGACCACGCCCTAAAATTGCGAATTCTTATGAAACAAAGAATTAAACTTATGAAAGGTGAGACAACAAGAGTGACTTGCAAAGAAAATGGTGAGAAGTGACTTCCTTTTTGGATGGCTTCTTTACAATTTTCTTTCTTTTTTCATTTTTTTCCATTTTCTGATTTCCTTCTTTTTCTTTCTTTTTTCTTTTTTTTTCTGCTTCTTTTTTGCTTCCGCTTGCTGTTTCTTGCATTCTTTCTACTTTTTATCCTTTTTCTATGAAATGTTTCTTTCTTTCTTTCTTTCTTTCTTTCTTTCTTTCTTTATTCTTTCTTTCTATTTGTTTCCCCTTTCTTTCTTTCTTTCTTTCTTTCTTTCTTTCTTTCTTTCTTTCTATTTGCTTCCCCTTTCTTTCTTTCTTTCTTTCTTTCTTTCTTTCTTTCTTTCTTTCTATTTGTTTCCCCTTTCTTTCTTTCTTTCTTTCTTTCTTTCTATTTGTTTCCCCTTTCTTTCTTTCTTTCTTTCTATTTGTTTCCCTTTCTTTCTTTCTTTCTTTCTTTCTTTCTTTCTTTCTTTCTTTCTTTCTTTCTTTCTTTCTTTCTTTCTTTCTATTTGTTTCCCCTTTCTTTCTTTCCTTCATTTTCTTTCTTTCTTTCTTTCTTTCTTTCTTTCTTTCTTTCTTTCTTTCTTTCTTTCTTTCTTTCTTTCTTGTGCTTGTTTTTATCATATATTTTCTTTTTAAATCCATATTATTCCTTTTTCTTTCATCTTTTCTTGTCCAGTATCTCTCATTCGTTCGTTCTTTTAAGATATTTTATTTCATTCACTCTATTTTTCCTTCTTTTCTCCGTTTTCCTCTTTCATTATTTATTTATTTTTTTATATAAATTCATTCATTCTGTACTGGGTATGACGATCAACTACATCCTCGTTCAGGGTAAGACGATAAACTACGTCCGACAGCAATGCCTCTGACCAGGAGGTTTTGAAGAGCGTGGAACCACCTCTTAATTGATGGTGTTCCAAGGTCCACCCTTAGCCGCCATAGTAGCACCTGCTAGGGTTCCAGCCATGTGCAAATAGTTAACACCTAAACGGCATTAAATAACCCATTGAAGTGTTGATATGCCGTAAAACAAACTAAACCAAACCATTTATTCTAACAGAGTAAATAAGAGCCTAACGATATCCAATATATTTTTTATTATTCATACTAATAATTAAAATGTTTTATCTACATGCTGTAGTGCAATGTTAGTAAGTTATTTTAGTCTAGTGGGCATGATCTTCACTTGATTCTCGTTCAATAATTGTCACAATGGTCTTGTAGAAACACACGGTTCGTTTTTTAACTTCCAAGTTAACCGTTGGCTGTAAAGTATGAAGATAACTCTGTGTTTGATAAGTTAAACTTAGGCTGAAACAAGGCCGATATTGTGCAGTATTTGTGAGGACTGAACTTGCAAGAATAGCAACATAAGCAATTCACGTGACGTCACGAGCCCCCGTAACCAATTAGGGTTGTAGTAGCATCATATGTACTGTAGCCATAGTAGCAGTGGTGAGTCCAGGGCAAGATAGTTTGAGCGAGCCCACCCATCATCAGTGTTGGATTTGAATTCAGACATTTTTCTTCCTTCTAGACAGGTTGCCATATGAGCGCAAGAAATGTAAGAGGTCAGACGATATATATTCATTTCTTTCCCAAGAGTATTTCTACGAAAGTAAACCTAACTAACTAGGCTGTATTTCGAACCCTTTCTGATTTGCTTACTCTAACACCACCCGCAT
>OZ038508.1:15428964-15431464 GCA_964036315.1 Acanthosepion esculentum | reverse complement strand
TTCGCTCACTGGGGTAGACTGTTCTAGTTGCACGTGCCATGTTTAATGGATGTCAGTTATCAGTTATCTATTTCAGAGAGAAATTTACAGGAGACAACTGATAACTGTGAAGAGATAAAACTGCTGTTGTTGTGGATTTTATTTTTCTATTGTGGTTTGTGTAGAGATTTAGGAAATTATTTTTTCTTAATAGGTATTCAGTAGGATTTTAGTGTTAGTTATTATCCTTTGACATTTTATATACAAGATTCATTCATTTAACGGAACGGTTATTAGCTATTGACTAAGAACTTTGTTTTCCATTTTGACATTCAAATACTCATTTATATCTATGTACGAGGGTCATTCAAGAAATAAGTTGAATTTTTCGGTATAAGGACTTCTAAAACAGATAGAAGCTTACACTTTTTTTAATTTTTTTTGTTTTAGTTTTACTTCTTTTTCACATGGATTTAATTTCTTTTACAGATTAAAAAAAAACTTTGAGAGTTTTGGCGATTAACAAAGATGGCCGACCAAGAAGCATGCTCCAGGATTGAACAGCGGTCAGTTATCAAGTCTTTGGTTGCTGAATGGTGCAAATCAGTTGAAATTCATAGGAGAATGTCAACTGTGTATGGTGCCACATGTTTCAGCCAAAAAATGTCTACAAGTGGGCTAAATTGTTTAAAAAAGGACGGAGCAGTGTTGAGGATGAAGACAAGCCTGGGAGGCCTACAGAAGTGAGGTCTCCTGAGGTGATCGAATCAGTCAATGACCTCATTCAGTTTGACAGAAGGTTGACAGAGGATGACATTGCAAGGACTTTGAGCTTATCTGTTGAGATAAACGCAGGGCTCATCAGTCAAAAGGAGTCATCTTGCATCATGACAATGCAAGACCTCACACCAACGCAAGGCGCAAACGGTGCAGACCTTCAACCAGCTGGGCTGGGAACTGCTCCCTCATCCTCCTTACAGCCCAGACCTTGCCTCTTCAGACTTTCACCTGTTTGGTCCCTTGAAAGCCTTCACGAGAGGCACGAAGTTTAAAAGTGACGATGATGTCAAAAGTGTTATGAGCGACTGGCTGAGACATCAGTCCAAAGATTTTTACGCTGAGGGAATACGGAAGCCTGTGCACAGATGGGAAAAGTGTGTGACAGTGCTGGGAGACTACGTTGAAAAAAAAGTAAGCTTGTATCTGTATTAGATTTTGCGATATTATGTGTGGAGGCAGCCCAAAGAAGCTTACAACCCTGACTGCCTTCTTCCAACAGTGAAGCATGGAGGTGGATTAGTGATAGTTTGGGCCGCCATATCATGGAAATGTCTCAGTCCAATAGTTGTCATGCATGGTAGAATCAACAGCAAAGATTACCTGAACATTTTGGGAGATCATCCAATGGCCAAGACTTTATTCCCTGATGGTGACTGCATCTTCCAAGACGATAATGTTCCAATACATACCGCTCGAGTGGTTAAGAATTGGTATGAAGAGCATGAAAGGGATAGATATGAATATTATTGAACATTTGTGGTGCAATTTCGAGCAAAAATTTAGGAGCCGCTATCCTCCACCGTCGTGTCGTAAAGAGCTGGAGAAGGTTTTAATGGAAGAATGCCTGAAAATTCCACTGGATGAAGTCAGGAAGCTGTATGATTCCATTCCTAGACGTATTAAAGCTGTCTGTGAGGCTAAAGGAGGACCAACTCTATATTAAATAAATTTTCTTTGAATTTAACAAGTGTTTCAATTATTTTGTCCAACCTCTGTATTTGTATGATTTTACTATATTTTTCTTTTACTTGAAAATAAATAAAATTAACTTATATCGCAAAATATATGCAAGGAACCAAACTAATTGCCTGGTTTCGAGGCAACGGCCTTCATTCGATCGTTAATCAAAGTTTTCATCACTAAATAGTTAATATTTTGTCAATAGCTTGCTTATTAATAATCAATTTTGTCAGAAATCGATCATCAGCGAAGGAGGATGCTCAGCACGATTTAACTGTTTTTTCCGCGTCCCTGTTCTTTTGAACAAGTGTAGAGATTTATTCCTTGTTTCCTGTTTAAAATTGGATTTCCAGTTCCTTTTAAAATCTTAATCTTGTCTTTACACTACAAGTAAAGTAGTCCTTTGCGTCTTAGAGGCATTATCCCCTTGCATAGTGTTAATTGCTTTTAAAAAAATGTGCATGTGATTGTGTGTTTGAGTGTACGTGCGTGTGTATGTGTGGTGTGTGGCGGCCTAATAATGTTATCAATATTAGAATTTATTTTTAGGTTCATGATGAAAGCACGATATTGTGTTGTCCAGTGGAGACTTATGGCACGCAAAAAAAAAAAAAGAAAAAAAAAGGCGAGCACCAGGGCGGAAAACAAAATTCTGTTTGCGTGGGCGGTATTCACTCCACCTCCAATCGCCAACAAATAAATAAATAAATAATATAAAAATAAAAAAAAATAAAAAGACTATTCATGAATATAAGTGCGATGTTATACATGGAAATTTCTT
>OZ038508.1:15413964-15423964 GCA_964036315.1 Acanthosepion esculentum | reverse complement strand
AGGAGAAAAGGGATGATGAAATAAAATAAAAAAATAGAAAAGGAAGCAAGAGTAAAAGATAAGTAAAAAGAAGAAAAAAGAGAAACAATGAAAGAAAAAAATGGAAAAACGAGCAAGAGAAAGAGGTGTAGAAAATGTGCAGGTAAAAGTAAGAAGAGAAAAGAGAAAGATGAAATGTGAAAGAGAAAAAGAGAAAGAGAAAAAGATGAAAGGAGAAAAGAGGAAGAAGGATAGAGGAGGAGGAAATGTGAAAGAGAAAGAGAAAAAGGTGAAAGGAGAAAAGAGAAAGATGAACAGAGAAAGAGGAAAGGCGAAAGAGGAAAAGAGAAAGAGAAAAAGGTGAAAGGAGAAAAGCGGAAGAAGTATAGAGAAAGAGGAAATATGAAAGAGGAAAAGAGAAAAATGTGAAAGGAGAAAAGAGGAAGAAGAAGAGAGAAAGAGGAAATGTGAAAGAGGAAAAGAGAAAAATGTGAAAGGAGAAAAGAGGAAGAAGAAGAGAGAAAGAGGAAAGGTGAAAGAGGAAAAGAGAAAGAGAAAAAGGTGGAAGGAGAAAAGAGGAACAGAGAAAGAGGAAAGGTGAAAGGAGAAAAGAGAAAGAGAAAAAGGTGAAAGGAGAAAAGAGGAGGAAGAAGAAGAGAGAAAGAGGAAAGGTGAAAGAGGAAAAGAGAAAGAGAAAAAGCTGAAAGGAGAAAAGAGGAAGAAGAAGAGAGAAAGAGAAAATGTAAAAGAGGAAAAGAGACAAAGGTGAAAGGAGAAAAGAGGAAGAAGAATAGAGAAAGAGGAAATGTGAAAGAGGAAAAGAGAAAGAGAAAAAGGTGAGAGGAGAAAAGAGGGACAGAGCAAGAAGAAAGTTGAAAGAGGTAAAGTGAAAGAGAAAAAGGTGAAAGGAGAAAAGAGGAAGAAGAAAAGAGAAAGAGGAAAGATGAAAGAGGAAAAGAGAAAAAAGGTGAAAGGAGAAAAGAGGAAGAAGAACAGATAAAGAGGAAGGTGAAAGAGGAAAAGAGAAAGAGACAAATGTGGAAGAAGAAAATAGAAAGAGGAAAAGTGAAAAAGAAAATTAATTGCATTATTCGGACTATTATCCTCATCTCTGTTGCCATATTTATCACAACGTTTCCGCCGATGTACGCTCCGGCCTTCTTCAGGTGGTTGGAATGTCGAACTGAACCCTTTATTTCGCTCTCTGTGGTAGGCTATTTTAGTTCCACGTGCCATGTTTAATGGATGTCACTTATCAGTTATCTCCTGTTAATTCCCCTGTCCAAGTTCTCCACTGCCTTGACTGGGTATTGAACTTACAGTCTTTGGGTCCTGTCACTGGATCTAACTAAAGCATTTATCAACTGTGCCATATGCCCATGGCACGTGGAACTAGAACAGTCTATCCCAGTGAGCGAAATAACGCGTTCAGTTCGACATTCCAACCACCTGAAGAAGGCCGGAGCGTACAATGGCTGAAACGTTGTAATAAATATGGCGACAAAGATGAGGGCAATAGTCCTAGTAATGTAAATAATGTACATAATACCTCATCTCAGAAATATAGACAGATATGAAAAAGAAAAATTAAAAGTACAACAGCGGAAAAAGAAATGAGAAATAGGAAATGTGAAAGAGAAAAAAGAAAAGTGAAAGAGAAAAATTAAATGAAGAAAAGCGGAAGAAGAAATGAGAAATAGGAAAAGGTAAAAGAGGAAAGGAGAAAGAGTAAACGTGAAAGAGGAAAATTAAAAGAAGAAAAGAGGCAGAAGGAAAGAGAAAGAGGAAAAGTTAAAGAGGAAAAGAGGAAGAGGGAAATTGAAAGAAAAGAGAAAAGTGTAAGAAGAAAAGAGAAAGAGGAAAAGTGAAAGCTTCAGTATGGTTGTGTGATATTCTGTCAATCTCACCCATGATTTCTTTTCGTTGGTAAGTAAAGTTCTGAGGGATTTATTGAATTTTTGTGTCGCAGGGGTAACATTATGTTCTTGAATCTTCTTATAAGTATCTGGGTGTTCGAGGAGGAGGTCTATGTTTTCAAATGGGTGACACCTCCCACTATATCAGGGGTTGTGATTGTGATATTTTGGTTTTTCGATAATTTCTCAAGTGCTTTAACATATCTCCGTGGTAGAATAGTTTTTGATCTTTTGAACCCATTGTCACGATAATTATTCCCTACACAAAGCCTTTATCAAAAACCGTGTCGATCATTTTGTGGTTCTTAAATATGGTACCAATTATATCTCCTGCTTTAATGACAATGGCGAATTTGAGTCGCAAGCTGAGAACTTCAGTCTCAGCTTTTGATAACTGCATGAGGGGTTGGATTTGTATAATGTCTGGGAAGCCTATGAGGTTCCATTTACTATCTCTATATAAGGTTTACAATTTTTGATGTAGATTGCCGATTTGGCGATGTCATATGTTATTGATAGCTCGATGTAGACGACCCGAATGTCATATATAATTGATAGATCAATGTAGACGATTCGAATGTCATATGTTATTGGTTGTTCAATGTAGACGACCCGAATGTCATATATTATTGATAGATCAATGTAGACGATTCGAATGCCATACGTTATTGGTTGTTCAATGTAGACGACCCGAATGTCATACATTATTGATAGATCAATGTAGACGATTCGAATGTCATATGTTATTGTTTGTTCAATGTAGACGACCCGAATGACATATATACTTGATAGATCGATGTAGACGATTCGAATGTCATACGTTATTGGTTGTTCAATGTAGACGACCCGAATGTCATATATTATTGATAGATCGATGTAGACGATTCGAATGTCATACGTTATGGTTGTTCAATGTAGACGACCCGAATGTCATATATAATTGATAGATCAATGTAGACAATTCGAATGTCATATGTTATTGGTTGTTCAATGTAGACGACCCGAATGTCATATATAATTGATAGATCAATGTAGACGATTCGAATGTCATATGTTATTGGTTGTTCAATGTAGACGACCCGAATGTCATATATTATTGATAGATCAATGTAGACGATTCGAATGTCATACGTTATTGGTTGTTCAATGTAGACGACCCGAATGTCATATATTATTGATAGATCAATGTAGACGATTCGAATGTCATACGTTATTGGTTGTTCAATGTAGACGACCCGAATGTCATATATTATTGATAAATCAATGTAGACGATTCGAATGTCATATGTTATTGTTTGTTCAATGTAGACGACCCGAATGTCATATATAATTGATAGATCAATGTAGACGATTCGAATGTCATATGTTATTGGTTGATCAATGTAGACGACCCGAATGTCATATATTATTGATAGATCGATGTAGACGATTCGAATGTCATACGTTATTGGTTGTTCAATGTAGACGACCCGAATGTCATATATTATTGATAGATCAATGTAGACGATTCGAATGTCATATGTTATTGGTTGTTCAATGTAGACGACCCGAATGTCATATATAATTGATAGATCAATGTAGACGATTCGAATGTCATAAGTTATTGGTTGTTCAATGTAGACGACCCGAATGTCATATATTATTGATAGATCGATGTAGACGATTCGAATGTCATACGTTATTGGTTGTTCAATGTAGACGACCCGAATGTCATATATTATTGATAGATCAATGTAGACGATTCGAATGTCACATGTTATTGGTTGTTCAATGTAGGCGACCCGAATGTCATGTATTATTGATAGATCGATGTAGACGATTCGAATGTCATACGTTATTGGTTGTTCAATGTAGACGACCCGAATGTCATATATTATTGATAGATCAATGTAGACGATTCGAATGTCATATGTTATTGGTTGTTCAATGTAGACGACCCGAATGTCATATATTATTGATAGATCAATGTAGACGATTCGAATGTCATACGTTATTAGTTGTTCAATGTAGACGACCCGAATGTCATATATTATGGATAGATCAATGTAGACGATTCGAATGTCATATGTTATTGGTTGTTCAATGTAGACGACCCGAATGTCATATATAATTGATAGATCAATGTAGACGATTCGAATGTCATAAGTTATTGGTTGTTCAATGTAGACGACCCGAATGTCATATATTATTGATAGATCGATGTAGACGATTCGAATGTCATACGTTATTGGTTGTTCAATGTAGACGACCCGAATGTCATATATTATTGATAGATCAATGTAGACGATTCGAATGTCACATGTTATTGGTTGTTCAATGTAGGCGACCCGAATGTCATGTATTATTGATAGATCGATGTAGACGATTCGAATGTCATACGTTATTGGTTGTTCAATGTAGACGACCCGAATGTCATATATTATTGATAGATCAATGTAGACGATTCGAATGTCATATGTTATTGGTTGTTCAATGTAGACGACCCGAATGTCATATATTATTGATAGATCAATGTAGACGATTCGAATGTCATACGTTATTAGTTGTTCAATGTAGACGACCCGAATGTCATATATTATGGATAGATCAATGTAGACGATTCGAATGTCATATGTTATTGGTTGTTCAATGTAGACGACCCGAATGTCATATAATATTCATAGATCGATGTAGAAGATTCGAATATCATATGTTATTGGTTGTTCAATGCAGACGACCCGAATGTCATATATTATTCATAGATCGATGTAGACGATTTGAATGTCATATGTTATTGGTTGTTCAATGTAGACGACCCGAATGTCATGTATTATTGGTAGATTGATGTAGACGATTCGAATGTCATATGTTATTGGTTGTTCAATGCAGACGACCCGAATGTCATATATTATTCATAGATTGATGTAGACGATTCGAATGTCATACGTTATTGGTTGTTCAATGTAGACGATCCGAATGTCATATATTATTGATAGATCAATGTAGACGATTCGAATGTCATACGTTATTGGTTGTTCAATGTAGACGACCCGAATGTAATATATTATTGATAGATCAATGTAGACGATTCGAAGGTCATATGTTATTGGTTGTTCAATGAAGACGACCCAAATGTCATTTATTATTGATAGATCGATGTAGACGATCCGAATGTCACATGTTATTGGTTGTTCAATGTAGACGACCCGAATGTCATATATTATTCATAGATCGATGTAGACGATTCGAATGTCATATGTTATTGGTTGTTCAATGTAGACGACCCGAATGTCATATATTATTGATAGATCGATGTAGACGATTCGAATGTCATATGTTATTGGTTGTTCAATGTAGACGATCCGAATGTCATTTATTATTGATAGATCGATGTAGACGATTCGAATGTCATACGTTATTGGTTGTTCAATGTTGACGATCCGAATGTCATATATTATTGATAGATCAATGTAGACGATTCGAATGTCATATGTTATTGGTTGTTCAAGGTAGACGACCCGAATGTAATATATTATTGATAGATCGATGTAGACGATTCGAAGGTCATATATTATTGATAGATCAATGTAGACGATTCGAAGGTCATATGTTATTGGTTGTTCAATGTAGACGACCCGAATATCATTTATTATTGATAGATCGATGTAGACGACCCGAATGTCATATATTATTGATAGATCAATGTAGACGATTCGAATGTCATATGTTATTGGTTGTTCAATGTAGACGACCCGAATGTCATATATTATTGATAGATCAATGTAGACGATTCGAATGTCATATGTTATTGGTTGTTCAATGTAGACGACCCGAATGTCATTTATCATTGATAGATCGATGTAGACAATCCGAATGTCATATATTATTGATAGTTTAATGTAGCCGAGATGTCTTTTTTCATATCTCAGTATTAGTTAATTTCCTTTAGTAAACTAAGTCTGAATTTTTTGTTCCCTTTGCAGTGGCCAGGTTTTGAACTCACAACTCTTTATGTCAAGTCACTTTTTGAATTAGTCAACCATCATTTTTATCCAATGGGCTATGTATCTTTGTATATCACATGAAGATCGACCGAAACGTCGTGAATATGGCAATAAAGATGAGAACAACAGTCTAAACGATGTAAATGGTTACAATCTCATCTAAGAAATATAGAGAAATTCTGAGGAAGTCCGGTGCATAAAACGGTCGAAAAGTCGTTAATATGGCAATAAAGATATGGACAACAGTCCGAACTGTGTAAATAGTTACAATACCTCATCTCAGAAATAGAGACAGGTGTTGGAGAATATGGCATTTTATTTTTCATGAATGCAGTCTAGAGTAAATTTTGACGGATAGTTGTATGAAGTACAACTATATATATATATATATATATATATATATATATATATATATATATATATATATATATATATATATATATATATATTTATACTCGGTGTAACATCAAAATTATCCATTCCGCAAAATTTTTAATATCTAAAACAAAACCAAAAAACACTAAACTGATTGAATTTCTTTTTTTCCAGGTTTTCAAATAATTCGTTTAGCCATTCTGTTTACCATTTGTCGTAAGAATAACAGAAAATCATTTGAGTTATTCAGATAGAAAGAAACCGGTTAAAATCGTGTTGTGTCAGAACCGCTGTCTTCCCAACTGAACAATGGTGAAAGGGAAGATATCATTCAGGCCTTATACCAGTAATGGTACCAACATACATAGTCTGGCTTCCATCTTCAATATCCATTCAAGAACCATCAAGAGAACGGTGAATAAGTTTTTAAAAAGTGTGAGCAGTAGAGAGGAAAAACTGGATCATGAGGTCACAACAGGAAGAGGGATCAACATTTCAGCTTAGAGCTAAAGAGATCAATTAGAAAAGCTTCAACTCAATCCATAAGACGTTTGGCACGTGAGAGAGGAATTTCAGCCATGAAAGTCCAAAGGGCAGTAAAAAGAAATTTGAAAATGAAATCGTACGCGAAACCTGTGAGGCGCCTTGTTACTCCAGGATAGAAAATTAGAAGATTAGAGAGGGCGAAGGTCATCTTGAATAAGTTGGAAAATGATCCTGGAATAATATATATGCACCTTATTTCAATCCTTCATGAGCTTCTATCCTTAGCTATGATTAATTAATGATGAACATTTCATTTTCGCTTATGATCAATTTCTTCACGATTCTTCTGTTAAGCTTGGAGAGTAATTATACGTTCATATTGCTCAAAGTAGAGTTCGATAGTGTTATAAAATCCTCGGGGAATTCCAGTAAGATATCTTTAATCATTTCTTAGACACACCGGGTGAAATGTTATTCTAACAACTGGACAGTTTTGTTTTTACACGATTTGAAAAATGTTGCTGTTACACTCGTTATGTTTCCAACATCTTTTATTGAATACGACCGACAAGGAAGATTGAAGTTTTCTTTTTTCCAGCATCCTAAATTTTTTTTTCCATTTTGTAGAAGTTAAAGAATATAAAAGTTGTTTATAGTTTTTATTGTCCCAAGCGCTTTCAACCACTTCTATAGCCACTTTCAAGGTTGTTTTGTCTATGGTTTTGTTATTTTACATCGTGTTTTGATTGTAACCTTGTAAATTGTGTTTGTGTCGTCTTTTGAAAAAGGAGCGTTTATTCCAAGCTCGCACATACCGAGGCCGTATTCAATGATGTCTGAAAGAAAAGTTGCTGCCACAATAACATTAATATACGCATGTATAGATGTTTTTAGGATGTATAATAAATAAGCAAAAGTAGAGATAATGAGGCAAAATGGAAGAGATTTTAAACGACGCATTTCGCCGACGTAAAGTGCGTTAGGTTCAGTTTCTTCAGCTTGCAATTAAAGGCAAAACAGAATTTTGAGGATAAGATTGAAAATATGCACACACTCGCACAAAGTTTTGCATATACATATAAGTATATATATATATATATATATATATATATATATTATAGTAAAAACAGAAAGAACAGTAAGATATGTAATCCGGTGTTCTTATTGATATTTTTATTTTTACAAAACATTGCTCAATGTAAATTTACAGAGCATAAATATTATAAATTAACTGATTTAAAAATATGGTTTCATTGCTACACAGGAATTACCATGTTTTAAAAGCAGAAAACAAAACCTTCAAATTAAATTATATTAAAATTTCAAAATTCGCTTGAAGATTAAACAGAACTAATGCTTTTAATTTAATATAATTAAATTTGAAGTTTTTGTTTTCTGTTTCTGAAGCCTGGTAATTCCTGTGTAGCAATGAAACCATACTTTTAAACCAGTTAATTTATAATACATATAAGTTTATATATATATTAAACACAGGGGCTTGATTTCATATATATGAACATAAAACTTATATATATATATATATATATATATATATATATATATATATATATATATATATATATATATATATATATATATATATTCATGTGCGTATATGTGTGTGCGTACAAAAATTCAAAATGTTGGTGTGGCCAACAGACATAAAAAGTGGGAGGGATAATAACAAATAAAAAGCAAAAACAAGAAAAAACTTACACAAAAAAAACAACCTAAGAAAGAAGAAAATACTAAATGGCAAATAAGCAGTAAATAACAGTAATATATATATATATATATATATATATATATATATATATATATATATATATATATGTGTGTATATATATATCCAAATAAGAGAAAGAACAGATGGAGTAAAATTCAACTTTCGTAGCATTTACTTTAAAAAAAAAGTGCTCAATACAAAGTCGAGTAATATATTTCTATTATTTTTATTATAAGAGATTATAATGAAAATATATTGAAATCGCTACACAAAAGCTTTCATGTTTCAATGCTATAATTGTACTTCTTCAGGCGAAGGTAAGTAACATAAAGTACAACTGGAAAGGATCAGTAAAAATAAGTAAACAAATTATGTTTATATTATTCAAAGAAACATGTCTGAATTAAAATATACTGCCTGCATATATATATATATATATATATATATATATATATATATATATATATATATATATATATATATAAGCAGTAAATAACAGTGCTCAATATATATATATATATATATATATATATAATTATAATATTTTTTTTAAAAATATGATTCCTTCGCTACATAAGTGTTTTCATGTTTCAATAGCGGGAGCCGAGACCCCTAATGTAGTTGAATTAAGGTGTCTGGTCACGCTTCCTCGTCAAGCGAGAACTTCTGTATGGAGCACTGTCTTTTTAAAAATAAAAGCAAAAATACTAAGGAACTCCGGATTATTTACCTAACGTGTTCTTTCCTATTTTTCTGCATACCTGCACAAACACACACACACACATACACACACACACACATATATATATATATATATATATATATATATATATGGGGTGCGATAGATAAATGCTAGTCTAAGGTATCTAAAAATGAAAATAAAACTGACATCTCATTTTAACAGTTATATTTATCAAAATTACATAAAAATATCTTGAGATACCAAAGAGTAAATTTATTCAATAAAATAGCCATTGGCTTCAACCACGGCCTCCAAAAACTTCGTGATCTCCTGCATCTCATCTGGACGGTATACTTGATTAAGTTGGTGTATGCTGCCATAATCCTTGCCGTCAGTTCATCTTTGGTGTCCCAAGAAGTTTTGTTGGTCGCTCGCTCAACTGCGCCTGCACATAATAATCAACGGCTTTGCAGTCTGGTGAGATGCCCAGATATAAGGGGTGGTGCGGTCGCAGAAATTGTTTGACAGCCATGACTAAGTTCTTCTACTTGTATGGCATGGTGCAGTGTCCTTTTTAGCAGACATCTTTACCCAGAACAGCACCACCTCCTTAAAGCACTTGATATAGTCCTCCGTGTTGAGTTTGAGGCCCTATGGGAAGATGAATGAAGTCACAACATCGCCATCAATGGTGATCACTCCAAACACTTTCGTAATTACCATTAGACTCATCCAAATCATTACGAATCTTCTGCATTGCCCTATGAACCCTATGAAATGTTTATATTGGCAATTCCGGAACGAATGCCAATCAGTACAGCATACCATTTCCAGATTTTTGGCGGAGTGAATA
>OZ038508.1:15393964-15408964 GCA_964036315.1 Acanthosepion esculentum | reverse complement strand
CAAAGGTAAAAGTATGTTGGAAATTACAAAAATGATTGTCAGGTACTGTGAACAGGGAAGATATTTGAACACCTTGGTAAACATGAAGTTATGAGAAGCGCAAGTTAAGGACTTTATCTCGCAAAAAGATTCACTATAAAACGTCGTCTTTATTAAGCTATGTAATTTTTGGAAGTGTTTGAAAGCAAAAGATTTTGCATCCTAAATCAGGAAGTAAATAATATAAAACTGATCACTTATACCATTTTAAAAGACATTCGTATGAAAAACCAAATAAAATGTCCGGGAGAATATGTTTTCCGTGAACTGCAAAATCGTATTAACCTTTCTACTGCTAATGATGGAGGACATGTGGAAACTTTAAAATTTCAATAAAACCTTAAAAAATATAGATTTACTTCTTTCTAATTATTTTTACAAATTATTTCTATCGCAAATAAAGTTATAAATTTGTTAAAGTGCACACGAACTTTATGGACACCCTGTATAAAAACTAATTAACAAATGCTGTGCTGCTCTCAATAAGCCAAACAGACGGAGAACATGTCGAGACGTCAAAAAGTCGGAAAGCGCCATCACAAGTTGAGGTAGAGTGATGTTTTAGTGTGAAAGTATGGGTGATAAAGCTGTGGGGCCATGGCGACGTACGGATGGAGTTAAGCTGACAACTTTTGAAGGCAAAGCTAGAACCATTGTTCAAGAAGAATCGAAACGATTTCAGAAAAAAAATAGTACAACTTTTATGCATGAGAATGCTCCATCACGTTCACCGAAGATAACTGGATAATATGGATTTCAGTGACACCAGTTTGAATAAGTCACTGGCCTATTTATAGGGCTTTTAACCTCAATTGAATAACTGTGGCCCATCGGTAAGGTAAGTGTTTTTGAATGATGTTCTATCGATTGCATAAGAAGAAATACAATTCGCAAAATGAAGGAACGATTTCTAAAACGAGTTTCAGAATATGGAGCATACATTTGATATTAATCGTGTCTTTATAACATTGGAGATATAAACGAAAAACAGATGCCCCCACCCCCTATGTTCAAATATTTGGGAAGCTATTTTAAAAGAGGAATGAAAAATAGACACCAAGATTTGAACACAAATCGATTAGGAAAGAAGCATTCTAAAATCGAAGTTGAGAAATGGAAAAAAATAAGGAAACAAAATAGTTCTGGATTGCTACTTCGTTTGGGTTGGTTTATTTTGTTTTACGGCATATCAAAATCAATGGGTTATTTAATGCCGACAACATTTTTAGGATTGATTCGCATCAATAGAATATGTATTCTTTGGTTTAGATTGGTTTGGTTTATTTTGTTTAACGGCATATCAACCTCAATGTGTTATTTAATGCCGACAACATTTTTTAGGATAGATTCGTATGAATAGAATATGTATTCTTTGCTTTAGATTGGTTTGGTTTATTTTGTTTTACGGCATATCAACCTCAATGGATTATTTAATGCCGACAACATTTTTAGGATAGATTCGTATGAATAGAATATGTATTCTTTGGTTTAGATTGGTTTGATTTATTTTGTTTAACGGCATATTAACCTCAATGGGTTATTTAATGCCGACAACATTTTAGGATAGATTCGTATGGATAGAATATGTATTCTTTGGGTAAGATTGGTTTGGTTAATTTTGTTTTACGGCATATCAACCCCAATGGGTTATATAATGCTCACAACATTTTTAGGATAGATTCGTATGAATAGATTACGTATTCTTTGGTTTAGATTGGTTTGGTTTATTTTTATTTTACGGTATATCAAACTCAATGTGTTATTTAAGGCCGACAACATATTTGGGATAGATTCGTATGAATAGAATATGTATTCTTTGGTTTAGATTGGGTTGGTTTATTTTCTTTTACGGCATATCAACCTCAATGGGTTATTTAAGGCTGACAACTTTTTTAGGATAGATTCGTATGAATAGAATATGTATTCTTTGGTTTAGATTGGGTTGGTTTATTTTCTTTTACGGCATATCAACCTCAATGGGTTATTTAATGCCGACAACATTTTTAGGATAGATTTGTATGAATAGAATATGTATTCTTTGGTTTAGATCGGTTTGGTTTATTTTTATTTTACGGTATATCAAACTCAATGGGTTGGTTATTTAATGCCGACAACATTTTTAGGATAGATTCGTATGAATAGAATATGTATTCTTCAGTTTAGATTGGGTTGGTTTATTTTCTTTTACGGCATATCAACCTCAATGGGTTGTTTATTTTTATTTTTTTTGTCAATAATCTCTTTCTGGTAATATATTTCCTTTAAAATTGTATTGCTGGTAATAATTTTTTTCAAAAATGTATTGCTAGTTATTGTTAACTATTTGCCCATAATAGAAATATTTGAAATAACTCATTTAATTGTGTGAGATTATTATTATTATTATTTCCTTTGATATCTGGAGTTTATACATTTCTTTCCGGGTCCTGCCCAGGGACCTAAGGTTAGAAATGGCATCATGACACTTTCCACAGTAAAAAAAAAAAAAAATTAAATAATTATGGTTCTTCGTAGGGTTTTCTGTTCTGTTTTCTGTAGGTTTTTACGTTGTGGAATTTCTAGCTTCACTCGCAACCGATTTTCAATTAAAAATTGTTCTTCTATTAGACTGGTTGCTAACCAAGGCTAAAGAGCATATTCCACACCAGCTGGGAAGTAAAAAATATGGATTCATACAATTTCAAGTGTATTTGTGCAAAAGCAAACGTATCTGTCTTGCCTAGAATTGGAACTCGGCACGCCCATCTCTCTTTCCCCATTGATAATCGCGTCGCTTCGCGCACATTGTTACAAATATGATAAGATAAATTTAGCCAGACTCATACTGCAAAAGTATTCATAGAGTGTCATATTTAAGAGCACATCGATGTCAATCTTTGCCAACACAACGGCCATTGCCAAGGTTATTTAATAAGAGAGATAAATTGTTATTATTTGTTTCTGTAAACTTTGGCCTGACGCCAAAACCGAGGAATATCTTATCTTGCGCAGTGAAAAATAAATAAATAAGACGAAAACATAAACAAGCGTTTTTCTGTCTTATTCGAAAACAACAGATTATAAATGGTCTTTTCATTATTAGGTCATTTCTTGCAAAAATAATATTTATACACATTGTCATACTTATACAAAAGCACACACACACACACACACACACATGCACACACAGAGGAACGCTTACCCACATTCGTGAAGTAGTAGACACAAACAGGTAATTAAATTCACACGGAAGAAACATTGTTACACTCACACAGGCTCACATACAAACACATACACACACGCAAACTGGAACATTCGCGCACATACATACAGCGGTTGAACAAAATAATTGGAACAGGTGCCAATTCCACTCCTATATTTCAAAGACCTATTATATTAAGAACATTAACTAAAACTTCGTAATTTCAGGTTATATCTATTGTAAATATGTTTATTTATCTAATTTACTGTCTTTGTATTATTTATTTTTAGAATTTAGTAAAATTTAATGAGTGATCTCTCCGAGTTCGAAAAAGGGTAAATTGTTGTAGCTCGCATGTCAGGAGCCTCGATCACTAAGGTTGCTAAACTGTTTGTATTTCAAGAGCTACCATATCAAGAACTATGACGCAATTCGAGAAACAGGGTAAAACCTCTAGCAAGCATAGCAATTCGGGCCGCACTTGCAAACTTACTGACAGGGCCCGACATGCATTGAAATGCAATGTGGCAAAAAAAATCATCGAACTATTGCAGCCAAAGTGACTGCTGAGTTGAATAATCATCTGAATAGTCCAGTTTCTACTAAAACTGTTAGTCATGAGCTCCATAAGGTTGCATATCATGGAAGAGTCGTCGTAAGGAAACCTCTTCTCTCCACTCGCAACATTCAGAAGTGGTCGAAGTGGTGCAGAGATCACAATGCCTGGCCTGCAGACCAATGGAAGCAAGTCATATTCTCAGACAAGTCCAGTCTTTCTCTTTTCCCCACTTCAGGGCGAGTTTATGTGTGGAGGCAGCCCAAAGAAGCATACAACCTTGACTGCCTTCTTCCAACAGTGAAGCATGGAGGTGGATCAGTGATAGTTTTGGCCGCCATATCATGGAAATGTCTCGGTTCAATAGTTACCCTGCATGGTAGAATCAACAGCAAAGATTACTTGAACATTTTGGAAGAACATGTTTATCCAATGGCCAAGACTTTATTCCCTGATTGTGACTGCATCTTCCAAGACGATAATGCTCCAATACATACCGCTCGATTAGTTAAGAATTGTCATGAAGAGCATGAAAGTGAGCTAGAACACATGCAGTGGTCTCACCAATCTCTAAATATCAATATTATTGAACATTTGTGGGGCATTTTGGAGCAACAAGTTAGGAGCCGCTATCCTCCATCGTCGTGTCGTAAAGAGCTGGAGAAGGTGTTAATGGAAGAATGACTGAAGATTCCTCTGGATGAAGTCAGGAAGCTGTATGATTCCATTCCTATACGTATTAAAGCTGCCTGTGAGGCTAAAGGAGGACCAATTCCATATAAAATAAATTTTCTTTGAATTTAACAAGTGTTTCAATTCTTTTGTCCAACCCGTGTACATTGAATCAATAGCTGCATCTACCGCAAGTAAAGTTGGTTTTCTGTGTCGCGCCAGATGTTTTTTCTCGTTTGAGTTCACCCTTCAAATATAAAAATTTATCATTCGTCCCTGCATTGAATATTGTTTCCATATATGGTCTGGGGCTCTTTATCACGAGGTTCACGACAAAATCCAAAGACGGATATGCAATGTGACAAGTCCTGACTTAGGATCTCGACTCCAGTCACTTTTTCACAGAAGTGATGTGGCTAACCCCTGTCTTTTCTATAAATATTTTCATGGCAACTACTCCGACGAGCTCTTTTCATTGGTACCCCAACTGCATGAATTTAAGCGTGCTACTAGTTTGTCATTTCGGTCCCACCCTTTTACTATCGAAACAGTTAACTGTATCCGCCTCTTCTACTTCAAGAGCTTCTTCTCTCGCACTTCCCAACAGTGGAACTCCCTTCCTCTTACTTGCTTCCCTGATAACTATAGTCTTCAAACATTGATATGTAATGTCAATCGACATCTGATGCCTTGATCTTGATCCCCGTCCCTCTCTTTATCCTTTCCTCAAACAACACTCTTTACGCTTACTCTCACTCTCTGTAACTCCTTGCATGCTAGTGGTACTCCTGCCTTATTTGGAGTGAAATGCTGAGAGAAAAGAAAAGAAAAAAAACAACAGATCTTTGAACAGTTTAACCACAATTTTTATTCGGCTGTATAACATAATATTCGAAAATTGAAAAATCCAATAATAAATGTAACATGTAATTTAATAAAACTTGTTTAAATAAATTTTAGCAGCGTAAATATACCTTATACATATGGGTCTGTGAGGGAGTGGGGGTCATTTACCAAAAATTAATTCACTTATCGTAAGTTTTATAGTACGCCCGCATGCACAATTTACAATAAATTAGACACACCCTGATAAAATATCACAAAATGTTTTGGGATCTCTACGCGCCTCTTAAAGAAAATCCACTTTTAAACCTACAATTGGCCTCTCATCGCCCCACACACAAATACTTTCTTTCTACGCTGCTAGCATTTGGAATACAAACACTCGCACATACAACCGCCTAATTTAATAACATATGATCCATCTCCATACAAACAGGCGGGGTTACTTTTACAGAAAATCACATTCATTTGTTTTCTGATTATTTTTCAATATTTTTGCTTTATTTATTTTTCGTTCCCTGCGATAGGGTAGATAGGTAAGCAAATGGAGAATGTCGAAACCGTAATTTCGTCTGGGAAGTCGGTAAGAAATAATAATGAGTTCATATTTATCGGGCGCTATGGCGGGCCAGTTGCTGTCTGTCAGGGGCGGGGTAAGTATCTAAAGTGATAAGAAAAGCCTGGGGCCAGCCGTGAAGCTGTACTTTGCAAAATGATTGGAGGGAGCGTAAATATGATATGCTCCGACTTCTTTGATAAAAAACAAAAAAAAATGGGAGAGGAACGGCAGTTTGGTAAAAGGCCGTCATTATAAATAGACAGAAAGCAAATGTCTGTATCGGAAGTCTCGAAAAACAAAATACAAGCTTAGTTCTCTCATTCCGTCTTTTTGGTTCCACACGCATAAGTACTCACAAACTAATATATATACATATATATATATATATATATATGAGTGTGTGTGTAATTGATTTGGGGATTTAGGCTAAATCCCCAAATCTAAATTTAGGCTAATTTTATAGTAATTCGTCGAGATTAGAATCCTCAACAGAATGCAGAAAGCACTGGACGGCCGTTTCTTCCTATCTGGGACTCATCAGCAGCGCGCATCCACTACCGTGAATCGAACTCAGATCGTTTCTATACAACGCGAACGTCATATCAACTGTACCACGGGACTCAGTGACAAAGAGGACTCGATATAGTGCCGCTACTTACTCAGTTCCGTTCACCGATACCCATCCAAGTATATAGAGTTATTCAGAGTCCCCGAAGAACCTCGGAACCTGTGCCCCAAGAGCCACGACTACTATTCTGAACATTAGCCGCTCTATCCCAGAGCTTAGATCCCAAGTCAGGAGTTGTCACATAGCATATCTGTCTTTGGATTTTGTCAAGAACCTCGTGATGAAGAGCCCCAGACCATATATGGAAACAATATTCAATGCAAGGACGAATCATACATTTGTATATTTGAAGGAAGAACTCAAACGAGAAAAATCATCTGGCGCGACGCAGAAACCAACTTTACTTGCGGTAGATGCAGCTATTGATTCAATGTACACGGGTTGGACAAAAGATTTGAAACGCTTGTTAAATTCAAAGAAAATTTATTTAATATGGAGTTGGTCCTCCTTTAGCCTCACATACAGCTTTAATACGTCTAGGAATGGAATCATACAGCTTCCTGACTTCATCCAGAGGAATTTTCAGCTATTCTTCCATTAACACCTGCTCTAGACACGACGATGGAGGATAGCGGCTCCTAATGTGTTGCTCCAAAATGCACCACAAATGTTCAATAATATTGATATCTGGAGATTGGGGAGGCCACGCCATGTGTTCTAGCTCACTTTCGTGCTCTTCATGACAATTCTTAACCACTCGAGCGTTATGTATTGGAACATTATCGTCCTGCAAGATGCAGTCACCATCATGGAATAAAGTCTTGGCCATTGGATGTACTCCCAAAATGTTCAGGTAATCTTTGCTGTTGATTCGACCATGCATGGCAACTATTGGACTGAGACATTTCCATGATATGGCGGCCAAAACTATCACTAATCCACCTCCATGCTTCACTGTTGGAAGAAGGCAGTCAGGGTTGTAAGCTTCTTTGGGCTGCCTCCACACATAAACTCGCCCTGAAGTTGGGAAAAGAGAAAAACTGGACTAGTTTGAGAATAGGACTTTCTTCCATTGGTCTACAGACCAGGCATTGTGGTCGCTGCACCACTTCAACCACTTCTGAATGTTGCGAGTGGAGAGAAGAGGTTTCCTTACGGCGGCTATTCCATGATATGCAACCTTATGGAGCTCACGACCAACAGTTCTAGTAGAAACTGGAGTATGCAGATGATTATTCAACTCAGCAGTCACTTTGGCCGCAATAGTCCGATCATTTTTTGCCACATTGTGTTTCAATGCATGTCGGTGCCTGTCAATAAGTTTGCAAGTCCGGCCCGGATTGCTACGGTTGCTAGAGGTTTTGCCCTGTTTCTCAAATTGCATCATAGTTCTTGATATGGTAGCTCTTGAAAAACCAAACAGTTCAGCAACCTTAGTGATCGAGGCTCCTGCCATGCGAGCTCCAACAATTTGCCCATTTTCGAACTCAGAGAGGTCACGCATTTAGCTAAAATTTTACTAAATTCTAAAAATAAATAATCCAAAGACAGTAAATTAGATAAGTAAACATATTTACAATGGATATATCCTGCAATTATAAAGTTTTAGTTAAAGTTCTTAATATAATAGGTCTTTGAAATATAGGATTGTAATTTTCACCTGTTCCAATTATTTTGTCCAACCCCTGTAGTTTTACCACATCAGGTCAGTGGAAAACGTGAGACCAAGAAGGAGCAGTGAGACGCTTTCATAAAGTTGAGCATAAGTCATGCTTATAGGAAGCCGGGGTGGTCTCTATGGTGGGTCAATGAGAGCAGTTTCGTTTTGGAGGCATTCAAATTTACAAGCCATTTTGTGCCCCCGTCAACCACGGATTGGAGGTCCTTTTCGAGACCAACGACTAGGTTAACTTTGTCAACAATACGGGATTTACTATTGGGACAGGTGTTAATATTAGTGACGCCTGCGTAGATGCCTGCGTGACGACTGATGACATCAGCAAGATCATTGATGAAGATCTCACCATGGCCGATTTGCCAGGAAGGTGGCTTCTTGATGTTATCGGCCTTGGCAGGTTACCTCAGCGTGCAGCACCTTTGGAAAGACCCAGAAAATAATTACACGTGTTGACCCTAGTCTTTTGAGTGAAATTGGGGAGACGGAATTTGTTCGTCGATTGTTGTTCTAGCACAAAATCACAAGTCAATGTGGCCGAGAGTTTGTGCGTAACTGTTGATCATGACAGATGATGTGTTCTCCCCCAGAAACCATAACTAGAGAGCCCACACCACTCAGTGTAAATTGCAGTAATGCAGCATAAGGTCCGCTCATCATAGCTGCAGAAAATAGGCCCGTCATAGAAAAAGTTAACCAACATGACAATGGGAGATGTAATAATGTTTCCGGCTCATATTGCAAATATGGTCATGTTAATAGTGGCATTAGCCGTTTCCTCAGTATTCATTGACCGAGCATGCAGTGATACTCGATTTAAGCTTTTTTTTTCATTCACTGACCATAAGACTAAAATGAAAATATAATACCAAGACTCCTTATGATAATATCAACATTTTCCGTTTCGTTTAAGTCTACTATCAGCCTGCATGTTCTGTGATTTTCAAATTAAATTAAGCTGGAGAGATATGTGGTTATGATGTCTCGTGAAAGGGTGGGAACGGGATGTCAAGCGTCCTAGGAGGCTGGCATCCCGTTCCCGCCCTTTCACTGTTGAAACTGTTAAATGTAGACGTCTCTTCTACTCCAATAGCTTCATATCTCGCACCTCACGCCTATGGAACCCCCTTCCCCATTCCTGTTTCCCTGATGACTATGATCTCCAACTATTCAAGTGTAACGTCAATCGACATCTCCAGTTGCCTTGATCTATCCTCTATCCTTCTCCACATCCTTTCCTCTAACACTCCTATTTGCTCTCGCTCCAAATCCTCTGTAACCCTTTGCGTGCCAGTTGCTTGCAGCCTTGCCTGGGGTGAAAAGCTTTTAAAAAAAATATGACTGAAGTTGTAGAATTAATTCCATTTTATGCAAAAAAAGTGTCACTGTTTTCTATTTGTTTAAAATGCAATCTTACTGGACGATTATGATCTCGTGATCAGGCATAGTAATTTTGGTGCCAAAAATTGAAGATTAAATGATTTTTCTGTGAAAAAATTGGGATTGACATAGTTCAGTGACCCTGGCTAATGACAACAAAGTGTTAAGTAGTCCATGACAACAAAGTGTTAAGTAGTCCATTGCTACAAAGTGTCAGGAATTCTATTTTATTGGACCTTAATGGCAATCCCAAAATGTTCAATGTACAATGATCTGACGAAGATTACATCGGACCAACTAAATTCATCTTCAGAAAAAGAATGACCAACAATATGACACAGATACCACTCAATGGCCATTTAGCTATGTGTAACAAATAAGTTCACCAAATTCCAAGTCTTCCCATTTTATCTCTGCTCAGATAATACCACGCAACACACACGAATAAATAAATAAAATATATTTATTCAAAAATACAAACCACGTCTGAATAGACTCTAAAAAGGCAAATTTACTCAGGAATAATTGGGAACTCTTCACAGAAGAGAAAAAAATGTGAAACCGAAATCTGAAGTCGCAGTGAAATAGAGAAAGAAGCCTTCCAAAAGCTAAGCAAAGTATTAAGAAACAGGAAAATTCCGTTAAAAACAAAGAAAAGATTACTAAACTGTTACGTAATATCAGTCGTCATCGATGGCAGTGAATGTTGGACAATCTCCTCACCGATGAAGAAGACAATAGAAATGTAATTCTGAAAGAAGATGCTGAGAATCTCATGTACTGAAGATGTGAATACTGAGAAAAATGGAAACTCTTAAGGAAAGTTGCCTTTCAAAAGCTAAGCAAAGTATTAAGAAACAGGACAATTCTTTTAGAAACAAAGGAAAGAGTACTAAACTGTTACGTAATATCAGTCGTCATCGATGGCAGTGAATTTTGGACAATCTCCTCACAGATGAAGAAGACAATAGAAATTTAATTCTAAATAAGGATGCTGAGAATGCCATGTGCTGAAGATGTAATGACTGAGGAAGTTTTAAACAAAATGGAAACAAAAGATCTCTTATATTCGAAGAGAGAAAAATGCCTTCCAAAAACTAAGAAACAGGAAAATTTTGTAAGAAGCAAAGAAAAGATTACTAAAGTGTTACGTAATATCAGTCGTCATTGATGGCAGTGAATTTTGGACAATCTCCTCACAGATGAAGAAGGCAATGGAAATGTAATTCTGAAAGAAGATGCTGAGAATCTCATGTACTGAAGATGTGAATAGTGAGGAAAATTGAAGCTCTTAAGGAAAATGGAGGCAAAACTCTAACAATGCAAATTTATCAAGGTCTATCCACACACTCATAAACGCACACATAACATCTTTGTCCATTTTACTAATGGTATTATTATTATTATTATTATTATTATTATTATTATTATTATTATTATTATTTCCTTTGATATCTGGCGTTTACACATTTCTTTCCGGGTCCCGCCCAGGGACCTAAGGTTAGAAATGGCATCATGACACTTTCCACTGCAAAAAAACAAAATAAAAATAAAAATAAAAAATATTACATAGATAAAACCCTTCGTAAAGTGTGGGCTGTACTTGTCAGAACAATTTTTTGTATCTCTTTGAGGCATGGACTTCCAGGGATCCCTTCAATTAGTCTACTGGAATCTTTTCCAACCAGTCCAAGGACTTCAACTACAACAGGGATTGTTGATGTTCCCATGTGCCACATTTTTGAGATTTCTATTTCAAGGTCCTTGTATTTTGACAGTTTTTCGAATATCTTCAAAGATACATTGCAGTCTGCAGGGACTGGCATATCAATAAGGAGGCACTTATTTTGTTTGTGGTCTTTAATAACAATGTCTGGGCGGTTGGCTTTGATTGTTCTGTCAGTATGTATTGTGTAGTCTCATAGAATTGTAACAGGTCCTATCTCCGTAACCGGGTCAGGGTGGTGTTCGTACCAGTTTCTTTCAGTTTCCTTCCCATAGGAGTTGCAAATTTTCCAGTGCAGATATTGGCCCACTCTGTCATGCCGGGTTTTATATTCAGTGGGTGCCAATATCGTGCAACCTGATACAAGATGATCAATGGTTTCTGGATATTTATCACAGATTATTATTCTTCTTAATTTAAAAATAGTTCGCGCAGCTGATTGGTTGTACAAACAGCCAATTGGATGTGCGGAATACGTGGTCTTTCTTCGTAGAATTCTTTAAAACGGCCAGAGTAACTGTTAGCGTTTTAAAAGTGAGGGGGAATCAGGGTTAGATCTCCCCTGATTGGGTCGATTTGGTGATGGGGAGTATGATGTTGAAAGACCCGAAACTCCCTGATGAACCAAGTCAAAACATCACTGACGACCCCCTCGGGCGCCTACTTAAAAGCGTATTTTTGAAGAATTCTTCTTCTTCTTCTTCTTCTTATTATTATTGTCACTTTTATTGCAGAAAATGGATAGCAGACGTAACACGAGAATAAAGACAAAATCAATATACTGACGTTCCATATTACGTCAGACATAAAGTAAAGAAAGACGCCATTAATATTTGAAAAAGTGATAACAGCTACCTTTCCCTTTCCTTAGTAAGATAGCCTCTTGAATTTTTTCTAAAGGCAGAATACAGTAGCCTCTGTGAATTTTTTGAGGGTGTGATAGTTCCAACTAACATAAGTTATCCTTTTATTTTGTGTATTTGTTTTACGTATCATCGACAGATTTTTATATATAGAATTTTATAATCGTCAATTTTTATCTCATGGCGTATTTTTGTAAGTCCCCTGAGATTATGCGGTATTGTGGTATATGGAGGATTGAATGATGATAGATAAGTTCTTGTGGGGGATGTGCAAATTGTAATGAGTGAACTGGTCATGTATCTAGGTATAATATAGTGATGACCATCCTCAGATCATTCTCTCCCCCATTTTCGGCCTTGTGCCACAATTGTATTTTATATACAATAAATGTAGACATAAAATAAAGAAGAGAGACGGCATTAATAGTGAAAAGATCGATAACAGCTACTGGACTTGAGAAACCGGATTTTCTGAAAAAAAAAATTGCGAGAAAGATTTTATACATTAAAACGGAAAACAGTACTGGGTGCTCGGTCAAAGAATGCCGAATATTTCTTTATTAAAGATGAGGAGAACAGATACCACACCGAGTATGTACTTTCTGAATGCTGGGCAACGGAGTCAGAATGTGACACAAGGTCAGTTTAATGTGGGTAGCCCAAGCCCGTACACCCAGGCCAGGTCCAAAAATAGACCTGCGCTCGCAACCGTCGGTTACATTGGCATCGGTATTACTACCGATCAGCCGCCACCCCTTTAGCGTAATGAGAGAGGTCCTGTCACAGTTTCCTGAGACCGGCTACCTCTCAATATGTTTTTTCACTTGCATTCTGCCCGAAAAAAAGAAAACTGAATTGCGATATGTTCAAACACAGAAACGCAATCGAGAGATAAAATGTGGTTTGTCCGCCCGAGGGTAGTACTAAACTTTGATCCTACTGGCTGCTCGGTCGATGAATGCCGAATGTTTCCTTATAAGGAAACGCCTAATATTAACATTACCATTAGTGATGAGGTCGGTAGTGCATTTTGATCCCAGGCCGATGGTCAGAGAGTGCTGAAAAGCCTCACTCGAATAGCACTGGCTGCTCGGTTGATGAATGCCGAATGTTTCCTTATAAGGAAACGCCTAATATTAATATTACCATTAGTGATGAGGTCGATAGTACATTTTGATCCCAGGTCGATGTTCAGAGAGGGCTGAAAAGCCTCACTCGAATAGCACTGGCTGCTCGGTCGATGAATGCCGAATGTTTCCTTATAAGGAAACGCTTGATATCGCCATAACCTTTCTTATTTATTTTCCTGTACATTGGTATAATCTGATGATGGATGTTCGGGTTGTGCATTTACTGAATCGGGATGAGTTTTGGTAAAAAGAAATTAAAACACCCGCCTTATCAAACTTCAAACATAATACAATAATGAAAGGCAAATATCTCCTGACGATTGGAGCTAGTGTGTCTTCCTATTATTTTATCTTCATGCAATTCGTTTTTTTCCTCTTCTAACAACATAATTTCTCTTATCTAATGAAATGCTTCATTTTCCCCCCTTTGAAAACTTCTGTTTTTTTGGTTCCATTACCTTCATCTTTCGGCTATCTATAATGAGTAGTTACATTAACTTATTATCACTTTTATAGCACAACATGGATAGCAGACGAGAATAATTACAAAATCAATGTGGGTAGCCCAAGCCCGTACACCCTGGCCAGGTCCAAAAATAGCTCAGCGCTCGCAACCGTCGGTTACACTGGCATCGGTATTACTATCAATCAGCCGCCACCTCTTTAACGCAATGAGAGAGGTGCTGTCACGGTGAGCAGTACCCTGAGACCGGCTACCTCTCAACATACATTATTTGAAACCGAAATCCGAAGTCGGAGTGAAAATAGAGAAAGAAGCCTTCCAAAAGCTAAGCAAAGTATTAAGAAACAGGAAAAAAGTTTGGCAACCAGCAGAGAAAACGGAACGTCACAATTCTCTTTTTGGTTCTCGTGTGTAGGAAGAGAATTTCTGTTTTTGCAAACTGTTCATGCATCTGAGTTCGCATGTGTATATATTACGGCACATTGCATTATCTTTAAAAGACGCATATTTGTAACCTTCTAAAATATTCTGCCTACCCCCGGGGGATAATTTCTTGTTCTTGTTTCATTTTTCTTTAATTCTGACGTGTTGATAGGCAGCAGGAAATTGATTAATTTAGTCTGCTTAAAAATGCTTGCGTGCAAAAGTTTGGCAACCAGCAGAGAAAACGGAACGTCACAATTCTCTTTTTGGTTCTCGTGTGTATGAAGAGAATTTCTGTTTTTGCTAACTATTCATGCATCAACTACGCTAAATGTTTGACAAAAATTAGCTTGTACGCTGTGATTTATTTGACAAACAATAACTTTGATTAATACAGATAATTATTAATTTCATTTTAGTGCGATGCCGTGTCCAATAAAAATAGAATTCTTGTGGGAAGGCCACATGACCACGGAACTGAAAGTTTAAAATCTCAGCCTTTATCCAAACTCGAACAGCTACCAGCGGAAGTAAAAACACACCTATCGCCCTCAGTGAATGTCCTACAAGTATTTTCTAACTGTAAGATATGGTGGAGTAATGGATAGCAGCTCGGACTGAAGAATCGGAGAGCCGAGTTCGAATTCCAGTCGAATCTATTACATTCACTTACGTACTAATACCCTTGGGAAAGGTATGAATCCTCTTCTTCTTCCCCCAGCTATGGGTAAAATAGCAAGACAGATCTGGTTCTATATCCTTGGATGGCAACTGGTCTACCGCAGAAAGAAATGGCAACCTACTGCGGGAAATAAATCTGCCTCGTCAGTCATATATCGAAAGTGTATCACCCATGACACATAATTGACTGAATATATAGTTTGTAACAAGGCTATCATATTTGAGTACTCGATGCAGGTCA
>OZ038508.1:15358964-15388964 GCA_964036315.1 Acanthosepion esculentum | reverse complement strand
ACACGGTATATGGAAGAACAAGAATAGCATTTTAGAATTTTTTTTTCTTGAGATACTTTAGCATACATAAAGATATCGGACTGAAAGGCCATCATAGTATCTCTATCTATAAAAGGCAGGATGTGTGTGTGTGTGTGTGTGTGTGTGTGTGTGTGTGTGTGTGTGTGTGTGTGTAACGAATGCACGGCCGCAATTTTTGTCGGATTTGCACCAAAATTTATATGCACATGCTCCAAATTAGTGACAAGGCCACATTGCATTTCCCAACTCCCATCGATAGTGGAAATAATCGATTTTTTCATGCTTCTACGGCAGTTTTCATGTAGTTTGCGGCCATTTTCTACTGGCCAGAGTGAGAGCCTATAGCTGACTGCCACAAATAGGCAGGAAGATTCTATTGCCCAGCGTGAGAGCCAACAGCTGACTGACACGAATGTTAACTAGCATGCTAAAAAAATTCGATAGCTGCATTCGTCACAAGTGGAAAAAATTTAAATCTGCATGGCACTTTACTCCAATTGGCTGATTCGCTTGCTTAAACTCAATGTTGATTCTGATTCCGCAGAACTGGGTTGGGTGTGAAAAAGTATTTGTTGTTAACATTCTTTTTTCATTCGGTTTTGCCAGTTACGAGTCCTTTTTTTAAAGCTGATCGTTTTGTGTTCATTTTGTTTAGTTCTTTTTTCGTAACAGATTTAATGTTTAGTATAGAGCTTAGAAAAAATTCACAGTGTGAGATAGACAAGAAGTAAGGCATGTAGCAACATCAGCACGGCAAAGGGCACTCTTTTAAAGGCAAGGAAGCGCAAAAATATTTTAAGTCAAGTGATAGCGATTGCTGTATGAGTCGTACGATTTTTGAATCAAACACGGGCAACGCCGGGCCATGCTGCTAGTATGAAATAATTTTATGAGGTCTAAGTCTCTTTTGTTCTGTTCATGTCAAGACTTCTTTCTTCTTGACGTACAGATTTATTTCTCAATGTTTAAACCTCGACTTCTAATTGCAAGATTAAAAGCCAGAAAAAATTTCCTTCGATTTTTCAGACATGATACTCGATTTCGACCTTTATTCAACATTATACGAAGACGAATCTTAATGACCCGGACACGTATTATTTTATTAATTGAAGTTTGAATATAATCTTTCTGTTTCAAGTTCTGAATTAATGAACAGCTTTCTTTAAATTCACTAGTCCGCACGTAAAGCATAGGAAATAATTTTTAAAAGATTTTATAGACATAGCTCAAGAATTTGACATTTGTCAGAATCGAAAAATATTAATCTTTTATCCGTTCATAATACAATATCAAATCGATCCTTGAATCTATACTGAGTTATCTGCACTTTAATCTATTCATAAACTAACAGCATAACCCGTCTTCGACCGGGTGTTTCATTACTTTTGCCGTTCAATTGCCCAGTGAGCGAAATAAAGGGTTCAGTTCGACATTCCAAACACTTGAAGAAGGCCGGAGCGTACAATAGCCGAAACGTTGTAATAAATATGGCGACAAAGATGGGGACAATAGTCTGAATAATGTAAATAGTGTACATAATACCTCATCTCAGAAATATATAGTGAGAACACACACATATATCTATCTATCTATCTATCTATCTATCTATCTATATATCTATCTATATGTATTATAGGAAAGAACAATGAGATTTATATTTCAGAGTTATCAGTATTTATTTTTATTTTTGAAAAACAATGCTTGATACAATAATAGGGCATAATAATACAATTGTTTTTTTTTAATATATTATCATCGCGACACCGAAATTCCGATGTTTCGTTATCATGTTACATTATCAAGCGATGCTAAGCGATAGAAGGGAACATTGTATTTTAAGTTTAATTTCTATGATTGAATTTAAATTGAAGTTAACTTTTTCAAACATGGGAATTTCGGTGCTGCGATGATAATATATTAAAAAAAACAATTATATATATATATATATATATATATATATATATATATATATATAAATAAATATATATATATATATATATATATATATATATATATATATATATATATATATGAGAAAAAGCTAAAAGGCCAGCCAACCTCGTAACCCGGGTTTCTACCGTGAGATCTCCTCAAGGAGTAGAAGGCTGCACAAGTCAAAGAAAACTACTTCAATATACCAGAACACCGGAAGTGAGAGAGTAATGGGGGAGGCGAGAGAGGGGAGAAAAGAACTGTAAGAGGGGAAAATAGGTTAAAATATGCATGTATTGTGTAGTATTTAGGCAGAAATCTCTCTTTTATACAAATTTCAGTAAAAAACGACTAAAAAGTTACTACGGTTAAATATTTTATTTATTTTTTTTATTTTTGTCTTATAATTTTCTTCTTTTCTGGACATAAATTATGTGGAAATTGTCTGGATTTTATTTTTAATTTTAACTGAATGTATGGTTGTTTTATATATGTATCTACACCTATAGGAATACTTTATTTTCCAAACGCTTTGAGAAAATTAAAAGAACACAAGAAATGAAACTTATACATATATATATATATATATATATATATATATATATATGTGTGTGTATATATATACACACATATATTGTCACTCACAGATGTTTCGCAGCTCATCAGTGTGGTTAGATGTCTGGCTGCCCCCAGCGAGGATCGAAACCCGACTGAATTGGCGTCAGTCAGACATTCTACTACTAAGACGTTGGCGCACGGCGGAGATGAAATTGAATTTAAGCGTATTTATTTTTAGATAAACACCCACTGACTGAGAGAACTCGATTCGATTTAACGAAGAGTCCCGCATCATTAGCCGTTATAGTCAATGTTTACAAACCCACTTCCTCCACAGAGCGCTCAGCCGAAATAAATTTTTCAGGAGCATATATATATATATATATATTTTCAGGAGTATATATATATATATATATATATATATATATATATATATATATATATATATATATATATATATATATATATATATATATATATATATATATATATATATATATATATATATATATATATATATAAAAGTATGTGGTGCAGTTCAATTTACATTACATGAATCATTCATACAAAAAGCGATATAAAGATTTCTTGTGAGAAATTTAACAAAATTCAACCTCAGCGCTACGACCGCACGCTCCAAAATTTCTCACAATTAACAATAACACATTTCTAAAAACCATATTTCGGAGTACATCTTAACTTTCGTTGTCCTGTTATTACCTGGATGTAAAAAAGACATATCTATTTCTATACCTGAGGATGATCGAAAGCTTGTAGTAAAAAAGACCTTATACTACTGGAATTTATAAACAGGGATCATAACATTCATTTACAGGTTCGAGATTAATGTATTTTATTAAAGATTGTTTGCGAGAGTGATTCTTGCCATTTATATCATTAACTTCACTATGTGCTTTTTGTATGGATAATTCATGTAATATATATATATATATATATATATATATATATATATATATATATATATATATATATATATATATATATAATAAAAAGACTTAAACACTAATATTCCATGGTCATAATTTATTCCATTGGAATCGTAAAAACGATCCAATTCATCAGACGTACAGATTCAAAAAGAAAACAGAAAAAACAACTCCGGGAAAATATTAGTAAGAGTATATGTGTGAGAGTGTGGGAGGACATGGGTAACAGACGAGAGAGGCAGGGAGGTCCAAAGGTGGAGGGGGCATTAACCTTTAACAGAGAGAAAATTTAAAGAAGGTTTTCAGTGAGAAAAGTGTGCGTATTTTCAAACGTCCGAAGATATACCGGAAGAGTGTACATTTCTTGGCGACATACACACCCCATAGGCGATAAAATCTTATACTCCCGCCCAGACACCTACAACACATACATACACACACATACACACACACATCTATATAAATATATTTACACATATACATGCACCCGCCTAGAAAAACCGATTTCAAAACCCATGCTATATTCTCTATGAATGAGAGAATGGAAAAGTTTAGATAAGATAAGATTAGAAAGATTTTAGGATTCCATGAAACTAAGTGGAGACGACGCTCGGAAACACATTGTCCAGCCGGGCCAAGCCATAAACTTAACAATATAGATAGTTTTAATATATAACCATGCAAATTAAAACTTACTCACTCACACCCACACGGATCCTATCACGTACACACATCACCTCATATTCACTCTTTAATGAGTCAAGTGATCACACACACCCACCGCAGTATACACGCTCACACATACCCTACTCACTCCCTACCTAAGGACCAAATAACACACACATGCCCACACCTACCTACCAGGCCCCCATAAAACTATCAGACTGGCTAAATGATTCTCAGGCGGCTGTTTCCATCCAGCCCTCATCCCAAATAACAACCCAAAAGAGACCGTTTGACCAACACAAGGAATGTTGAAGAATTCATGCTAAAAAGATAAAAGAGAAATGAAAACTACAGACAAAAGTCCATTCTCTCCATCAGGACTTCCGATTGACTATACATACATGCGTACATCTACACCCATATACAGATATATATGTCTACATACATATCTAAATATGCACACACACATATAAACACATTTACATATACCTCTACCTACATATACATACGTCCATATATACAGATGTACACACACCCACATATCTATATACTTACCCACATACACATATATATACATGTATATATATGCATATACTCATATATACACATCTACACACACACGCACAAACTGATATGAACGCACATACACATTTCTATATTTAAATCAAAATCAAAGGCTAATTAAAAAAATAAATAATATTTTAAAAACGCGCTGAGTGAGTAGCGTGTATCTATCTCTAGCGTTAGAATATATACCTAGGTGTATAACTATTTAATGCTATCTGATTTTGCAAATCAGTTATTTTATTAGGGGAAATGTTTACCTACATAACCACTCACACATATATCACCACATGAATAAAGAATAACCAAAATTACAAAAATTAGAAATACATAGCGCCTCACATAAACATACACAAAGATACATACAAGTAATAGTCATTACACCAGAAAGTCATGCCCGATGTTATTGAATTAAGGTGGAAGTGTCACACCTGACAACACGTTACAAAATTGTGTTTATGTTTTGAACCGTTTTATGTGTCTACATTTAGAGAAGATCTCACTCCGAAGGTTTAACAACTCATCCTGATTCTCATCTTTGATAATAAAGATTTTTTCGGCGATACACAGATTACACCGATCACGGAAGTTATTAGGTGTACTAGCTCTTGACAAGTGTCTCCATTCGAAAAGTGGGGTTAGTCTCTTATCCACCAGATCCCAGTAGTGTTTGGATAGGGACATTTGGTTTCTGAGGTATCTATATCTAAAAGAGTGCCTATGGCTGTATAGACGTTGCTTCCAATCACCAGCGGATATACCTATATATCTTTTCTTCTCGTTTCTATTTTCTTCGGGGAAGATAGTTGCCTCAAACACTACATTTTTATACATGAATTTACCCCCGATAGGACAAAGGTCGTTATTCCTACAACTGCAGGTAGGGTCACTAGCTTGAGTTACATTATTGTGGTAGTTTCTAAGTATTCTACAATTATGGGAAGATATAATTTTCTCTATATTACTCACGCACGAGTAACTAATTTTCAGTGTCTTCCTATTGAAAATTTTATGTAATGGATGTTTACTATGAAAGTGTTTATCTACTAATCTAAGAAAGAAACTACCTATGTCAATTTTAGAGAGCCTGCGATATGGTGGGTTAAACCATATTACTTTCCTCTTTCTATATTTAGTTCTATTCTTAATATTTTGATTTGTTAGTTCTCCGTTAAAGTTTAATTCTTGTCTAAAACCACTATTCTTGAGGGCATGGTTGTATATAAATTTATTCTCTTCAAAAATTCTATGGTTAGAAGATAGTTTGTTTATTCTAGTATTCACGGTTTTGGGGATGTGGTCTATCACAGATTTAGGGTGGTTTGAGTGGATGTTGATATATAGGGGTGTCTGATCAAGTTTATGGAAAGGTCTAAAGGTATCATTTGATAGGTTAAGAGTAATATCCAAAAAGTTGACAATTTTCAGGTTGGAAGATATTTCAATCTTAAGGCCTAGGTATTTGAAGGCTCTGACTACCTTCTTATGTAAGCTGGAAGTTAAGGGGCCATTAGTACTAGGGACAAAGTTTAGACCGTCATCTCTATAAAGCCCGACTTTGTTGAGGCTAACTACTCTACTTAAGGTATCTAGGATGTATATGCCCACTACATCTGCAATTAGGGCGGAATCGAAAGCTCCCATAGGTACATCGAAACTTTCATTATACTTCTTCACCCAATTAGCGTCATTGTATTTAAGTATGGCTTATTTTGACGCCAAAATAATTTTTAGATCACTATCCGTTATTTCGGTATATCCCTTAGCAAAATTGAGGCTGTTGATTAAAAGCTCCTCTGAAATAGAAGGGTAAAAATCCAAGATGTCAAATTGGATGAAAGTGGCACTTTCTTTGTTGGGGATGTCTCGGAACCATTTAATTGTATCAGGTGAGTCTTTCCAAAGGTTGGCTGGGTGTTTGTTCAGGACACATGATGTAATCCTCTTGATAATCCTTTTGGAAATTAATCCCAACTCAGATTTGGAGGGATTGATAACACGGGACTGCAAGTTATTGACAAAGTTAGGCTTATGGTCCTTGAAGAGAATGTAAGCATCTTTCACATTAAATTTACCCATTCTGTCAGCAACTCCGAATTTGTTAGCAAATTTGCAGATGTCCTCATTTATAGAAGATAAGGTCCTATTGTCTTTGTCTTTTTTGTAAGAGTTGGTAATTTTATCAGTGACGAGTTTGTCATATTCGGAGGGTTTAATTTTGTAGAAAATTTTGGATTTGTCCGCCTTAATCCATAATTTGCTGGAGTTCTTTATATTTTTGATGTCTCTGTCAATTTTAGCTCGGAAGTAGTTGGAATCGTTCTTGAACTTACACTTTCTAATTAGATTGATCAAATCGCGTTCGAACGGTTTAAGTAGCCTGTTACATGGTGGAGTTTTCTGTGATTTCAGGTTGTATGTATCAGGATGTTGTGGGCGTGTGTGTGTTATTTGGTCCTTAGGTAGGGAGTGAGTAGGGTATGTATGAGTGTGTATACTGCGGTGGGTGTGTGTGATCACTTGACTCATTAAAGTGTGAGTATGAGGTGATGTGTGTACGTGAATATATCCGTGTGAGTGTGGTTGAGTAAGTTGTGATTTGCAGGGTTATATATTAAAACTATCTATATTGTTAAGTTTATGGCTTGGCCCGGCTGGACAATGTGTTTCCACTTAGTTTCATGGAATCCTAAAATCCTTCTAATGTTATCTTATCTAAACTTTTCCATTCTCTCAATTTTAGCAAATTTAGCATGGGTTTTGAAATCGGTTTTTCTAGGCGGGTGCATGTATATGTGTAAATATATATATATAGGTGTGTGTGTGTATGTGTGTGTATGTATGTGTTGTAGGTGTCTGGGCGGGAGTATAAGATTTTATCGCCTATGGGGTGTGTATGTCGCCAAGAAATGTACACTCTTCCGGTATATCTTCGGACGTTTGAAAATACGCACACTTTTCTCACTGAAACCCTTCTTTAAATCTTCTCTCTGTTAAAGGTTAATGCCCCCTCCACTTTTGGACCTCCCTGCCTCTCTCGTCTGTTACCCCTCTATATAGATCCCATGTCCTCCCACACTCTCACACATATACTCTTACTAATATTTTCCCGGAGTTGTTTTTTCTGTTTTCTTTTTGAATCTGTACGTCTGATGAATTGGATCGTTTTTACGATTCCAATGGAATAAATTATGACCATGGAATATTAGTGTTTAAGTCTTTTTATTATATCCTTACTCTGTCCTAGACATTGAGTTCTACCTGGATTCTATCCCCTTGGAATTATTTTTATACATATATGTATGTGTATATATAATTGCATATGTATGTGTATATTTACCACTAATATTGTCTATATATATATACATATATATATATATATATATACGTGTGTGTGTGTGTTTGTCTGTGTATGCGTATGTATGTGTATGTATTTGAAGGTCGCGTGTTTCTATGTATACAAGTACATTTATTCATATATTTTCGAGTAAAATGTTCTTAGTTGCATATATTAGCCGCTCACAAATATGACACCCATCCCATGTTTATTTATATCACATAAAGAGAAGTATGCATAAATATTTATGGCAAAGATAATGGTGATGGTAAGTATGATTAATAATAATAATCATTATCTTAATAATAATAATAAAAAGAATAATAATAATAATAATAAAAAGAATAATAATAATAGTAAAAATAATCTATTAAGTAATCTTGACGAAGAGAATGCACATCCGTCGCTCGATCTGAATGGAATCTGCCGACTGAACGTATCTTATTACTGAAGAGTTCAGAGCCAGAAAGAATGTGGATGGCGGAATTTTAAAACCTTCGTCATTTTACTTCATACACAAGTGGTCCAAGAATAAGAAAGATGGATGTATTCACATTTCTCATTTTTGGGAGAAAGTTATGGCTTTTTGGGAGTGAATGACGCGCCACTTGAAAGATTCACCCGACGGGTGAAAGTGGAGTAACCAATGCTAAAAGCGAAAAAGGGATGCTAAACAGAAAGTCGCGTGTCACCCATGGGATTAGTGGCATTTTAAGAAGTTACAGTCAAAGGCTTCAATACAGTTACGGAAAAAAAACACCCATGTAAATATTGGTATCTATGATTCTATCGATCTCATTATGCTCTGATGTATCTATCTATCTATCTATCTATCTATCTATCTATCTATCTATCTGTCTCAGACTGATCATATCTATCTACCTATCTATCTGTCTCAGACTGTTCATATCTATCTATCTATCTATCTATCTATCTATCTATCTATCTATCTATCTATCTATCTATCTATCTATGTCTGTTCGTATCTATCTATCTATCTATCTATCTATCTATCTATCTATCTATCTATCTATCTATCTATCTATCTGTCTCAGACTGTTCATATCTATCTATCTATCTATCTATCTATCTATCTACCTATCTATCTATCTATCTATCTGTCTGTCTCAGACTGTTCATATCTATCTATCTATCTATCTATCTATCTATCTATCTATCTATCTATTTATCTGTCTCAGACTGTTCATTTCTATCTATCTATCTATCTATCTATCTATCTATCTATCTATCTATCTATCTATCTATGTCTGTCCGTATCTATCTATCTATCTATCTATCTATCTATCTATCTATCTATCTATCTATCTCAGACTGTTCATATCTATCTATCTATCTATCTATCTATCTATCTATCTATCTATCTATCTATGTCTGTTCGTATCTATCTATCTATCTATCTATCTATCTATCTATCTATCTATCTATCTATCTATCTATCTGTCTCAGACTGTTCATATCTATCTATCTATCTATCTATCTATCTATCTATCTATCTATCTATCTATCTATCTATCTATCTATCTATCTATGTATGTTCGTATCTATCTATCTATCTGTCTCAGACTGTTCATATCTATCTATCTATCTATCTATCTATCTATCTATCTATCTATCTATCTATCTATCTATCTATCTATGTCTGTTCGTATCTATCTATCTATCTATCTATCTATCTATCTATCTATCTATCTGTCTCAGACTGTTCATATCTATCTATCTATCTATCTATCTATCTATCTATCTATCTATCTATCTATCTATCTATCTATCTATCTATGTCTGTTCGTATCTATCTATCTATCTATCTATCTATCTATCTATCATAATAGGTGATTGCTGTTACCTTTAGGATCCTGACTCCAGAGTTTCGTAGGCGGACTGTGCGTTCACTCTTCAGTGGTTATCAGCATTTAACTGCTTATATTTCCGTTTTTTTCTTTTTTCTACACTTATCATTGGTGTATGTATATATATATATATATATATATATATATATATATATATATATATATATATATATATTCCATGGTTATAATTTATTATATTGGAATCATAATTACGATCCAATTCATCAGACTTACAAATTCAAAAAGAAATCAGAAAAAATAACTCCGGGAATAAAAAATAAATTTAACGATAGTGCATGTATGAAAGTGTGGGACGAATGTGAGGGGTAACAGAAAGTTCTAGGGAGGGGTAAGAGACGAGAGAAGGACAGGAAGGCTTAAAAGTGAAGGTGGGGATTAAAATTTAATAAAGTTTCTTACTCTGTCCTGGACATTGAGTTCTACCTGGATTCTATCCTCTTGGAAATTTTATATATATATATATATATATGTGGATGTCATATATATATATATATATATATATATATATATATATATATATATATATATATATATATATATATAAATAAAATTTCCAAGTGGATAGAATCCAGGTAGAATTCAATGTCCAGGACAGAGTAAAAAACTTTAAAACTTCTCTCTATTAAATTTTAATCCCAGACGACATGCATTTAGTGGATGTCAGAAGTTATTGAAAAATACATCCCTACCCATCCCTAAACATAACCCCGCTTTCGAATGTAACTATTAACTGATACAACGAAAATTAAAAATTGAACACCCTACCACCCCTTGTCTAGATGAGTGGATTTCTCGGTATCCTTGGAAACACTCAATTATGAATCTTTGCCATGCCTTTAAAACTGTAAATTTAAAAAAAATAAGTTACTCCAAAATTCGCTTGACGAGGAAATGGAACTAATGTCTTTAATTTAATAACAAAATTAAATTCAAAGGTTTTAGGTTCCATTTTTGAAACATGGTTATTACTGCGTAGCGAAAAAAACATATTTTAAATCAGTTAATTTATAATATTAATGCTCTGTAAATTTACATTGAGCACTGTTGTGTCAAAATAAAAAAAATATCTATAAGAACACTGGATTATATATCTTACTGTTCTTTCTTTCTTTATATATATATATATATATATATATATATATATATATATATATATTCATAATGATGTAATTCTACTCAAAGCGGTTAAAATCAGCCCACTCACATCATAAATATTATTTTTGACATCAACCCTATAAGGCATCTGTATATTTATTAATGCTGTCAGTTTGATCACCGTTTTTCTTCTCGCTTAATAGTAAGTCTATTCTAACTCATGTATAGACTAGCAAGATATCCGGGTTTATTCAGCAACCGAAGAATGGAGACAATTTTCTCAAGACAATTTTCTTAAGAGAATTTTCTGGGGCACATAATGAGGAAGGAGGGCTTGGAGAATGTGACAGTCACAGGAATATATATCGAAAGCAAACGTGACATAGGAAGGCATCATTTTGAATGGATGGCGGGATGACGCTGACAGGGCTCTAGAAGAGATAGGTTTGGAGAGAGACATGATCGTCTACGTCCTGAAGGGACAGGGAACATAGAAGAATGATAATACCATTTTTTAAAAATATTTTTCTAGGATACTATTTACATTATTCGGATTATTGTCCTCATCTTTGTCACCATATTTATCACAACGTTTCGGTCGTTGTACGCACCGGACTTCTTCATTTGGTTGGAATGTCGGACTGAACCCTTTATTTCGCTCACTGGGGTAGACTGTTCTAGTTCCACGTGCCATGTTTAATGGAAGTCAGTTATCAGTTATCTCCCGTTAATTCCCCTCTTCAATTTCTCCACCGCCATTACCAGGTATTTTTTACCAGTGCTCATAGTTTTTACCAGAGCTCATATTGCAAGTTTTGTTGTTATTATCGCTTTTCTCTGGCACTCCTTATTACTGGTTCCCATACTGTATTCATTTCTATGCTTAGTCGGCTCAGGAGATTTTTGTGGCCTAGCATATGTGCTGATTCCTTAAGTTTACGAATTTTGCAATGGTGTTCTTTGTCTATGATTTCAACCTGATCCCACAGAGGGCGGTGATCTCCCTTTTGTAGGATACTTTAAAAAAAATAAAAACAACAGCTATAAAAAAGCATTACCCGTTTTGCATACATAATGATAGTGGTTTGAAAGGCAGCGATTGCTAAACAAATTATTTTGATTAGGTTTAAGAGGCTTTGTTCCGTCCAAATCGACTTTTCTTTCTTTTTCCTTACGTGCCGATCTATTTTTCGAGGATGAGTCTTAATCACAAAACCAAAAGGCAGAAAAAAGATTTCCTTCGATTTTCCAGACATTATGCTCTAATTAACTATGAATTCTACTTGAATTCAAAATTATACAAGGAAGAATCATGCTGGCGTATCATAATAGAAAAGAATCATACTTTATTTTATTAATTAAAGCTTGTCTTTGAAGTCTCTAATTTAAATTCTGAATTAATGAACAACATTACTTAAATTGATTGGTTTGATCGTAAAAAGTAGGAGAGATTTTTTTCAAATTGTAGACACTCCGTGGCTTTTGAGTTGATCTTTTCAATTTCGAGGTAAACATTGTCCCATAATTAATTTAAACAAGTGAGTATTATATATATATATATATATATATATATATATATATATATATATATATATATATATGTAGAGAGAGAGAGAGAGAGAGAGAGAGAGAGAGAGAGAGATAGAGAGAGATAGATAGATAGATAATATTAGTGGTCAATATATATATATATAAATTTCCAAGAGGTTAGAATCCAGGTAGAGCTCAATGTCCAGGACAGAGCAAGAATATAATATAAAAGGCATAAACACTAACACTCCATCGTTATATATATATATATATATATATATATATATATATATATATATATATATATATAAAAGGCTCAAACACTATTACTCTATCGTTATAATTTATTACATTGGAATCGTAATCACCATCCAATTCATCAGGTAATAATCTGTTGGTATATAATCCAAATTAAATCTAATAATATAAAATAGTAAATAATATTAAAACTGATCGACAAAAAACCCTCAATGTATTTATTATAGCAAAGCGTATAAATTAGATAAAATAGAAATCTAAATTTACCTTATTCGAATATATATATATATATATATATATATATATATATATATATATATATATATATATATATATATATATATATATTGTCCTCCAAAGAGATTGTTCATTATTTAAAAATTCGAGCTATTTTCGGGGTGTATGATGAAATTTATTTGGCCTTGAAAAATATTGTGTCATCCGTGATCGCAACTGTCAATTAGTTGTCCTACGACAATTGTCTGCGATGGACGTTACTCCAAGAGGCATATGAATATTGAGTTTTCATTCTCTTAGACCAGTTGCCATCCAAGGCTATAGAACCCAGTCTATCATGCTATTTATCCATAGCTGGCAGGGGGTGGAAGAGAACTCATACCTTTCCCAAGGAGGCACGGTGGAGTAGTAGATAGCGGCTACATTCACTTATATACATACATATCTATCTATCTATCTATCTATCTATCTATCTATCTATCTATCTATCTATCTATCTATCTATCTAAGTTTTGTGCATACGCAATAGCTATAGCTGTAGTGAGTAAGCTAACCTAGCAGTCCACGGGATCGTCTAGATCGTAAACTGGACATCATGGCTAGTGCCGTCTGCAATATTATTAGTCCGGCTCTGACATCTAGGTTCCAGTTACCTTCTAACGGCACTCACATAGTTTCCCCTGTGCCTTTTCTACAAATATTTGCATGCCGGTTGTTCTGATCGACTATTCTCTTTGGCACCCCGATTTCATGAATTAAAACCTGATACTGGATTGCCGGCTAAGTCTCATCATGTTACTGTTGAAACTGATAACTGAAACCGAAAGTTCTATTCTAATAGTTTCTTCACACGTTCCATTCTCTTATAGAACTCTTCTCTAACTTCTTGCTATCTCGCTTCTTGTTTTATCTACAACCCATAAAAAATGACATACAATATTAATCGTCGTTATCTGTCTTCTTGAATCCACTTCTTTTTATCGCGCTTTCTCCCAAGTGACATTTTCTCACTTTCCTTCAATCTATAGTCATTCATCCTCAGCAACACATCATCTTAGCGACTTTATCGCCTTTCTTGGGGTGAGATAATTCGTTCAAAAAACTCCGTGCCCTTTGAGAGATTATATACAGTGCTGTTCGATAAAAGTGACTCACCTGATTTTTTTTTTCACTAAATGTTCTCTTCTCCGATGAAACGAAAGTTGATCTAAATTCAAATGATAAGCGATCTAAAATCCGAAGAAGAAGCCTTGAAAGCTCTTTGAATTTAGCAGTAAGTACTGTCAAGCATCCGTTCAGTATAATGTTCTGGGGATGCTTTTCTTTTCGTGGAACTGGTTTCTTAAAACCTATTGAAAAGACCCTCAGGAGCGAGAAGTACAAGAGAATTTTAGAGTCTTGTCTGCTCCCTTCTGCTGAAAGGGTGCAAATCGACCCCACCAAGCTCATTTTTATGCAGGATAATGCTCCTTGTCACAAATCAAAATTGATGAAGTAATATAGAAGCTTCATGAGAAGCAGGTGAGTGTTATGACATGACCACCCCAATCTCCTGACCTCAACCCCATAGAAAATTTATGGAGCATTATAAAGTACAGACTGGGAAGTTGATTGTGAATTTCATATCCGAATGGAATTCAATGCTTGGAGATGAGATTTGCCAGAACCTAATCAAGTCAATGCCAAAAAGGGTTGAAAAGTTTATTCAAAATAAAGGAGGACCCATAAATTATTAAATATTTCGAACTATATTACGTATTATAAATAAATTATATCTCTATTTTTCTTTATTTAAAGATGTTCGGTTATGCTTCTATTGATTACTAGTTGCAGCAAATGAGTGAGTCACATTTTTTGCACAGAGTTTTTCCTAAATCCTAAATTTATATCCCAAATTATAATTATCAATAGAATACCTTAGGGTGAGTAAACTTTTTTACTAGGTGGTCTGGAAGGGGTCTTTATATTATTAAGATTAAAAATTAGTTTGACCCCAAAAACAATAGGCGAAAATATTTTTAAGTAAAAAAAAACAGGTGAGTCACTTTTATCGAACGGCATTCTATGTATGCAAAGTCTTATCGGATATTATATAACCAAATTAAAGAACCAGAGATCCAATTGCGCGACTTAGATATGACTTGATAACCAATTTGAGGATATCTTACTCCACATGAGCAGTTATCAATTGATGCCATTGACTGAGATTGTATACTGGGAGATTGTCGAATTGAAACTTCCATGTCAAGAACGTTCTTTGTTGCAGATATTTTGGGTATAGCATTTCGTAATCCAGGTCTGACGTCCCACAACAGAAATATGATTTGGTTCTTCGCGGTGCTCCTGAAGCTAAAATCGCTGCTGAAATATCGTGAAAAAGATTAAAGAGAAAGCGAATAGGCTGCTGATAGCCATTCTGAAAGAGGACTTTGAAAGTTGTTTTGGAAAGAGGAAGGGACGCCCGGATAAGTATGTTAGGTTCCGATGCCTGTATTTTGAAGATGAATAAACCGCAGTTGTCCTAAACAGGCAGCTGTCATTAATGATTGGATCATTTCCGGACAGACTCCGCATGCGCATATGTATATCATATTTTAGTGACAGCAAGAGAAAAATTAAATGATAACGAATATAATTATTTCATTAGAAACGGCAACAAAAATGTTTACCGATCACATTGATCGTGGTAATAATATTTGTCGAATCTGACACGGAGTGCTGGTCATATAAAAATAATAAGGAAGACAGCTCTGACAGAAAAAAAAGTTATATAAAAAAATATTTAAAATAATTTAGTGTCTTTTAGTTGTTAAATTAACGACATTATTCACGTTTGGCTTCTTTATTTAAGAATTGATAAAAAGCTGACTAAAATAAAAAAAGTATGCAAAAACATAAAATGTTTCCGCATTGATGCTTAAAAGTTGATTGGCATTTCCTTAATTGCCATCAGAAAACGTCGGATGTGCCCAATGAGGCTATTTCTTGAAATTAAAGAAAAACACATGAAAAATTTAAATCTATTTAAATTTATTCATATTTTCTCCCCTCACGCTGTTTTGCTTAGTCATCCATTTTTTTCCATTAAAAGAAAATGATAATAATCAAATTAATATTAGGGAATATTTAAATTAATTCAATACAAAAATGAATTGCTTTTTATCCCTTCTTTTTTTTTCATCTATTTTGCTTTTAACTGGAGTGAAAAAGAAAAAAAAGGTTTCAAAATCTCGTTAAGTTTTATATGCGTATGGGCATGCGCAAACATATATACGCGTATGAGCATGCGCAAACATAAACTTGTGTATTAATTAAACGTTTGTGTTGAAATAATTGAAGCCACAAGCTGTTGTTTCCGTCGACGCGCCGATCGACATTTACATTCAATTTTTTTCGACAAATGGGCGTATCTAAACATATGTGTCGATCTGTCATGACATGCGCTTGTGTGTATGTCTGTATATAATAAATATATATATATATGTATACATACATATATACAACTAGTACTGGGAAAACGCAGCATTGCCTCCAACGAAGTATTCATCAGATGGTAACTCTGGTGTTAGGCATAGTTTCGAGGCCGAAGTATTATGATCCCAAACCTAGGGCACTCCAGCAGTTATTAGTTATTCAATACAATGTGAGAATGCTAGATCCAGGCTGATGCCTGCTTTGCTCAGTCGAGAATCATATATTTCCTCTTTTCTGTTGGTGACAAATAGTACCGAAGTAGAGCTGACAATAAAAAATCGCAATAAAATTGATCAGAAATATAGGCAATTTATAGAATGAGATATGATTATGGTTAACTCATAAAGTCTGTGTTGGTTTAGAAATTTTTTATTTTAAAAATTAATGTACAATAAAATAGAATAAAAAATAAAAATAAAATAAAATAAAGTACAATAAAATTAAAAATAAAGTAAAATAAAATAAAATAAAAATATATAAAAAATAAAAATAAATAAAATAAAAGATAAAATTAAATAAAGTAAAATAAAATGAAAATAAAATAAAGTACAATAAAATATAAAATAAAATGAAGTACAATAAGATAAAATCAAATCAAGTAGAGTAAAATAACATAAAAGTAAAATAAAAAATAAAATGAAATAAAGTACAATGAAATAAAAATAAAATAAAATAAAGTACAATAAAATAAAATAAAAAATAAAATGGAGACACAATAAAAAAGTACATGAAAATAAAATAAAATAGAAAATAAAAGAAAAGAAAAAATTAAATAAAGTACAATAAAATAAAATAAAAATAAAATAAAGTACAATAAAAATGAAGTAGAATAAAATAAAAAATAAAATAAAGTACAATAAGATAAAATACAATCAAGTATAGTAAAATAACATAAAATAAAATAAAAAATAAAATAAAGTACAATGAAATAAAAATAAAATAAAGTACAATAAAATAAAAAAAATAAAATAGAGACAAAATAAAAAAAGTACAAGAAAATAAAATAAAATAGAAAATAAAATAAAGTTCAATAAAATAAAAGTACAAGAAAATAAAAAATAAAAAAGCACAGTTACAATTTATTCAATTATATATTTACCATTGTTTCCAAAAAAAGATCAGTTATGATAGCGATTTTCAATGCACGGACGAATAGGTTTCGTTCAAAATTCCAATAAATATCGCATGAAGAAGGCCGGAGAGTACAACGACCGAAACGTCGTGAATGTGACAATAAAGAAGATGACAACAGTCGGAATAATCTAAATAGTTGAAATACTTGATCTCAGAAATAAAAACACTAATTGCAAATTCTTTAAATAAACTAGTATAGCCATATTTTGTTCGTCAATAAAAATATTCTTTCAGAAATACTGCTGTTTTACTATTTATTGCTAACCAAATTATCAAATATTTAAATACAACCGTAAATAAAAACATATTTTTATAGCTATCATCATAACAATAAAACAATCCAAACAAATATGTTTGTCATATTGATGTCATTTCAGTTTATGAGACTATTTAGATGCTATAACACGAAGAAGATTAAAATATTTGCTTTATAAAAGCTCGAGGGACCCTAAGCTGCCTATCAGATAATTGGGCCCTGATTATAATCAGTAAAGAAAATATAAAATGTAAAGAAATAACGTAACAAGGTACCGACGACGTTCGTCGGGACCAGCTGATCTAAATATGTCTCAACACATTCCTATTATTAATCAGCTGGAAACTGCAAAAAAAAATAAAAATAAAAAAATAAAAAATAGGCATCACTATTAGGAAATACCCTTAATACTAAAACTTTAATGTAGAAAACAACATTCAGGCCAGAAAGAACCCCCCCATACAAAGTGACCAAATAACTACCAATGTAAGGGCGAATGTTTACATTATGGAAACTGAAAGGTACAGAAAAAAAAAAAAAGACGTAACAGAAAGGAAATACCTTTAACTTGGGAAACAGAACATTACGGACACAGAGAAATCTGTCCTCCATAATAGGTAGGTAAAGAATCACTGGTGAAAGATTTGTATTTGCTGCAAAAGAGTATTTCCATGGTGTCTTGTTTTCCATTAATAATAACAATCATGATTTTGGTCTTCACTGATTAGATATTAACAGGGACATGTTTTGTCTTGATTAATTAACATGGCCTTCAGTAAATATCCCGTTCTGTTCCTCAGATTTGCTTATTAACCCTGAGCTCCAGACAGCATCCTGCCCGATTGTTAGGACTTTATTTATTTTGTCGGAGACTTTTTGAGCGGACTGGGTTACTCCACTTGAAGATAACTAAGACTCATCAGGAAAAGATTATGCGCTGATTTTATCAAAATATCGCGCACTTTTGGCTGTGATGCATGTGCCCGGTAGACTTTTATCTGACTAAGTGTATTGATGGGTATGTTGACCTTCCATAGTTATACCGTAGCATCATATTTTTGGTGTACTACTAGAATGGGATTTCTTATTGACATGGCAGTCCCTGAGGATCTTCAAAAAACTATCAAAATACAAGGATCTTGAAGTGGAAATCTAAAAAATATGAAACATGAGGACATCAATAATTCCAGTTGTAGTTGGAGCCCTCGGATTGAATGGAAATGGTTCCGATAGACTCATTGAAAGGATTCCTTGTAGCCCATGTCTTAAAGCGATACAATAATTTAACTCAGTTCACACATTATGAAGAGCTTTATCTATGTAAGATGTGGTTGATCTTCTTTTTTTTTTACAAAAAATAATCATTGGAAAATATCATGAAGCCATTTCTGAACTTAGGTTTCTGGTTAGGACCCGGATGAAATGTGTATACAACAGAAACCCAAAGAAATAATAATAATAATAATAGTAATAATAATAATAGAGACTGCAAACAAAAAACATTGCCTCCTTATTGATATGGCAGTCCCTACAGACTGCAATATATCTTTGAAGGTCTTCAAAAATCTATCAAAGTACAAGGACCTTGAAAAGGAAATCTGAAAAATTTGGCACATGAGGACATAACAATTCCAATTGTAGTTGGAGCCCTTGGATTGTTTGGAAAATATTCCAATAGACTTATTGGAGGGATTCCTGGAAGCTCATGCCTTAAAGAAATACTAAAACATTTTTCTCACGAGTGCAGCATTCACTTTACGAAGGGCTTTATCGATGTAAAGTATGGGTGATTTTTTTTTCAAAAATGTTCGGTGGAAAATGTCATGATGCCATTTCTGGCCTTTGGTCTCTGGTCGGGACCCGGAAAGAAACGAGTATACACCAGAAAACAAAGGAAAGAAAATAACAATAATAATAATAATAATAATAATAATAATAATAATAATAATAATAGTAATTGGAAAAATAATGATGATAATAATAATAATAATTAGAATAATAGAATAAAAAATAATAATGATAATAATAATAATTAAAATAATATAATAAAAAAATAATAATAATTAAAATAATAGAATAAAAAATAATAATAATAATTAAAATAATAGAATAAAAATAATAATAATAATAATGATAATAATAATAATAATTAAAATAATAGAATATATATAATAATGATAATACTAATAATAATAATTAAATTAATAGAATAAAATAATAATAATAATGATAATAATAATAATAATAATAATTAAAATAATAGAATAAAATAATAATGATAATAATAATAATAATAATTAAAATAATAGAATAAAATAATAATAATAATGATAATAATAATAATGATAATAATAATAATAATAATAATAATAATAATAATAATAATAATTAAAATAATAGAATACAAATAAAAATAAAAATAATTAAAATAATAGAATAAAAATAATAATAATTAGAATGAAAACAATAATAATTATAATAATAATAATAATTACAATAGAAATAATAATAATCGATATATGGCTGTCGTATAAAGCATATATGGCAGAGTTTTAATCATCTCATATTAACTGGAGACGTTTATACGCACACACACACAGGTAGACACACACACAGGCACACACATAGGCACACACACACAGGCACACACAGACACACACACACACACAGGCACACACACACCGTCATACACACAGGCACGCACATAGACACACACACAGGCACACACACACACACATAGGCACACACACAGACACACACACACACAGGCACACACACACCGTCATACACACAGGCACGCACATAGGCACACACACAGGCACACACACACACACACACACATAGGCACACACACAGACACACACACACAGGCACACATAGGCACACACACACAGGCACACACAGACACACATACAGGCACACACATAGGCACACACACAGACACACACACACGCAGACATACACACAGGCACACACATAGGCACACACACTCAGACACACAGACAGGCACACACATAGGCACACACACAGACACACACACACACAGGCATACACACAGGCACACACACAGGCACACATACAGGCACACACACTCAGACACACACACACACATAGGCACACACACAGAGACACACACACAGGCACACACATAGGCACACACACACAGGCACAAACACACAGCCACACACGCCTGAACCAAAAATAATTTTCATTTCACTTGCATATACATAAATTCTGAAGTACTTCGACGTTGTGTAATGGATCGCAAACATAATTCGCTAAATCAATTTACGACAGAATAGTGAGTTCGATTCTCACTGGATGCACTATACTTTTGCCTCATCTAAGCTGCGCTTAAAAAATATGGATACAAAAGATTAAAGATCATTCTGATAGCACAATAAAAGCCAGTATGATGTCTGGCTATGAAGCAGAGATAAAACTAGCAAAACTGTAGTGAGTTCTATTCGCTTCCGTTGTCTCTTTCTTGTGTCTTTGCTGAGAGAGAGGGAGAGAGAGAGAGAGAGAGTAGAAAGGGTGTATGCTATGCTGCAGATGGGAAAATAATAAAGGGAAAACATTTAAAATAGATTTCAAAGCCGACGTTAAGAAAAAAAAAATGGATATAATGAAGAGAAAGAAAAAAAAGAAAATTTCGAAGGGAAGTTTATGGGTATAAATAAAAAAAATGGAAAGAAACGTCTTGTTTAATAATGAACAAAGTGATCTGTATTTTAAGTTCTTTGGTATTTTAAGAAAAATATGATGAAAATAATAAGGAAAAAGAAAGAAAGGTTAAGAAAACGGCGGTGGGGGATAAAGAGATGGCAGGGGGGAGAGAGAGAGAGAAGAAGAAGAAGAAGTGATAGACTGAGAAAGAGATAACGGAATAAAAGCGGAGGAAGGAAGAGAGAGGTGCTAAACAAACGCTGTCAGTTAAATCTGGGAAAAACTACACGGAAAATGATGAATAACCCTCGAAAGAATATGAAAAACGAGATATTCTATTTATTGCCGTTTTTATTTTGAAACCCTTGTCATCACAAGGCCAGCCAGACGACCAACCAACCTTGCAAACCTGAGAGAAAAAGGGTGGATATGCTGGGCGGAGGGGAGGCGGTGGGTGTGGATGGAGGCGACCAGTCGACCGGCCGTTTTTGGTTGGAACGGCAACGTCCTTTTTCAAAGATATTCGCAATTCATTCAACCGTTGAAGCATTCACTAGCGATGGGCGGAAGCCGCCTATTAATAAGCCGCCATATTTGAGGCGGTACGATCAGCGCGTCTCTTTGTGCGAGAGACAGGCAATTTGGAAAATGGCGGGAAAAAAGGCTGCGCAGACTCAGTAGTGCGGAAGGACTCAGCAAGACAGCTTCAGACGTCAGTTTTCCGCAATTCATAAACATGGCCAAACACTATACAAGATCTGTAAACTGAATAAATGCGAGTAATTGGAATTTGATTGGGATGTAGGGATGGCGTTTACAGAGAGCGTGGCGGTCGAGGCGACGTCAGTGTTGATGGTGTGTATGACAAGTGGTTATTGGTAGCTGTACTGATTCGGGAGGTTGAGGGGCATGGGTGAGGAGAACAAGAGGACGCAGCTACGACTCTAGAGGTTTGGGGGATAGGCGGGGAAACAGAACTATAAGAGACATGAAAGAAGGAAGGGAGAAGTGGGTCGATGTCGGTTGGGAAGCGACAAGATTTACCGGTATAAGGAAGAATGTCACCGACGTCCTGTTATTATCGTTTCTTTACGTGATACGTAGAAAAATCAAAAATGAGAGGAAGAAAATTCCTCGGACGAGAAAAGTGATAGACCAAACGACAAACTGACCGATTATTAGGATAACAACGGAGAATCCAGGGCACTACCAAAGTCTTATATATATATATTTTTTTTTTCATATATATATATATATATATATATATATATATATATATATATATATATATATATATATGAAAAACAATTTATAGAAGGAATTAAATAGCAATATTAACGTAAATAATGGCGAAATTACTTCGTTAACAGAACTTAATGAGACATTAATTTACTATCAATTCTTTGAATAATAAGATCCTTATATTTGAGTTGTCATATTGAAGACACGCCAAGTACTTTCGACAATTTCAAATTGGCATCTTCAGGGCGCAATTTTTATTATCGTTTATCAATTATCTATTATCGTTTCTTTACGTGCTACGTAGAAAAATAAAAAATGACAGGAAGAAAATTCCTCGGACGAGAGAAGTGATAGACCAAACGACAGACTGACCGATTATTAGGAAAACACCGGAGAATCCAGGGCACTACCAATGTCTTACACACACACACACACACACACACACACACACACACACACACACACACACACACACACACACACACACACACACACACATATATATATATATATATATAGGGTGGCCCAAAAGTAGGTGGACAGCAAATAATTACATTTATTTTCAGATTACATATACATACAATTATAATTACGAACATAATTATTACATTGACAATTAAATTTTATTGCGAACAATAATACAAAAGCCCTTAAATTTTATTGTGAACAATAATACAAAAGCCCTTACATTTTATTGTGAACAATAATACAAAAGCCCTTAAATTTTATTGTGAACAATAATACAAAAGCCCTTAAATTTTATTGTGAACAATAATACAAAAGCCCTTAAATTTATATTTTATCAACGCAGTTGCTCAAACTGTTTTCCATCACAATTTACACAGCTTTGAAGCCTACTTCTAACGCTTCGATAAACTTTTTTGCACAAGTCTTTTTGGGTATTAATTTCTTGAAATGCATCTCTTATGTAATTTTTCAAATCACCAACACTTCTTGGTTTTCGACTATAAACTTTGTCCTTGAGTACTCCCCAAAAGAAGAAATTCATTGGGGTCAAGTCTGGTGAACGTGCCAGCTAATCAATTGGACCTATTCGGCCAATCCATTTCTCAGGAAATGTTTCATCAAGATACTCAGTTGTAATAATATCACCGACACATAAACCTATTCCACATACAGTCCACCTACTTTTGGACCGCCCCGTATATGAAAACAATTTATAGAAGGGATTAAATAGCAATATTAACGCGAGTAATGGCGAAATCACTTCGTTAACAGAACTTAATGAGACATTAACTTACTATCAATTCTTTGAATAATAAGATCCTTATATGCGAGTTGTTGTCAGATGGAAAACACATGACAAGAACTTTCGGCAATTTCAAATTGTCATCTTCATGGCGCAATTTTCAAATACATAAGCAAACACTAAGACGAAATATGTGTAAACTAAAAGATGTTTTTTTTTAATTATGTTATTTATTGACAGTTGAATATGTTTTGGAGCGTGTCAATAAATAGCATAAATTAAAAAAAAGACGTCTTTCGGTCTGCACATAATTTGTTTTAATGTTTACCTATATATGGGAAAAATTGCGCCATGAAAATTGACAATTTGAAATTTTCTAAAGTACCTGGCAAGTGTCTTCCATCTGACAACAACTCGAATATAAGGACATCATTATTCAGGGAATTGATAATAAGTGAGTTCGCCATTAGTCACATTAATAATGCTATTAATTCTTTTTATAAATTGTTTCTTCATATATATATATATATATATATATATATATATAATATTATTAGTAGTAATCTTATAAGTATAAGTAACTCGTTTCGGAAAATCTTCGGTTTCTTGATTTGCAAAAAATCAAATCAATATCGAAGGGAAAAAAGGTATAAAAAAAGAAAGAGCCGAGAACATGAACGACTGTCGAAAGCAATCGTTCAGAATGCAGGTCCAAAGCCCAAAGAAAAAAAACCGATACGATTACGCAACTAACTAAATAAAGTGCTCAATACAGTAAGTAGAGTAGACCTAGTTAAACCTAGAGAGCCAGACAAACCTACCAAGGTTTTACCTAAGCGGATCGTCAGGGAAGTCTGGTTAAAAAGGTAAAAAAAAGAAAACGGTATACATATAGTCAATAAACAAACGACCAAAACCACGTGACCAAAGACAAAAAAAAAACAACAACGGGGAGGGTTGGGGACGAACATTTATTCAAAAAATGGTTTGAAAGGGTGGGGGTGATTTAGAGACAAGCACAGACAACGGGGGTTAAACAACTATTTATTTAGGGGAGACGATGCCTAATTCAATAACCAAGATTTTCTATGTCTGCATTTGCTTAGAATTTCCGTTTTAGAATTTAATAAATCTTTGGGTTCCCTATATAAAGCTATGGCTAATTTTTCCTCTATACATAGATTACAGAATTTTTGACCTGCTTTATATTGAGAACATCTTTTTAATATTTCCCATTTCAGGATTGGGTCTTTGTTATTTTCCTGTCTAATTTTCCATATATAACTAGATAGTGTAGTACTATGTTTGCTTTTTCATTGTTGAAGCTACTCGTATGATTGTAATATCGTTTTTTAAACACGTCTTGGGTAGCTCCTATGTACACTTTAGGATTTATATCATTATTGTAGTTATTTATGTCCTTATAAATTTTAAACTGGTAAAAACCACGCACGGCTGTTGACATTTTCCCTGTAGGGGACAGACTTTTTTGTTTCTACAATTACATCTAGAAGAAGTAGTGCGTGGATTATCCCTAGTTTTTTTTCTTATTATATCCATTAATTAGATTCGCTACGTTTGGCATACAACAGTAACTAAGTTTAACGCTATTTATATTAAATATTTTATGTAGCTTAGGTGAAACCTTGGTAGGTTTGTCTGGCTCTCTAGGTTTAATTATATATATATATATATATATATATATATATATATATATATATATATATATAATTAGTTTACGAAAACCTAGGTAATCCATATGGGTAGACCCAAGGAGGATAAAATCCAGAGAGCTCAATGTAAATCAGAGCTAATAATTTAAATAAAAATAAAAACAGACAACTTTAAGGTTCCATGTAATAAATTATTTCCCCACAGCCCTTTTAAAGGACTACGGATCATCAGACTTTACTTCCAAAGGTTGAAACGAAAAATGAAAAGAAATTTATATATATATATATATTTAGTTGGATTGATGTGAGTTTGTGACTCTGGGTTTCACGCTTTTGCGATCGTCAGACAAAGTGATTAATTTTTTTTCAAATTTTAGATTTATGTAGATTGCGTGTATTGGTGTTATTATGGGAGTGTGGGGAAAAACACCAATAGATGCAATCTACATAAATTAAAAATTAAAAAAAAATAGAATCAGTTTGTCTGACGATCGCAAAAGTGTGAAACCCAGGATCACAAACACACATCACTCCAACCAAATATATTAGGTGTATCTCTGATATTGAGCGCTTTCTAATAAGTACCGCGCATATAATATATAAATAATAATATATATAATATATTACACGCATATATATATATTTGTCATCCACAGACAGACTGTTTCGCAGCTCATTAGTGTGGCTAGACGTCCGGTTGACTCTAGCTAGGATCGAAACCCGACTGAATCTGCGTCAGTCCGAACTTCTCCCACTAAGCCGTCAGCGTACGGTACGGGGTGAGGGTGAATTTTAGCGTGTTTATTTTTAGATTCAGATAAACACACAGTGACTGAGAGTGACACAATTCTGTCGAAGATATATATATATATATATATATATATATATATATATATATATATATATATATATATATATTTATATATATTTATATACACACACTATTCACACAGACACTTTTCACACACAAACACACACACACACACATACAAACACACATATATATAATGCATGACAAAGTGTGAAAAGTTTTTTGTAAAGCGGTTCGTCTTTTAGGATTTTATCAGACCAATTTTTTTATGTTGGTGTGACTACGCATGCGCAGAAACGAGGGATGCTGGGAATTTTAATTTTAATTCTTTTACTTAATGTAGCCGATTTCATTTAGATTATTTTTCTTCCGTCACATTTGTAAGTAGGTATTCCACCCCGTGATTTTAGAATGTCTGTCATGAAAGGTGAAATGTAAGAGCCCCTGCGCAAATTTACTGTAGATAACTTTATGATGAAGGCTCTCTCTAGACATTTCCTTCGTAGTGAAATGTTTTTCCACTTTGTCATATATTTTCCCCCAATATTGTTCCTGATATGTAAAAATATATATCATTATCTCATATATATATATATATATATATATATATATATATATATATATATATATATATATATATATATATATATATATTATATATATAAATATAATATATATATATATATATAAAACTAAAAATTCTTGAAGCTATATACATAAAACAGTTGAAACCTAACCTGAACAAAATAAACTATGAAATCTCCACAAACATTCTTAAATGCCTATAATTGATAACAGAAGCCATTGCTTTATACCAACGGCTTCCCATACTTCATACTTCTCGTTTTCACTCTCGCGTGGTCATGTGTGACATCACGAGCTGAGATAGGATTTGAATACAACAGACAAATGCTAATTAAGGAATTGTATTCCTGATCAATCAAAATTCGTAAATAATTATATAGGCCACACTACAACATGTTTGACACGCAGACTCACTCTACACCTTTCTGACAATAGCTCAATTAGATCTCATTTAAATATTCATGGAGACCTACTGGACACTATTCGTAATATACTTTTTGACAACACTAATATAATAGCATCATCTACATGCAAAAATAGGTTAAAAATAATGGAAGCCTTATTAATAAAAACAAAAAAAAAATAACACTTAATAATATCAGCTATAAACATGGAGACAATATCTTCACCGTATTTTGAAAAAAAAATGAAAACATTATATAAATACATACATTAAACAAACTATTTCTTATTTAACAGATAAAAGATTTTATCCTTGAAAATGGCTAAATGTATAGCCGAAAGCGCTCGGAAAAAAATAAAATTCTGACAGTTTTTATATAATTTATCATCTGAAAAGAAATACAAATATTAGAACACGAGAAATTATATAAGAAAATAAATCAAAGCACCTTGTCTGTCGTATTCAGGGAAATAGGCATGAAAGAAGAAGTGCTGCCTAAATACACACACACACACACTCACACACACACACACACACACACACACACACACACACACACACATATATATATATATATATATATATATACACTTTATTTTAGGATATTACATCGAAAAACATAAAAATCGCTACATAATTGCAGTCCTGTTTCGATACGCATCGAAACAGGACGGTAATTGTGTAGCAATTTTGGCATGTTTTTAGATGTTATATCCTAAAATAAAGAATATTGCTCTACTTTGTATTGAGCCCTTAGCTATATATATATATATATATATATATATATATATATATATATATATATATATATATATATATATATATATATGTATGCTTCGACACGTATATATAGGATCTTTTTTGTTAATTCACACCAAATAATGGAAAGTTATTTATTACAAATATTAATTCATCCCAATAAATTTAAAATCAAAGTTTGTTTTTTTTTAATTAAATTTTTGCCACTCTTTTTATATTAGAAATTTAAATTTAATTTTTTTTTTTAGTTTGCTATGAAGTTACTGGAGTTAATACAAGACTGCAATGACAATGAGAATAGCTTTTTGCGCTTCTTACTGGGAATAAATATTCTTTCTACGTCGATGATATGCTCTAAAGGACATGACATAAGTTTGAGTATAACAGATCAGCGTAAGGCCAAAACGAAGATTGAGTTCATGTCAAAATCGCAACATGATAGACTCTAATTTGTGGGAGTTCCTGTGGAGACGTACGGTAAAAACATTAACAGTGAATGCATTTTTGATCAAATTTTAAAGGACATTTCCGAATTTTGGTATGAATTTTAGGAAATATAAATTCTTTTTTATTTGTGATGAATTAATACATTGGGGTGAATTAACAGATATCTACTCAGTTTCCCAACCTAACGTAAACAAAGCAATTTCTAAAGAGGTGATGGATTTTATTTATTTATCCAACAGATGAGGATAACAGTCCAAATAATGTAAATAATACATGTCATCATAATACCTCATCTCAGAGATATAGAGGCCGAAACGTTGTGAACACAGCAATGAAGATGAAGATAACAGTCGGGATAATGTTAATAATACAAGTAATCATAATACCCCATGTCAGAGATATAGTGGCCGAAACGTTGTGAATATGGCAATGAAGATGGGGATAACAGCCCGAATAATATAAATAATGCATGTAATGATAAGACCTCATCTCAGAGATGAAAACACCGAAAAGTTGGAATATGGCAATGAAGATGAGGATAACAGTCCAAATAACGTAAATAATGCAAGTAATCAATATACCTCGCTCTGAGATATGGAGGAGGCCAATCCTTGGGAATATGGCAATGAAGATTAGGATAACAGTCAGAATAATGTAAATAATGCATGTCATCATAATACCTCATCTCAGAGATATAGAGGCCGAAACGTTGTGAATACGACAATGATGATGAGGGTAACAGTTCGAATAATGTAAATAATGCAACGATTGAGAAGCCTTAAAAACGAAGAAAAACCTAAAAACATTCTTCATTGGTTATAATTGTCTGTTTCTTTTTTATAAGTATATGTCAGAATACAGAAATATAGTAAGACTTGTACCACTAAATCATTATTAAGTAAAAAAAAAATCTGAAATATAGTTTCTGGCTTTAAATAACCAGCAAAAGGCTGCAGAAAACGAATCAAACACCCAAAAACTTTATAACTTGAGTGTCTCTTGGGGCTTGTGTTGTGTGAACATTTATAAAACAGAAAATATGTTTACGAAAAGTTCTCAACATGACCAAAAGTGCTGTTCCCTTCTTTTGCACATTTGTTCAGATTTTGGAAAGTTGTAGCGAAAACTTTTCAGCACCTCCGCCGTATGTGTGAATGTATATTAAGATAGGTAAAATGATTTACTGTGAACGTGTTTGCCTATATACATATATATAGATAGATATTTTAGATATGTAAAAAGATAAGTGTATGCCTCTAAAAATAATTAGGCCGACTTTGGGGGGTGCTCTTATTTATAAGCA
>OZ038508.1:15336464-15353964 GCA_964036315.1 Acanthosepion esculentum | reverse complement strand
TGCCCATCAGAATAAGCAAAGCCACAAATGCCCTTAAAAAAACTGTAGGGGATATGGAAATCAGACCACCTCCGGAAGATTAACGTCGGCTTCTTCCGTACTGACATTAGCACTGGAGAAAAGACTAAATAGTGTTTACACTGGAATGTGTAGGGCTGCTCTGAACTTCTCGTGGCGTCAACATATGTCAAACAAGATCTATGGCTAAATTCTTCTAATCTCGAAAACCATAATTTTAGGAAATTGCTAATACCATAAAGAACTCGTCTCTGATGTAAGACTATTAAAAAAGCAAAATTAGTAGAGTTAGACAAACAAAGACTTGTCAACCAACTACTAAATATTTAATTTGTTTTTGTTTTTAAGGCATATCAACCTCAATGGGTTATTTAACGCCAAAGAGATTTTTATTGTTGACAAGATTTTTTTCAAAAATGTATTGCTGGTATTAAAACCTATTTTTACACTTTTATAGTCTTTTGACACCTTGGGGGGGGGGGGGTTAAATATTAGCCCATAGTTTGGACCCTAACAGGTGCTACCACCCCGGGTCAGAGTGGACCTAGGAACACTAGCAATTAAGAGGTGGTTCCACGCTCCTCAAAACCTTCTGATCAGAGGCCTTGTTGCTGGATGTAGTTTATCGTCATACCCAAGACACGGATGTAGTTTATCGTCATACCCAGGACACAGATGTAGTTTGTCGTCATACCCAGGACGCGGATGTAGTATATCGTCTTAACCAGGACGCGGAGGTCATACACAAGACGCGGATGTAGTTTGTCGTCTTACTCAGGACGGTGGATATAGTTTATCGTCTTACCCAGGAAGCGGATGTAGTTTATCATCTTATCCAGGATGCAGATGTAGTTTGTCATCTTACTCAGGACGCGGATGTAATTTATCGTCATACACAGGACTTTGATGTAGTTTGTCGCCTTACTCAGGACGTTGAATATACTTTTTCGTCTGATCCCAGGACGCGGATGTCGTTTATCGTCTTTCTCGGGACACTGATGTGCTTTATCGTCATACCCAGAACGCGAATGTACTTTATAGTCATATCCAGGACGCGGATGTAGTTTATCGTCATACCCAGGACGCGGACGTAGTTTGTGTTACCCAGGTTGCGGATGTAGTTTACCGTTTTACCCAGGACGCGGATGCAGTCTGTCGTCTTACCCTGGACGCGGATGACCATCAACGAATAGATAACTGACGGTAGAGGATGTACCACGGGTGGTTCTGGGTGGACCTTACGGAAATTACCGCATTTCTTCTGGCCCTGGATGTCAGGAACAAGGAGGGGTATGTGAAGCCTCCACATTACTAGCAGGGGCTCGAGGTCAATGCAATCGTTTACGTATTTCGGTTGTGTATCAATTTCTGAGGCTCTGTGAATAATTTTCCTGTTCAATCAGTGATGATGTCAGTCCATTTTTGTCTCCTCGTTCTGCCTCTTTTTTGACTGTCTTGTAAAATGAAAAATTGTTAGCTTTTATGGCGTGTCCAAAACGTTTGCAAAAGTGAATATTTGTCTGCGTAGTTCATATATGGCAGCAGTATTTTAGTAGAAGTAAAACCTGAAGGCTTTAGTTGATAGTCGAACTAGGATCAATGGGAATAGAGAAGCCAGTGACGAAGCCTTGAGGAGTTTTGCTGTCATATGAAACCTAGTGAGACCTTACAGATATGACTGGTGTAGAAATATATAGTAACGGTATAAAAAAGCGAAAAGAAGAAAAGAAATGGAAAGCGTACACGACAGAGGAGGAGGAGGGGCGGATGGACTGGTTGGAATAGAGTTTAAAAGAACCAAGTACATCAAAATATATGATAGTGATAGGGTAAAAGTCAGTGAGTAAAAAAAAGAAAGAAAGAAAGAAGAAGACGAAGAAGATGGAGGAAGAGGAGGAGGAGTAGAGGAAGAAGAAGAAGAAGAAGAAGGAGGAGAAGAAGAATGAGAAGAAGAAGTTGAGGAAGAAGAAGGAGGATCAGAAGAAGAAGAAGCAGGAGGAGGAGGAGGAGAAGAAGAAGAAGAAGAAGAAGAAGAAGAAGAAGAAGAAGAAGAAGAAGAAGAAGAAGAAGAAGAAGAACAACAACAACAACAACAAGAACAAGAAGAAAAGAAGATGGAGGAGGAGGAGGAGGAGGAGAAGAAGAAGAAGAAGAAGAAGAAGAAGAAAGAAGAGGAGGAATAGGAGGAGGAGTAGAGGAAGAAGAAGGAGGAGGAGGAGAAGAAGAAGAAGAACAAGAAGAAGAACAAGAAGAACAAGAACAAGAACAAGAAGAAAAGAAGATGGAGTAGAAAAAGAAGATGGAGGAGGAGGAGGAGAAGAAGAAGAAGAAGAAGAAGAAGAAGAATAAGAATAAGAAGAAGAACAAGAACAAGAACAACAAGAAGAAGAAGGTATGTAAAATAGACAAATCTTAATAGAGAGCCCATAACGGTTTTTTTATGAGCACAAACAGAAATAAAGAGGGGAAAAATTATTGAAGAAGAAAAAAATGCCTGCAAAGAGAGGGAAACGAAAATCATGAAGAAGGAAATAAAAGAAAGAATAAAAAAGAATGGGTAAGAACGAGAATAAGAAAATACACATGAAGCGGTAGAAGAAGAAGAAGAAGAAGAAGAAGAAGAAGAAGAAGAAGTAGAAAGAGAAGTTGAAGAAGAAGGAGGAGGAGAAGACGAAGAAGAAGAAGAGGTGAAGAAGAAGGAAGAGGAGGATGGGAAAGAGAAGAAGAAAAAGAAGACGAAGTAGGAGAAGCAGAAGAAGTAGAAGAAGAGGAAGTTGGAGGAGTAGAAGAAGAAGAGCAAGGTGGAGGAGAAGAAGAAGAAAAAGAAGAAGAAGACGAAGACGAAGGAGGAGGACAAGAAGAAGAAGGTTGAGGAGAAGAAGAAGTTGAAGAAGATGAAGAAAGAGAAGAAGTTGAAGAAGATGTTGAAGAAGAAGAATAAGTTGAAGAAGAAGACGACGAAGAAGAAGTGAAGAAGAAGAAGAAGAAGCAGAAGAACGAAAAGAATAATAATAATAATAAGAAGAAGAAGAACAACAACAGCAACAACAAAAACAACAACAACATTGATGTTAGTGTTAGGCGATCTGAATCTGTAGGAGTTTAACAGCTCTGGCATCTGTTTCACGAATTAAGACGAAGAGATGGGAGAAGATTCTGTTAAGGGGTTTGCAATGGTTCCCAAATCGTGGGATTCAGCTAGTAATGATGGCTTTATCAAAGCAATTTGAAAAAAAAAAGAAAATGAAAAAAAAAAAGTGGAAATAAAAACATAAAAAAGCAGAAACAAACAACAAAAATAAACATGCAAATTTCATAAACAATTTACTATAAGAAAATCCGTTAAGCACACACACACACACACACACGCGCACACACACACATACACACACACGCACGCACACACGCACACGCACACAAACACACACACATGTATATATATATATATATATATATATATATATATATATATATATAAGATTATTTAAAGCGACATCGATGTTTCTTAGTAATAATTTCCAGTCTTCAGGGGTATTGGTTTTGAACGGTGTTTCTAATATGAAATAATTGGAAATACCGTTTAAATCCACAACCCCTGAAAACTGGCCCGTTGGAGTAATGGTTAGCGAGTCGGATTGAACAATCGGAGAGTCGAGTTCAGTGCATTCCCTTACGCGATAATACACTTGGGAAACGTATGAAGCCAACTCTTCTGCCAACCCCCTAGCCATGCGTAAATAACAGGTCAGATTGGGTTCTGGTCTAGGAGAAGGAAAACTCTGAATTAAAAACCTGACGAAGGACGGTTGGGGTCCCTGTGGCATGCTGTGCACCAGTTCTCTGTATTTGGCTCTTCCAAAAAGTGTGATCGGTTCTGCCCAAGCCTTCAACACTATAATCAAAAATCATGTGTGGGCAGAAGAGAGTAGTTTTTTTTTTAAAGAGGGAAGTTAATAACGCTTTAAATGACATACAGGTAAATATGAATTATTCTCACATGTTAAAAATCACTACCGATTCGCTGACCTAAAATAAAAAAATAAAAAAAAGAAGAAGAAGAAGAAGAAGAACAACAACAACAATAAAAAGAAGAAGAAGAACAACAACAACAACTAAAAGAAGATTAACAACAACAACAATAACAACAACAAGCGGAAGAAGAAGCAGAAGCAGAAGAACAAGAACAAGAACAGCAACAACAACAAAAAGAAGAAGGAGAAGAAGAAGAAGAACAACAACAACAGCAAGAACAACAAAAACAACAATAACAACAACAGGATGAAGAAGAAGCAGAAGCAGGAGTAGAAGAAGAAGAAGAAGAAGAAGAAGAAGAAGAAGAAGAAGAAGAAGAAGAAGAAGAACAACAACAACTAAAAGAAGAATAATAACAACAACAATAACAACAACAATAACAACAACAAGCGGAAGAAGAACAACAAGCTGAAGAAGAAGCAGAAGCAGAAGAACAAGAACAGCAACAACAACAAAAAGAAGAAGAAGAAGCAGGAGTAAAAGAAGAAGAAGAAGAACAACAACTAAAAGAAGAATAACAACAACAACAATAACACAACAAGCGGAAGAAGAGGAAGAAGAATAACAATCTGAAGAAGAAGCGGAAGCAGAAGCAGAAGAAGAAGAAGAAGAACAACAAGAACAAGAACAAGAAGAACAACAACAAAAAGAAGAAGAAGTACAACAACAACAACAACAAGCGGAAGAAGAAGTAGAAGCAGGAGTAAAAGAAGAAGAAGAAGAAGAAGAAGAAGAAGAAGAAGAAGAAGAAGAAGAAGAAGAAGAAGAAGAAGAAGAAGAAGAAGAACAACAACAACAACAACAGCAACAAAAAACTGAAGAAGAAGAACAACAAAAACAACAACAACAAGCTGAAGAAGCAGGAGTAGAAGAAGAAGATGAAGAGGCGTACAATGTATTTCCACAATATCACTACATTGGGGAAAAAAGCAAAAATTAAAAAAAGAAACAATTTCACCTTTCCTAAAGGAATGACTACTTTCTCAGGCCGATATGCACAACAACAAATATGTTGAAAAATCAAAGGAAATGATTGAATCCATCATTTCAACTTTTGGAGATGAATAATACAAACGTCCATCTCATATTTCAATCCAAGAAACTCTTTGTCTTTTTCGAGTATATTAAAAGACGTTTTCTAAGGTCTAAATGCCGAGACAGTTCAATTAAACTGTTATTGAACGTCTTTAAATTTAATAGTTTCCTTTCAAAGATGCTATATGACGCAATCAAAGATTTAGTATTCAATTTTTTTTAGTTAACTTGCTGAATATTTATGAGCAGTCTTAAATATGTAAATTTTGGGCAACTGTCAAATATAAACTTGTTGCAAAATAAAACCATCACATTTGCCTCGAATGACGAAACGCGTCGGCTAAACTAAGTATAGTTTTCCTTTTGTCTTTTCATTCATTTTGTCTCTTTTACAGATATACTCCATCTGACAATATCTACATTAGGCCTTTTCTCCCCACCCTCTCTCTCGTCTTTTCTTTTCATGTATACCATAAGGTTAGTAAAGGCTAATCAGACGAAAACATTTCATATATACATCGGTATTGTAAATTGGCTAGATTTTAAATTTGGATCATATAATCTTTTATTGTGCCTAATGTCACCACAAATACGTATCCACACGTTTCCGATGCTGACATCGGAAACGTGTGGATACGTATTTGTTGCTGTTGTTGTTGTTGTTGTTGTTGTTGTTGTTGTTCTTCTTCTTCTTCTTCTTCTTCTTCTTCTTCTTCTTCTTCTTCTTTTACTCCTGCTTCTACTTCTTCTTCCGCTTGTTGTTGTTGTTGTTGTACTTCTCCTTCTTCTTTTTGTTGTTGTTCTTCTTGTTCTTGTTCTTGTTCTTGTTGTTGTTCTTCTTTTTCTTCTGCTTCTGCTTCCGCTTCTTCTTCAGATTGTTATTCTTCTTCCTCTTCTTCCGCTTGTTGTGTTATTGTTGTTGTTGTTATTCTTCTTTTAGTTGTTGTTGTTGTTGTTCTTCTTCTTTTACTCCTGCTTCTTCTTCTTCTTTTTGTTGTTGTTGCTGTTCTTGTTCTTCTGCTTCTGCTTCTTCTTCAGCTTGTTGTTCTTCTTCCGCTTGTTGTTGTTATTGTTGTTGTTATTGTTGTTGTTATTCTTCTTCTTTTAGTTGTTGTTGTTGTTGTTGTTGTTGTTGTTGTTGTTGTTCTTCTTCTTCTTCTTCTTCTTCTTCTTCTTCTTCTTCTTCTTCTTCTTCTTCTTCTTCTACTACTCCTGCTTCTGCTTCTTCTTCATCCTGTTGTTGTTATTGTTGTTTTTGTTGTTCTTGCTGTTGTTGTTGTTGTTCTTATTCTTCTCCTTCTTCTTTTTGTTGTTGTTGCTGTTCTTGTTCTTGTTCTTCTGCTTCTGCTTCTTCTTCAGCTTGTTGTTCTTCTTCCGCTTGTTGTGTTATTGTTGTTGTTGTTATTCTTCTTTTAGTTGTTGTTGTTGTTGTTCTTCTTCTTCTTCTTCTTCTTTTACTCCTGCTTCTGCTTCTTCATCCTGTTGTTGTTATTGTTGTTTTTGTTGTTGTTGTTGTTGTTGTTGTTCTTCTTCTTCTTCTTCTTCTTCTTCTTCTTCTTCTTCTTCTTCTTCTTCTTCTTTTTGTTGTTGTTGCTGTTCTTGTTCTTGTTCTTCTGCTTCTGCTTCTTCTTCAGCTTGTTGTTCTTCTTCCGCTTGTTGTTGTTATTGTTGTTGTTGTTATTCTTCTTTTAGTTGTTGTTGTTGTTGTTCTTCTTCTTTTTATTCTTGTTGTTGTTCTTCTTCTTCTTTTTGTTGTTGTTGTTCTTTTTCTTTTACTCCTGCTTCTTCTTCCGCTTGTTATTCTTCCTGTTCTTCTTGTTGTTGTTCTTGTTCTTCGGCATTTTGCTGTTGTTGTTGTTGTCCTTCTTTTTTCTTCTTCTGTTACTCCTGCTTCTGCTTCTTCTTTATCCTGTTGCTGTTATTGTTGTTGTTGTTGCTGTTGTTGTTGTTGTTGCTGTTGTTGTTGTTGTTCTTCTTCTTCTTCTTGTTTTTCTTCTTCTTCTTCTTTATGTCGTATCCTTTCAAAATCTGGGCTATCAAGACACTCCATCATTTCCTGTAGCTCCTTGTAAATTTTGTCTTTTGCTATCTCTCCTAATCCCTGTTTTGCCAACCATTTAAATAAGCTCTTTAGGTTTATTATTCGTTACTTTCCCGCTGTTCCCCTTGCCTTCAGTATGCCCTGTGAGTATCACATTTTATAAGCCCTCTTCCCTTATTATATGACTGAAAAAATTCCAACTCCCTCTTTACGATGTTACGTCTTTTTTGTCTCCATTTTCGCTAAAACTTCATCATCGCTCACATGTTCACTCCATGATATCGTCAATATGTCTACTGTCTCAAGTCTTTTCTTAATTTATGATCAGATTTTCCAGGATTCTCTGACATGCAGGAGAACCGATATTACGTAGCAGTACAGCACTTTTCTTGGTTTCTATAGAAATTCTTGTTTTTTAATACTTTGCTTAGCTTTTTTAAGGCATCTTTCCCTATCCTAATCCGCCTTTGGATTTTGGTGTCGCATTTCCGTCCTCTGTTAAAACGTTTCCTAGTCTGTCTATATTTCTGAGATTAGGTATAGTAACTATTTAAACTACATCGTTCGGACTGTTGTCCTCATCTTTATTGCCCTATTCAGCCGTTGTACTCTCCGACCTTCTTCAGGTGATATACTTTGGAATTTTGAACCGAACCTTAAATTTTGTTCATTGGGGTAGATTGTTCTAAGTCCACATGCCAGGGCAGTTTTGGATATCTCAGCTAGTTCCATTTAGTAATTCAACTCTGCAAGTTTTTTGTACACCTCTATCGTGGTCGGTTTTTGAACTCACAACTTGGGTTAAGTTACTTTTTAGATTACTCAACTAACGCTTTTATCCACTGGTCTATGTGTCTTGAATAAGGCCGGAGCATAAAACGGCCGAAATATCGCGAATATAGCAATAAGGCTGAGTACAGCAATCTGAACGATGTAAATAGTGTAAATTGTTACAATACCTCATCTCAGAAATATAGACAGGCCCTGAAGAAGACTGGAGCGTACAACAGCCGAAACCTTATGAATATGGCAACAAAGACGAGGACAACAGTTCGAATGATGCAAATAGTGTAAATACGTTTCCTAATTATTCAAATTGCTGTATTTGCTTTTTTTTGCCATTAGCCGATTGGTAACTTCTTTTGACTTGCAATTATACATTCTGTCTTCTTACAATTGAGGTTTTATCCTTTCTTTTAAATTTCCGTTGCTACCATCTTTCGGAGCTTCTGTCATTTCCTTTCTGTCACGTGCATATCTAACGTTAAGGTTGTGGCTACCAATAATGAATCCTTGTAGGACTTTTAATTCTCTCAGAATCGCCTCACTATAAAGGTTGAATAAGTCTGGCGAGAAGACACATCCTTGTCTTACAACCCTTTCTATTTTTGTATATTTACTGAATTCATTTTCTATCCGTATGCAATATGTCATCGTACAGAACCTGGTCTTCGGGCATGGGAATATTCATGTGACTACTTCTTTTTCTTCGACGTACTGCGTCCGTTCATGACTCTCCAAAATTTCTTCTACTTTATAGCTCTTAATACATTTTGTCTTGTTGTTATCTCTCCTAAACCCTATTCTGCCACTCATTTGACCAAACTCGCTAGCCCTTGTCTTCAATCTGTCCTCTGTGTATAAAATTTGCCAAGCCGTCTTTCCTCATTATGCACTTTAGATATTTCAACTCTATTTCTTATGTTAAGTATGTGTCCTTTTTTCCTTCTATTTTCTTCAAAACTTACTCATATGTTCCATCCATAGTATTCACCGCATCCTTCTGTAAAAAAAACATTCCCGCTGCTTCAAGTCTCTTCTTTATCTATGAGGAGATTATCCAGTATTCACTGTCATATAGGAGGACTGACAGTGCTGTAGTCTTTTCATTTATTCTTATGAAATTTTCCTGTTTCTTAATACTTTGCTTAGTATTTGGAAGGCACCTTCTGCTATCCCAATGCGACATCAAATTTCAGTGTTTCCCTTTCTGTCCTTTGTGAAATAAGTCCCATATATTTAAATTTTTGTACTTTTTTATTTTATTATGTCAAATTTACAATTTTCACCTTGGATGTTCCTTTTCCTGGCAACCATGCATTCTGTCTTCTGTCAAACGATGATTAGTCCTTTCATCTAGCTTTCCTTAATTAACTTTTCCTGTGTCTGCTATCGACACTGTGTCACCTGCATAAATTTTGACCAGCAATAATGAATCTTGATAAGACTTAGAATCGCCTCACTTTAAAGGTTGGATAAGTCCGGTGAGAAGACACATTCTTGTCTTACACTCCTTTGTATATATATATCAGTCGTGCAGGATACACACTTCGGCGATCATGTATCTTTCGATACACGACTGACAAGACAGATATTTTCCCGCAGTAGGTTGCCATTTCTTTCTGCGTTAGACCAGTTGCCATCCAAGGCTATAGAACCTAGTCTATCCTGCTATTTCACCATAGCTAGGGAGGAAAGAAGAAGAGTATTCATACCTTTCCCAAGGGTATTAGTACATAAGGGAATGTAATGGATTCGACTGGAATTAGAACTCGGCTCTCCGATTTTTCAATCCGAGCCGATATCCATTAGTCCAACGTAACAAATCAACACATGGCATCAAGTTCCCCAAACAACCCTCTGCAGGTTTTGAATTCAGAGTTGTCCTCCTAAATCAGTTGCCATCCAAGGCTATAGAACCTGGTCTGTCCTGCTATTTAGCCATAGCTAGGGAGGAAAGATAGAAGAGAATTCATACCTTTCCCAAGTGTATTAGTACATAAGTGAATGTAATGGATTTAACTGGTAAGTCAGTCAGTCAGTTATGTGCCATGCTTGATACACACTTAGGCGATCATGTATCTTTCGATATATGACTGACGAGGCAGATTTTTTTCCCGTCGTAGGTTGCCATTTTTTTTCTACGGTAGACTAGTCTGAACCCGGTCTGTCCTGCTGGGTAGAAGAAGAGGATTCATACCTTTCCCAAGGGTATTAGTACGTAAGTGAATGTCATGGATTCGACTGGAATTCGAACTCAGCTCTCCGATTTCTCATTCCGAGCCGCTATCTTGCCTCCCGTATATATACTGAACCCATTTTCTATCCATTTGAAGGTGGTTTGCTCCCAGCATAGGTTCTGGATTATTCTTATATCCTTCACAAATATATTAATTACCTGGCAATTCCATCAGTTCTTTGCGACGTACTTTACCAAACGCCTTTGCATAATCTTTAAACAGACATACATGCATTTGTATTGTTTGTGAACATAAATATTGTTTTCCTTGTTCCAGTGTCTTTAACGGAACAGAACTGTTCTTGTCTTTTTTTACGGTCTAATCCTACTACCCGCTCTACACATCTATGTGCTCAAAATAATATTTATTTTGCTGTAAAATAAAAAAATATTCATGTAACATATACGCCTTATATGCTAATAAAAACAGAGAGTTCATTTATCTATATATATGCGTATGTGTATGTACGTATGTGTACGAGTCTGTGTACTTGCATGCATACTTACATGTGTGTGCTCCGGTATGCGTACATTCGTCTGTGTATGAAGTACGTGGTAATATAAAGTCTTGCTGTATAATGTATTCCTGTCGATTCTTACAAACGACCAAGATGTTTACAGCCCGTGCGATATAATGGCTAAATTAAACATCTGTCTAAATCCATAAAAATCGTAGCATCTGTGAACATTTTACAAATAAATCGTTCTTCCAGACCTTTACATAACAGGAGAAGGAAGTTCGCCAAGGGAGGTGGTTTGGTACGAGTAGGGAAGACGCGTAAGGCTCGAGGCAACCAAATGTAAAATGGTAGTGTGGGTAGCGCCGGTGGCGGGAAATCCGAGAATATAGATGGGGTAGGACTGGGAAGTAAATCTGGGTGGTAAATAGATATTGCACATGCGCAGCCAAGTGGGAGGAGCGAGTACTTTGAAGGTCAGCGCTCAAGTCGACCGAAGGTGATAAATTATGAACGAGTTTCCCGCCTTCAAACCGAGATATGACAATCTTTCATAAACACGCCCCGATTAGACGAATATGTTTGAACGCCATTTTATTTTTAGCCTATCAATCTTGTCATTGTTTAGTAGGGCGTTTAGTGAAATTTAGCATTCATTCCGTCCGCCATGTTTTTTTTCTTCTTAAGACATTAACCTAGCAGACGTTTCTTTTTAATGAAGATTTCTTTCGTTTTTTTCTTTTCTTGTCAAGCCGATGATCGCATATATAGTTTGTATTTTCTGTAATATTCTCGAGCGAATTATATATGTATATCTGTTATTCATTTTTAAGGCACAGCAATTTAGGACAAATGCTACCATGTTGCACAGAAATTTTCTCATATCAAATCAGAAAAGCGAGAGCAGATAGGCGGGCTAGAGGAAAGGATGAGTAGAATAGTGGATGGATCAAGGCAACTGAAGATGTCGATTGACATTACATTTGAATAGTTGGAGATTATAGCTATCAGGGAAACGGGAAAAGGGAAGGGTGTTCCACAGGCTAGAGGTGCGAGATATGAAGCTATTGGAGTAGAAGAGACGGCTACATTTAACAGTTTCGACAGTGAAAGGGTGAGAGTGAGATGCCAGCCTCGTAGGACGCTTGAATTCATGAAGTCTGGGAACCAGCGAAAGCAGCTCATCGGAGCAATTACCATGAAAGTATTTGTAAAAAAGACAGAGAGAGGCGACGGCACGTCAGTGAGGGAGCGATTGCAGACGAGATGCCAGATCAGGGCCAATTACATCTGTTTACCCATTCAATTAACAAAGTAATGGATTAATTAAATTTTTAATTTTTAGACCTTACTATTATTAACAGTTTCACATGTTAGATTTAAACATACTTTTACGTTATAATATTAGTTTCCCATGCTATAAATTTGACAGCATATTTAAAATTGATATTTTCTAAAAGGCCTACTATTACCAGATGATTTTCATGCCACAGTAAAGAACATAGAGGAACTCCCACAGAAGGTTGCAGAGGAAAGCGAGAAGAAAGGACTAAATATCAATTCCAAGAAGATATAATGCTTGATTGTCAGCTATGCGAGAAATACGAATTAGAGATGTCAAAATCAAGCAAGTAAAGAATTTAAAATAACTAGGAAGTGTTTTAAAAGAGAACGGAAATAATTATATTTTGGTTCTCTTGATTCATAATCCTTTCAGTGGGTTTCTAGATAACTTGGCGGCGCCCATCTCCTCTCCAAGATTAGTGCTATCAATTAAATGACATTTCTCCCATAGAACCTTAGGATCATAGTTTGGACCCGCTCCAAAAGTAAGCATAACATACAGAAATAATAATAATAATAATAATAATAATAATAATAATAATAATAATAATAATAATAATAATAATAATAATAATAATAATAACACCACCCTGACCCGGTTACGGAGATAGGACCTGTTACAATTCTATGGGACTACACAATACACACTGACAGAACAATCAAACCAACCGCCCATACATTGTTATTAAAGACCACAAACAAAATAAGTGCCTCCTTATTGATATGGCAGTCCCTGCAGACTGCAATGTATCGTTGAAGATATTCGAAAAACTGTCAAAATACAGAGACCTTGAAATAGAAATCTCAAAAATGTCGCACATGGGAACATCAGCAATCCCTGTTGTAGTTGGAGCCCTTGGACTGGTTGGAAAAGATTCCAGTAGACTAATTGAAGGGATCCCTGGAAGTCCATGCCTCAAAGCGATACAAAAAATTGTTCTGACAAGTACAGCCCACACTTTACGAAGGGCTTTATCTATGTAATTATTATTATTTTTTTCTTTGCAGTGGAAAGTGTTATGATACCACTTCTAACCTTGTGTCTCTATGCGGGACCCGGAAAGAAATGTGTAAACACCAGAAGAGCTATAAATTACAGGAACTTGTGGAGAGTCATGATCGCCCACTTCCGGAAGCACATAGAAGTGTCAACATGTGTATTTTTCGAACTATTATACAGATATATAATAATACTGGTGAGTCATGTTTACTATGTAATAGCAATAAAAAACTAATCCCCCACTTTATATCAAATAGATAGAATCATATATTAATACTAGTTTATCCATATCATCAATTATTATGTCCTAATTCAATGTGGGGATCAGTTTTTTACTTAATAACAGTAGAAAACCGACCCTCCCACTTTATGCTGAGTAAAATCTAAGTTTAGTTTACTCATGTAAGAAACTGATGGCATATTTAAAATTGATATTTTGTTTAAATCCTTACAAAAAGATTTTTAAATTTAATAAAACTAAAAAATTTAAATAAAACTTTGAATGTATTTTCCACTTCTCCCGAATCTGTCGCCGTTTTCAAACAGCCCAGCTTTGTCCCACAAAAGACACACCCATGATTCAAAGGGAGATAACTCCATAAAGCATAATATTATATATATGACAGACAAAAATATTATTGAGCTAATCGTTATATTTAGTGACTACACATGGCTGAACAGACATTCATGTTTCTTTATACAGTGGCTCAATCTGTGTATATGGTCTGTACATTCCACACGGTCTAAAAAAAAACATAGACGTCTACTCAAACACGTATATTTATTAAAATTTGTACCAATAGTAATAATAATTAATGGCTGCTTATAAATAACATACATTAATTCTTTAGTAAAATGATATACAAATACACTTAGTGTTATATATATATATATATATATATATATATATATATATATATATATATATATATATATATATATATATATATAAATAAATATATATATATATATATATATTATATATATATATATATAAATGCCTGTTTCATTAAGTAATATAGGCAAGTTTTGTCTATTTTTTTAAGTAAGTTCCTTTCATATTGTCTGATAAACTTAATCCCATTATCATTGAAAGACGAAAGGAAAACACCATATTGATACATGTTTAAATCCAATCTAAGCTTTCGGCTTACATAAGCCATTATCAAAGATGACAATTTCCATATATCAACCAATACACGGACGAAACAATAATGATAGTCTGTTTTTGTTGCATGAAAAATTTCAAATCAACGACAAACTTGTGTATACGAGACGCGGAAGCGAAAATCGCGTCGCAGCTCATGACGTCACACTTGAACATGCGAGAGTGAAAACGAGAAGTATTAACTATGGGAAGCCGTTGGTATAAACCACTGGCTTCTATTAACCATTATAGGCATTTCAATGCTAATGTTATTAAGCATGGTAATATTTTGCATACGCAGTTCGGCTTACTATACCAACAGAATAAGGGGGCAAGTCGAGAATGAGTTATTAACAGTGAATTGTCTTCTAGTGAGTCTTAGTGACAGTGTTAATGTTAATGCCTGTTAATACATACGATGCCTATACGGTTATGCATATATACAAATTCAACGACCGTTGGAAGAAAGTTGTTACCATTTCCATCTTCCTATTTAACTGAATTTGGCTTTAGTGCTGTAAATGATTTGTTATTGAAGAAAAGAAATCGACTGGATATCACTAAATGAGGAGACTTGAGGCTTAAACTGACTAAATTGGTGCCTAATATAAAATCTATCTGTAGAAGGTATGACGCACGAGTGTCTCACTAACAGTAATTTTGTGATGAGTTCAAATTTCCTTTTGCATTCATGATTAAAATGATCAAAGCATATTACAGAATAAGATTTCATTCAAATATTTTATATTTCTGCTTTGCAGTTCTCTATTATATGTTCTGAAACTATTTATATTTAACTGTCTTTTGTTTTTTTTCAATTTTTACTCTTTCATGGACGCCATGGTTTTTTGAGGTTTGTTTAGAGACCAAGATAAGGGGATTTTAAACTTCCTTCACGTGAATTGCAATAAAATTTTGACCAAGTAAAATTTAAACACTACGGGAAGGAACCAGAATTTTAGAAATACCAAGGTGGGGCATGGCCCAAAAACCACTGCCCTAGCCAGAGAGGAGAATAAATAGGTTCATATATATCCAAGAATATTTGGGCGAAAACGCAACGTCTTCGCGTGGATTTGAACTCGAAAGGAAGTTGATTAGCGTTTTCTATATAGACAATAACATTAGTATGTTTTTCATTCTCGCTTTCTTATCATTCATTCATTCATTCATTCATTCATTCTTTCTTTCTCTCATTCTTTCTTTCTCTCATTCTTTCATTCTTTGTTTCTTTGTTTCTTCGTTTCTTTCTTTCATTCTTTCTTTCTTTTTTCTTTCATTCATTTTTTTCTTTCATTCATTCTTGCTTTCTTTCTTTCATTCTTTCATTCTTTGTTTCTTTGTTTCTTTCTTTCATTCATTTCTTCTTTCTTTCATTCTTTCTTTCATTCATTTGTGCTTTCTTTCATTCTTTCTTTCTTTCATTCTTTCATCCATTTTTTCTTTCATTCTTTCATTCTTTCATACATATTTTTCTTTCAGCTTTCTTTCCCTCATTCTTTGTTTCTTTGTTTCTTTATTTCATTCTTTCATCCATTTTTTTCTTTCGTTTTTCTTTCTTTCATTCTTTCTTTGTTTCTTTCTTTGTTTCTTTCTTTCATTCTTTCATTCATTCTTCTTTTTTCTTTCATTCTTTTATTCATTCTTTCTTTCTTTCGTCCATTTTTTCTTTCATTCTTTCTTTCTTTCATTCTTTCTTCCTTTCTTTCTTTCTTTCTTTCATTCATTCATTTTTCTTTCATTCTTTTATTCATTTTTCTTTCTTTCTTTCTTTCTTTCTCCCATACCCCCCTAGAAAGTTGTTCTGCACCGTTTTTTGTCATTGTTGCGTACAATCTTAGTTGCTCAGTCCAACTTTCCGTGTCGATAACCTCTACGCTGCGAGTGCATCATTTATCTTTTAGCCAAGTCTCATCACAAATCTCGTAATCCATTAAGGCCGTAGAGATATAATGTACGTCACACATAGTAGCTGCAGTGTGTCTAGGGCAAGATAACCTGACGGAGCTCATCCCTCCTGAACATCGGGCACCTTCGAAACTCTCCTTTCCTTTCCTAAATTCTGTTGCCCACATTTGCACTGTTGTTAAAGCTGGTGCGTCATCCTCTAATATACACCCTTGTGCAAAATAAATCGAAACAACCGCTTTAGTTTCCTTTATTTCACCATACGGTCAGTTTTAGACCCACTAGAGTGACAGCATGTAATCAATTTCTATTATTTCCTCAGATTAGGTCATTTGCAGCGGTGTGCAGTAATATTAATCTATTTTCGGTCTGTATGATGAAATTTGTTTGGCCTTGAAAATGATTGCGTCATCCGTGATTGCATCAGATTTTTATCACGCCCAGACACTATTGTCTCGACTGTCAATTAATTGTCCTACGGCCATTGACTACAATGGACGTTGCTCCAAGGAAGAGTACAAAAATTGTAACGCTTGCACGAACACACTAGAAAGCCTTACCAATGAGTAAATTAAAGTACTCTAGATTTGACCTGGAAACTCTCCTGATTTAAATCCAATCGAGAATCTGTGGTCAATCTGCAAGAAACGACTTCGTGGAATGTACATACAAAGTACTAACATGTGCACTGGGTCATGTTTCATTGGAAAAATACGAAAACAAAAGTAAATAATAAATAGTAATTTTTTCACCCCAATATACTTTGTTTGTTTTTCTTTTTTAAAAAATAATTTATTTTATTAATCTTGATTTAGCTCTGTTGAGCGAGGTTCGAAACCGGTTAGCCGAACCCGTTTTTCATTTTTATTTTTTATTATCATCATAAGTGGTAATAATAAAATTAATGTTTGCCTGTTTATGGCAGTTATAAAGTTTTGTACCACTAAACATATCTTTAAATAATAATTTAATTATTCGTTTTGTTTCAATGAATTTCCACAAGGCTGTAGTAACCATGTCTGCGTGAATGTCTTCGGGGGCTAAACGATTTTTCATTGCAGTTTCTTGATAACATTACGATGTTAAATTTTGTCCATTTCCAAGAGAAAGTTTTGCTAAAGTCTTGAAGTCTTCTTTGAAGAGTTAAATGCCAATTTACCTGTAAAGAAACAAAGGTGTTATTAATAAAAAGAGTTGAAATTAATGCATACCCTAGAATCAGTTCTTCATAGTGCGCCAAGGAACTTTTCAGGTCATCCTCGTATAACTTGATATAGGAAGATAGGTTATCCCTCTGACCACATAAGGATCTTCATGGGTTTTTTTAGTATACTGCTAGCCCACGCATTCATTTCGTTAAACAACGATAGTATTTCGATGAAACTCTTATGGCCGTTTGCACGAAATATTTAGCTTTCCTACCTCGGTATGTTTACATGGCATCACTAACGTGATCCTGTGGATAATTGAAGTGAATGAATTTAAATTAGTAATCGAT
>OZ038508.1:15283964-15333964 GCA_964036315.1 Acanthosepion esculentum | reverse complement strand
GGCTCTGTGGGTGTTGACCTAACACAGACGTGCCTGAGCGAGAGTCTGCAGTAGTGATTGGCTAGCCGCCCTAGTAGGCAGGTATCCTCGAATACGAGTGGACATCCATTATATGTGTGTGTGTTTGTGTGTATTTGTGTGTGTGTTTGTGTGTGTGTGTGTGTGTTTGCGTGTATGTTTGCCTGTGTGTATGAGTGTGTGTGTATTTATGACTGTTTTGAAGCGAGTTTATGCTTGTTTCTAACGCGGTTTGAACAGCAGCCTTTGTCACCAGTGGAAAATTCTCTGACCCCCTAAGTCAAACCAAGATTTGGCTTCTCATTTTCAAAAATATTTCGTTGTTTTTTTTTATCTTTCTTTCTTTCTTTCTTTCTTTCTTTCTTTCTTTCTTTTTGACAAGAGTAATTGCCCCTTTTTTTTGGCAACTCCACACACCTTTGTTTATTTATTTTTTTTCCATTTGAAATCAATTTTTCCTTGGAAAATTCTCTCTCTCTAATCTGAAAATATCGGCAAAGTAAATAAACAGTGTTATTTTCCTTTTTACCATTGACCGCTTTTGCCTGTTCCCTTGGGGTTCTAATTTGACCTTTTTTCCCATTTCCTATCGTCTAAGTGATCTTCCAGGTAACCTTACCTTTTCTCTCTTTGCGAAGTCGCTTTTAAAGTGGCATCATTCCTTTTTTGTTATTTTCTTAATATTTACCTTTCAACGCTTAGGCTGACACAAGGTCACTGGTGTTCAGTTCAACATGCTAGAAATTATGTACCTCCAATAATTCGGTATACCTAAGGTTTAAATGAATTTTCATAAATGAAAAATCTTTCTTGAAGCTATGATTTTAGCTTTAATTGAAACCTAAACGATTAAATTTTCTAATTCCAGAAAGCAAAATACTGTGTATTTCAAATAGAAATTAGAATAATTTTAGTCGAGTCATTCTTTTTCAGAAAAAGAAAACAAAAACAAAACAACCGAAACAGCCATATTGACATAGTTGTAAACAAAAGTTAATTCACAGCTTTAAAAATCTTACAAAAATAAAATATATATTTCTGAAATGTTATTTGCAGAAAATTAGCAAATTTTAAGTTAAATTAATCTGTTCTGAAACAAATATTACTTACTTATAACATAAAATGTTGTATACAAGCATTTCTTAACCATGGGTTTTTGTTATTCTCACGTCTCCATCGATATATTGATGGCCTGTGGTGTTGGCAGGTTAAGTATGGTGGATCAGAATTGACATAAATTTACAAATTGTAAGAAAAACGTTTTTTTTTTGTTTTTTTTAAATGTCCACGTAATTTAAAAAATACTAACAAAATATTTTTGGCAATTATCTAATATTTTATTGAATTTTCTTGGGTATTTAACCATACGTTTGAAGACTCTTTCTATAAATATAATAAAATTTAAAATACAAATAAAAAATTCTCAAATTGATAACATTACATAAATTTTGAGTTATGTCTATAATGGTATTTTATTAATTGTGTCAGTCATTTAATTAAAAATTTAGTGTCCGAGATAATACAATAATTTAATAACTGAGATAATATATTAAATAAATTTATTAACTATTATATTATCACAGTTATATTTTTAATTTAATAACTGAGATAATATATTATATTAGTTATAATATTACGTTTAATTCGATAACAGATAATGTAATAAAATGCAATGATAGAGGTAACTCAATAATTTGAAATTTTATTGTTTTATTATTATTATTATTAATTTATATTTTTTCAGATTTTATTTTTTTCATTTTATTCTTTATTATTAAATGTTATATCCTGATTATTATGAAATGTTAAAGTTATTTTATTTATTAAATTTTTAAAGTAGTTAAATCTTATTATTACTTAGGTACACTTATTTTATTTAAGCATAATCCAAATGGCCGTTTTTCTCTCAGAAGCTAAATGAAACAATTGCCGACAGCCGTAAGGTAATGTTTATTCACAAGGGAGACAATCCTTGGAAAACGTGACATTTAAACGATAATATCCCAACATACTAAAAACAAAGGAAGTCATTTAGACACACAAAAAATGATTTTAATTATTTAAAATTTATTTGGTGTGATGATTATAATTAAGCCTTTTAATTTTCACTTAGTCAAAATTTATTAATTGATGAGTCTTTAATTAATAACTTAATAACCTAACTTTGGCGATGCTTGGAAGAATTTTTAAAACATCTTTGTAACTTTATAAATTAAAAAGGAAAATGCAAACAGTTCTTGTAAGAATTCATTATTCATCGAAAATTCATTTTTCATCAGACTATAAAATCCTTAATATATATAATATTATTTAAAAACATTTTTATGTTTAACATTCTTTTTATAGATACAAGTATTTAAGTAAATGCTCTGTTTATAATAAACAGTATTAAATAACATTTACCGGCCTTAATGTCCGAGAAATTCTCACAGAAAATATTCGTCCTCCGACAGGATTCGAACCTGTATCCTATACGGAACAGTCAAATGGCCTGAGGTGCCTTTTTAACCGATTCGGCAACTGAGGATCGTTCGGTTGGCAAGGTCGAATATTTTCTATGAAATGTCTTTAAATAATTGTCGGACTTTGTCCATTTCATAATATATAATATTATATATATATTATTAATAAAAGCAATTAAAAAATTATCTAATTAAATAATTAGATTTTTTATTGCAGTTTTTCTTTTTCGATTTGGATCAGATTTTCTGTAATTTGGTTAGTGTTTGAAAAAAAAATGTTCATTTACATTCTCAAGAGAGTCCTACTTTTAACTAATAAAAAGCATTTCGTTGATGATTTTAAATTTTAGAAAATTCCATGAAATTAAGTAAGTGGAGGCTAACAGATGTAAAAAGATATTTACCAAGATTTTCTAAAATTTATAACTTAAAAAATAAACGTATTCATTTGAGAATAAGTCCTGAAAATTTCATTAAAATCCAATAATTATTCCATTTTTGCTAGATTTTCCAAATTTATGTGTTATTTTACCAGAAAACCTCGCGAAGATCATCATTACCAGCTCTGTTATGCCGTTGATACAGAAAAAACCAAGATTTTAACCCAAATTTTGTAAGTGTCAGAAAGGAGTAAAAATTTTTAAAAAAATAATTAAAAAATACTTTGGTCTTTTCTCTTAATAACAATATAAACAGTTTGACGGTAAAACGTTGATTTTATTAAGTTTCGGGGCTTCTGCATCATGCTATGCAGTTTTTTTTAGCGAAAAAGTGGAGTTACCTACTAGAAATTAATTTACGGCGAGAAACAGATTAACATATCTATCTATCTATCTATCTCAGTTATTTCATATCTATCTATCTCAGTTCTTTCGTATGTATGTATGTATGTATGTATGTATGTATGTATGTATCTATCTATCTATCTATCTATCTATCTATCTCAGTTCTTTCATATCTATCTATCTCAGTTCTTTCATATCTATCTATCTCAGTTCTTTCATATCTATCTATCTATCTATCTATCTATCTATCTATCTATCTGCCAGTTCTTTCATATCTATCTATCTATCTATCTATCTATCTATCTATCTATCTATCTATCTATCTATCCCATTCTGTTCATATCTATCTATCTATCTATCTATCTATCTATCTATCTATCTATCTATCTATCTATCTATCTATCTATCTCTATGTGGATTAACTGAATCAGACAGACGTGGCTCCATAATATTATCTACACATTAAATTGAAGACAGGTTTGGTGATCGTTCCCGCCAAGGAGGTTGTTAAAAATCTTGCAGAGCACAGCTCAGTTATGAAGTGTGGCCCGGCGTTACCACGCACTGTTATATCAAACTCTTTCATATTGTAGAAAAGGAAGCAGAACATGTAAAATAATATTTTAGATTTGAATGGGGCTATCGAACGGTTTTCCCACAGGCACTGAACATGAGCGAGAATTGTAATTTATTCGACTACACACCACGATTCATGGTGTTGGACCTCGTTCTTTTCCACGGTGCTGACAGTGGAAGGATCTTCAGACCGTGGGTCATCTTAGGGACTCTCTCTTCTCCTCCTAAATTCAGCTGCCCACTTTTGCGCTATTGATAAAGCTAGAGCATCATCCTCTAATATAGCAACCATGTCACTATAAATGTCCTTAGGGATAAACCTTAGCAGATACTTGATAACACCATGGTGTCAAATTTTGTCTATTTTCAAGTTCTTTCCTTTGAACAGTCAGCTATCAGTTTACCTTGATAGAAACAATGCACTTATTAATAAGAAGAACTGAAATTAATATATGCAAGATATTACATCGCTTACTATATTTTCCTTCATATGATCTTTTGAGCTCACCCTTGGGAAAACAATAATTACGTACAAAATTTTAAATTATTTCAAGATAAAATAAGAATGTAATGTTTATATTATTGAAACCATATTTAAACTTGCCCTTTTTTGTGTTAAAATAATGTTTACAATAATGTTTAATAATGGTTAATAATGTTTAAAATAATGTTTAATAATGTTTAAAATAATGTTTAATAATGGTTAATAATGTTTAAAATAATGTTTAATAATGGTTAATAATGTTTAAAATAATGTTTAATAATGGTTAAAAATGTTTAAAATTATGTTTACATACAGAACAGTGAAATCTGACATTAAACATATTATAATCATCTTAGAAAAATTCATATTTCCCGTTAACAAAGTTTATTATAAAAAAGTTTATTATTTATATCATATTTCCTCCTCCTTTGAACCAAAAAGCGTTTCTCCGTGACTTCTGGCTTTTTCCAAATCGAAAATCGCCATTAACAAGATTGCGATGAGGAAACCGATGGCGATCCCGAAATAGGACTTTGCTGGATGTTTTTAAAAAGTATAACACTGTGATAAATATGTAAGATTCAGAGGAAAGTTATTCGAAATAATCTAAAACGATGTGGCCATAGCTAAGTTTGTTTTATTTAATATTAAATGCCCTCAACAAATTCCGGACAGATTTCGTGGAAGGCATTAAAAAATTGAAATGATTGCCTAAATGAGAGTGAAACATTGACGATATTTGTTCAGGGGAACAGAGACAGAGAAATTAAGAAAAGTGATATGGGAAGAAGGAAGAGTTTTGGGAAAAACGTTTTAATTAAAAAGGTAAAAATGTGCTTAAATAATGCATATACTTATCTTTTTTCTCTGATCGCTTATAATAATGCATACAAAAATAATTTATAAATAATCGCGAAATATAAATTGAAATCATATTCTTACTTTCTTGAATCAGAAATAATTTGGGCCTGCTTTGTCTGATCGATTTATAATGAATTTAAATATCAAATTGAGCCCCTTTTTAAATTTGAGGAAATTAAAAGTTTATTATTTATATCTATATATACGAATTTGTTAAAAATGCAATAAAGTTTTGCATCACCCATAATGCACATACGTGAGCAGTTACACTACCGTAGGGGTATTCAGTTGGCACTGGAATGCCTTTGAATAAGATTATGTAATATGTAAACGTCGCTTTTACACTGAACAAGAGAATAGATTCACTACGTTTCTTGTAAGGTTTTTGACAAAATTTTACATTTCCGCCCCCTTTGATCCAAAGTCTGGTTCCCCGTGACTTCTGACTTTTCACAAAGCCAAAATCGCCATTAACTGGATTACAACGAGGTAAACTGATGGCGATCCCGAAATAGGACTTTGTTGGATGTTTTTAAGAAGTGAACACTAGGATAAATATGTAAAGTTCAAAGGAAAGTTATTCGAAATAGACTAAAATGATATGGCCATAGCTAATTTTGTCTTATTCAATATTAAATGCCTTCAACACTTGCCGGACAGATTTCGTAAAGGCCTTCATATATATATATATATATATATATATATATATATATATATATATATATATATATATATATATACTTCCTGGGGAAGGAAGCGTGGATTTGTAAACAGTAACTATTAAGGCTGATATAGCGTGACTCTTCGGCAAAAGCGAATTGAGTCCTGTTGGTCACTGTGTGTTTATCTAAAAATAAATACGCTAAAATTCATCTTCGATGGCTTAGTGGTAGAATTTCCGACTGACATCAATTCAGTCGGGTTTCGATTCTAGTTAAAGGCAACCGGACGTTTGTGGATGATAATAATATATATATATATATGCATGCGTTTTTGTGTGTAACAAATGAGGGGCATTGTGCAAAATTACGATGACCCACCTGGTACCGTGCCTACTTGATCTCGTTGACGCGTACTGATATCGCTATCGAAGAGGGTATGTATATATAATACCCCACATATATCTTAAAGAATGCTTTCTTCATTTTTAGAAATTCATTTTAAACTTTAAAAATTTTAATTTAAAAAAAGACGTGGGGAACAAAGACAATTATTGAAAAATATCTGCTGATACGTTGCTCTTAGTTGGACGAGAAATAAGCAGACTCTGAAATTACAGATTGAATCTACGGACTGCCAAGGATTACTCGGGCCTTCCAAAGTAAATATGTAACATTTATGAGGAAGATATCCGTGCAATATTATATAAATTCCACATTGCTCTATTATTAACGTTAACAATCAACTATTTTAAATAATAAAATTATACTTGGATTAAACGAAAATTACTTACAGTGTAATAATATAAATTATAATACATTCTTTCTTGGCATCAATTTTGACGGCACGGGTACACTAGTGTGAATTCGGAAAAAAATAATTATTTCTTGAAGAAGTGCGTTTTTGTAGAAAGGCAAAAAATCATTTTTTTCTCGAATTTAAAAAAAAAATCAATGTGAAAAGTGTGTGTATATAAATATAAATATATATATATATATGTAATATATATATATATATATATATATATATATATATATATATATATATATATATATATGTAATATATTATATATATATTATTATTTATATATATTATTATTTACATATTATATATATTATTTATATTATTATATATTATTATTATTTATTATATATTATATATTATTATTATTATATATATTATTATTTATATATTATATATATTATTATTTATATATTATATATATTACTATTTATATATTATATGCGCGGTACTTATTAATCAGTTTGTCTGACGATCGCAAAAGCGTGAAACCCAGGGTCACAAACTCGCATCAATCCAACCAAATATATTTTTCAATGGATTCTTTCTACGATTAAATTCATTTAGCTTTGATATTTCTTCTCAGACATTTTTATTTCCGCCTTCCTCGAACTCTTTATTTTTCTAAAAAAAAAAACTCTTTCTTATTTTTCATTTTCTTTCTTTCCTACTTCAATTCAAATAAACGTTTTCTTTTCTCTTATTTTCCTGTGCCTTTTACTTCCATGTTTGCTTTACGTCTTTTTCTTTCCCCCTTTCAGTCATGCTTAACGACAAACAACAACAACAACAACAACAACAACAACCAAAGCAAATGGTTCCAATTAAGTAATCTTCACAAGTTCAAGTTTCCATCGGCTCATCACGCCCTTCCCCTTCCTATCCTCCTCCAGTCCCTCAAGCTGTTCTCATTCATCTGAGGATGGCTGCCAACGGTATGGGTTTACATTTCTCCTGCCTTGGGTCAGGCTCTCAACAGGAGGCAAACGGCAAAGAGTAAAATCTACTGAAATATTACATCTTAATTAGTTTCCCCACTTCAGAAGCGACCATGTCGTCAGTGCTTTCTTTCACTCGTTTTTTCACAGTGTTTTTTTTTTCTGGCCTTTTGATTCGTTGGCGTGGTTTCTATCGTTCCCCGCCAACAAACATAAGATTTCGACAAACTCCCAATTTTTAAACTTCTCTTGTTGTTTGGAAAGCATTCGCTTGTTTTCTTTTGTTTTTAACCTTTCTTTCTTTCTTTCTTTCTTTCTTTCTTTCTTTCTTTCTTTCTTTCTTTCTTTCTTTCTTTCTTTCTTCACCGTCGTTCTTCCCTTTTCCCTCTTTCCTTTTATTAATTACTTTCCTCTTTTCATGTTTCCTTTGTTCTTCCTCCTCCGCTTTTCTTTCTTTCTTTCTTTCTTTCTTTCTTTCTTTCTTTCTTTCTTTCTTTCTTTCTTTCTTTACCTTTTCATTTCTTCTCCTTTTATCTTCTTTCCTTTCCTCTTCTTCTTTCTGTGCGTCTTTTCCAAAGCATCTTTTCGATTTCTCTATCCCTTTCTCCCTCATGACAGATCGCCCTCTCGCTGGTTTCCCGCCATCATTTTGACAACCCAATAATCAACACCTGCCGTGTTAAGTACTTGCGTCTACGAACGCTCTCAACCAACTTCACCGGTTTTATTCGTTCCTATTTGTGCACTTTCTAGTTTGTTATTTAATTTCATTGACTGCCCAAAACTCTTCCTTCTTCCCATATCACACTTCTCAGTTTCCCTATCGTTGTTCCTCTGAACAAATATCGTCAATGTTTCGCTCTCATTTACGCAATCATTCCAATTTTTCAATGCCTTCCACGAAATCTGTCCGGAAAGTGTTGAGTGCATTTAATATTAAATAAAACAAACTTAGCTATGGCCACATCGTTTTAGGTTATTCCGAATAACCCTCCTTTGAACCTTACATATTTATCCTAGTGTTCACTTTTTAAAAACATCCAACAAAGTCCTATTTCGGGATCGCCATCAGTTTGCCTCGTCATAATCCAGTTAATGGCGATTTTGGCTTTGTGAAAAGTCAGAAGTCACGGGGAACCAGACTTAGTATCAAAGGAGGCGGAAATGTGAAATTTTGTCAAAAACCCTAAAAGAAACGTAGTGAATCTATTCTCTTGGCCAGTGTAAAAGTGACGTTTACATATTACATAATCTTATTCAAAGGCATTTCAGGGCCAACTGAATACCCCTACGGTAGTGTAACTGCTCACGTACGTGCATTATGGGTGATGCAAAACGTTATTGCATTTTTAACAAATTCGTATATATAGATATAAACAATAAATTTTTAATTTCCTCAAATTTAAAAAGGGGCTCAATTTGATATTTAAATTCTTTATAAATCGATCAGACAAAGCAGGCCCAAATTATTTCTGATTCAAGAAAGTAAGAATATGATTTCAATTTATATTTCGCGATTATTTATAAATTATTTTTGTATGCATTATTATAAGCGATCAGAGAAAAAAGATAAGTATATGCATTATTTAAAGCACATTTTTACCTTTTTAATTAAAACGTTTTTCCCAAAACTCTTCCTTCTTCCCATATCACTTTTCTTAATTCCTCTGTCTCTGTTCCCCTGAACAAATATCGTCAATGTTTCACTCTCATTTAGGCAATCATTTCAATTTTTTAATGCCTTCCACGAAATCTGTGCGGAAAGTGTTGAGGGCATTTAATATTGAATAAAACAAACTTAGCTATGGCCACATCGTTTTAGATTATTTCGAATAACTCTCCTCTGAATCTTACATATTTATCACAGTGTTATACTTTTTAAAAACATCCAGCAAAGTCCTATTTCGGGATCGCCATCGGTTTCCTCATCGCAATCTTGTTAATGGCGATTTTCGCTATGGGAAAAGCCAGAAGTCACGGAGAAACCCTTTTTGGTTCAAAGGAGGAGGGAATATGATATTTTATTTAAAACCCAGCAAGAAACGTCTTGGTCAGTGTAAAAGCGACGTTTACATATTACATAATTTTATTTCATGGCATTTCAGTGTCAACTGGATACTCCTACGGCAGTGTAACTGCTCACATGTGTATTATGGAGGATGAAAGACTTTATTGCATTTTTAACAAGATCTTATATATTCCGCCTGATGATTGTCATTGCATGAAACTTGGAATTATTATGATTGGCGCTATATTGAGTCTGATTTGCTATCTCTTCGTCATCGAGGCCCGCTGCAACAGTTGGTATGGTGTTTGCTTGACAACCTAACTGTCAGTGTTTCAATTCTCGGTAGTGGATGCGCACTACTGATGAGTCCCAAATGTAGGACGAAACGGCCGTCCAGTGCTTTCTGCATTCCGACTATCATTTTTTATGTTTATACGTTCTTTTTATAGATACAAATATTTAAGTAAATGTTCTGTTTATAATAAACAATATTAACAACATTTACCGGCCTGAATGTCCGAGAAATTTTCATAGAAAATATGCGTCCTCCGACTGGAATCGAACCTGTATCCTATACGGAATCGTCGTATAGCCTGACGTGCCTTAACCGTTCTAGTTCCACGCGCCATGTTTAATGGATGTCAATTATCAGTTATCCTCTGTTAATTCCCCTCTCCAAGTTTACTGCCTTAACTGGGTATTGAAATGACACTGTTTGGGTCCTGTCATTGGATCTAACCAACGCCTTTATCCACTGTGTCATGTGTCCTCAAGGACACATGGCACAGTGGATAAAGACCCAAACAGGACCCAAAGCTTGTGAGTTCAATACCTGGTTAAGGCGGTGGAGAACTTGGAGAGGGGAATTAACAGGAGATAACCGATAACTGACACATAAAACTAGAACAGTGAGCAAAATAAAGGGCTCAGTTCGACATTGCAACCATCTGAAGAAGGCCAGAGCGTACAACGGCCGAAACGTTGTGATAAATATGGCAACAAAGATGAGGACAATAGTCCGAATAATTTAAATAGTGTACATAATACCTGATCTCAGAAATATTGACAGATACTGAGGGTTCTTAATATCGGGGAATTTTCCTCAAAGACGAAAGGGTGATTTGAGGCAACAGAGATGTGGTTGTGTAGAAAGACACTGAAAATTCCATGGACAGAACATGTGAGCAATAAGGAAGTTTTAAGGAAAATTGAAAGAAAAAGATACTTGAAGTTTTTGGGACACATAATGAGAAAAGAGGGCTTGGAAAATTTGACACTCTGAGTATCGGTTGCGGGCAAGTTGGGCAGAGGGAATCAGCGATTTCTAAGGAACTTTTATAAATGGCAAATCAGGGACAGGGAGGGGATAGTAAGGTACACATATTGCTACAAAGGAGAAGCTGTGGTGATCCATGATCGTTCACAGCCTGAAGAAATATGGCACATGAAAGAAAAGAAACACTTTTATAGAGAATGCCTTTGTGAAAATAATACTTATACTGTTGAAAAAATCGATACGAAAATAATTCTGTTAATGCTGAAATTAATGCTTACCTATTTTCAATTTTTAGTCACTTGAACCCTTGTGCAAATTAATTAAAACAACTGCTTTAGATTCCTTTGTGGGTTTTTTTTTTATCACGTCCAGACACAATTGTCTCGACTGTCGATTAGTTGTCCTACGGCCATTGTCTGCGATGGACGTTAATCTAAGGAAGCGTACGAACATTGTAACGCTGCACACGAACACACTAGCAAGCTTTAACAGTGAGCAAATTAAAGTACTATAGACTGGCCCGGAAACTCTCCTGATTTAAATCCAATCGAGAATCTGTGGTTAATCTGAAAGTAACGACTTCGTGGAATGGATATACAAAGTACTAATATTGTGAAGTCGGTCATGTTTCATACAAAAAATAAATAAAATAATAACGGAGTTTTTCTTTTCTTTTTTTCAATCACTTTTCACAAGGGTGTATAGTTGAGAAATAAGAACAGGGACACTAAGGCAGGATCTTTGAATTTAAGATATTATCTTCTGGTGTAATCTTAGTGATTGTATGTTCGTATTGTCACTCCGTACTGTAATAGATCTCTTTCCTAAGAGCTTATTTTACATAAATTTGTAACTTTCACTTGTTCTTGACAATAAAGATATTCTATGAATGTCTTTATTCTAAGAATTCGAAATAAACAATACTTTCCGTATTCCACCAGCAGCTTACCGTGACCTTAGATGTACGGAGCAATGGATGAAACGTTAAACTAGATTTTTAGTCCAGAATCTCAAATTCTTTCGCTCAGGAATAAAAAAAAATAGTTTCATAGTCTCTTTATTCTTTCTTTCTTTACTTTCAGAAGAAATTCGATACTTGGCTTCCGGGCAATAACCCAAAACTTTTGCGTTCCTCTTTAGCGCATTGACTGTCCTATTTTGGGTCATGGAATCAATCTTCTCTCTTGTTACGGAGAGAAGAATTTCAGAGAAGTCCTTCAGGAAATTAATGTCCATTCCAAAAAAAAAAACATCTGTAGAATTTATACTTTTTTTTCCCTTTATCGTTAATGTAAATATGTTTAGATGCTTTTCATTATTGATGTATGTGATCATTCTAATTTTCGATTTTCTTTCTTTGATATTCATTCAGGATTATCTTTCATTCCTTCTTTGATATTCATTCAGGATTATCTTTCATTCCTTCTTTGATATTCATTCAGGATTATCTTTCATTCCTTCTTTGATATTCATTCAGGATTATTTATTCTAATATTCATTCACGAACAAGTTTCTTTTTGCTTTTTTTTTTCGTTTCTTTCTTTCTCGTTTCCTTTCTTTCTATGATTTTCGTTCCAAATTACACTCGAGAAAACTTGCAAATCCGCTCTCAAGTTGGATTCCTGTATGCGTCTCCCATTGTAGAAACAAACACGATAGACCGTTGTGTTTTAGACAGCTCGTCCGCAAAGAACATCACAACCCAGCAATGGCCCAAGGGATTCGAAAACACACCCAGCTTGTAAACCATGTCTTCCCGACGTCAGTTTAAGCTGGCCCAAACTTTTCTCCCTTTTATTCTAGGACCATTTGCCGTAAAGTCAGTATTTTCTTGGGAAATTTTTCACTGTAATGTTTATTTTAATTTTCATTCACAAACACGTTTCTTTTTGCTTCTTTAATTCGAAATTACGTTTCTGTTTTTCTGTTTTTCTTTCTTTCTAAGATTTTTATTCCAAATTACACTTGAGAAAACTTGCAAATCCGTTCTCAGGCTGGGTTCCTACATGAGTCTTCCATTGTAGGAACTACCACCATAGACCATTGTGTTTTAAACACCTCGTTTGCAAAGAGCATCACAAGACAGCAATTATCCGAGGAATTGGAAAACACATCGTTGAAACTTTGATACGATGTCTTCCTGACGTCAGTTTAAACTGACGCAGTATTTTCTCCCTTTTAAACTGCGACCATTTACCGTAAAGTTAGTAATTTCTTTGGAAATTTTTCACTGAAATGTTTATTTTCCAAAATTATACTTTAGTTATATGAACAAAAGGGGGGCATGGGGGACGTGGGCACAAAAACGCGGCTAAGGAGACAGGGTGACAGAATAGAGTGGACAGTGATAGAGTGAGGTAGAAACAGTCGAGTGATTTACAGAGAAAATAGTTTTTATTTAGATGAAGAAAAAGGAGAGTAGTGTTAAGTTAGGTGAATACATAGATCAGGTGTCGGGAGGAAGAGAGAAAGAGGAGTGCGTGTGTAGGGGAAGAGAGGGAGAGTGTGTGTGTGGGGGGGAGAGAGATAGATAGATGAAGGTCGCTGTAGTTAGATACATAGATAAATACACAGATCAGATGTCGGAAGAGAGAGAGAGAGAGAGAGAGAGAGAGAGAGAGTGCGTGGGTGTGTGAAAAGAGTGAAATAAAGGGCACACATATATCAATACATAGATTAGGTGTCGGGAGAGAGGAAGTGTGTGTGTAATAGATAGATAGATAGATATGAACAAACTGAGATAGATAGATATGAACAAACTGAGATAGATAGATAGATAGATAGATAGATAGATAGATATGAACAAACTGAGATAGATAGATAGATAGATAGATATGAACAAACTGAGATAGATAGATAGATAGATAGATAGATAGATATGAACAAACTGAGATAGATAGATAGATAGATAGATAGATAGATATGAACAAACTGAGATAGATAGATAGATAGATAGATATGAACTGGACTGAGATAGATAGATAGATAGATAGATATGAACAAACTGAGATAGATAGATAGATAGATAGATAGATATGAACAAACTGAGATAGATAGATATGAATAGAATGAGATAGACAGATAGATAGATAGATAGATAGATAGATAGATAGATAGATAGATGGATGAAGGTCGCTGTAGTTAGATAAATAGATGAATACACAGATCAGGGATCGGGAGGGAGAGTGTGTGTGTATGTGTGTGTGTGTGTGTGAGAGAGAGAGAGAGAGAGAGATCTAGCGATAGATAAAGGCCGCTGTAGTTAGATACATAGATGAATACATATATCAGATGTCGGTAGAGAGAGAGAGAGAGAGAGAGAGAGAGAGAGAGAGAGAGAGAGAGAGAGAGAGAGAGAGAGAGAGAGAGAGAGAGAGAGAGTATGTGAGAGATAGATAGATAGATAGATAGATAGATAGATAGATGAAGGTCATTGTAGTCTAAAGTGTAGAGAAAAAAACAAGAGATAAATGTGAATCAGGAATGTGTATGTCAGAAGCACACAGCCGTAAAACAAGAGAAAAGGTGATTTCCTTTGTACTGATAATAACAAAAAAGGGATATACAATTAAGAGAAACTAGGCGTGCTCAAGGAGACAAAGAGAGAGAGAGAGGAGTTTAGAGAGAGGGGATAGGGGGATAGTGAGAGAGGAGGAGTGGGGAGATTGAGGGAGAGAGGGAGGATAAGGAGGACAGGGTAGTGCATGGAAGAGAGGTAGGAGAGGGGTAGAGTGAGGGAGAGAGAAAGGGGGAGGGGGAGAGTGAAGGCGAGAGAGGTAGGAGAGTGAGTAGAGTGAGAGAGAGGCAGGAGAGGGGGAGAGTGAGGGAGAGAGAGGGGGCAGAGAGAGGGAGGAGAGTGAGAGAGATAGGAGAGGGGGATAATAAGGGAGAGAGCGGGAGGTGAGGAAGAGTGGAGGAAGATAGTGAGAATGAGAGGGAGGAGAGGGGGATGAGAGGGGAGGAGAGGGGAGAGGAGAGGGGAGGAGAGGGGATAGTGAGGGAAAAAGAGAGAGGGAGTAGAGAGAAAGAGTGAGAGAGAGGGGGCCAGCAGAGGGGGAGAGTGAGGGAGAGAGAGAGAGGGAGGAGAGGGAGGGAGGAGAGGGATGGAGAGAGAGGGAGGGAGAGAGAGGGAGGAGAGAGAGGGAGGAGAGAGATTGAGAGAGAGAGAGAGAGGGAGGAGAGGATGGAGTGAGGGACAGAGAAAATGGCTGCCATTGAACAAATTAATTAGTGAAGTGATAAGATGCTCCAAATACTCCGAATTCAAAGTAGGTTCGACATCATTCACTTTCCCACCGCCGTGACGCAGAGTTCTTTAAATATTTTCATGGCAGTTGTCCTTATCAGCTCTCCTCCTTGGTGCGTCGACTACATGCATTTAAGCGTACTACTAGATTGGCAACTAGAACCATTTACTGTTGAAATATCTAAATGGAACCGTAAGTCATATTCTAATAGTTTCTTTTTTCGCACTTCTCACCTGTGGAAATCCCTTCCGATTTCTTGCTTCTCTGCCACCTACGGCATTCACATATTTAAATACAAGGTTAATGCCCCACTTCTATCTTCCTGAGTCCTATCCTATGATACCGTCTCGTTCTCTTTCTCTTCCAGTAATCCTTTGCGTTTTAATCGTATTATCCCCTTGCTTGGGGTGAAATGATTAAAAGCAAAGACGAAGAGAGCTATGAACAGACTGAGGTGGAATGGTGGACTTATATCAATTTGTTGTGAAGATGAACACACCATTCCAGAATATGACTTGGACTCTTCCAAATAGCATATATATTGACGCAGGGAATCATCAGCAGAGAGCTAGCCGGAAGCGAGCCTTATATCCTTACTACAGAGTCCAGTAAGACTACGTCGACTCCAAGCGACATTATATTTCATGATTGTGGCATCTCCATTCAATGGAATGAAGGCATAACAGTTGCAACGAAGATTCAAATTCACACGAAAAAGAAAAAAAAATCTCTCGCTTAGCATAAATAGCTAGGTAAGAAAATTCAAAATTCACGGAAAACAATTTTGAGGAGTTCTTGTATGTACATAAGGCGACGCGGAAGTCAATAAATTCCAAGGGTGTATGACATACTGCTATTAAGAAAACATTTTTCTTCCTAGTTAAGGACTACTTGTATGAAAGTAATACACTATGGAAGAATTGAAGATAATTATTCAGCAACTATTACAACAAATGCAGCGGGTATGGAATGAATATCGAGAACAGTTGAAGGCAATCCTGGAAAAGCAAGGAACAGGCAATGCAAGACTCAGTCGCTAATTCAATTAGTGAATTCAATTACGTCCCAGAATTACATTCATATCGTTCTTCAGAAGTCACACGGCCATTTTCAGAGAAGAATGTCAAGGATGGTCAGATCAAAAGAAAGTACGTCTTCTGTTACGAAAATTGTGCCACGCTGAACATGAAAAATATCTGAATTTCATTTGGCCGAAAACTCCAGAAAAAGTGTCATTTAACGAAGCAGTGTCGATATTATCAAAAGATTTTCGTGAAAAGAATTTATTTTTTTTATACACGTTGGCAGTGCATGAATCTTACTAAGAAGGAAGATGAAGTTTTTGTCACATATGCCAATAAGGTCAACCGTGACTATGAGAAGTTTACACAGGACGAATTATCCCCAGGCAGATTTAAATGTCTAACCTTCGTTAAAGGGTCTAACATCAAGCAATGATGTGGAAATATGTTCTCGAATCCTTACAAAACCTGAACAGGATTCGAAGTTAACGATACAGACTGTTGCGGAAGAGTGACAAAAAACTGTTAATTTATGGCACGATATAGAGAAAATCGAACCTGACAAGTCAGATGTACAAGTAGTTCGAAAAAAGACAGTAGTACCAAAAGAAAAAATCCGAAATAAAAATACTGTCAAAGTTTACCCTATAGATGTGGTATGGCTGTGGTATGCTTCATTTCAGAAAGGACTGTCTATTTAAACCCGAAAAATGTTTAAATTCTGAAAAAACAGGGTACAATCGACGCTACTGCAAGTCGAAACGGAAAAGAAGTACATAAATTAAATTGCTGAAAGTAGTGTTACCAGCTAAAACACTGGTAAGTGCAAATAATATAAAATTCGTTAAAATGAAAAACGCTACGGTGAGATTTTATTGGAAACTGGCAGTTGACGAACAAACTTGGAACAGAATTAGCAAACTTGAAAAAAAAAACTTTTCAAATTTGCAGGAGGAATATCGGACAAGAAATTAATTTTTCTTGGGAAAATTACGTGTTACATCGCTCTTGCGGGTACAACTACAAAAGCAGATGTTTACGTATTAAAAAATTCCAACTCGAATTTACTAGGCATCAATTGGCTAGAATTATTTGAACTATGGAACTAGCCGATGAATTCATTCTGTGGAAAAATTAATTGTTCATCAGAGAAAAAAATTACAATTATACAAAATCTGAGTAAACTAAAATTCACGAATGTTTTCTCAGAGGATTTGGAAAATTGTACAAAGTCAAAGGCATTTTTCAAATTAACAGAAAATGTGATGCCAGTTTTTAAGCCTAAAAGAAAGATATCGTTTGCTGCATTGGAGTCTATTAATACCGAACTTGATAGGTTAGAAAACCGCGAAGTCATTGAAAAAATAGATTATTTAGAATGGACCCTGAAAGATATCGTTTGCTTCAATGGATTCTATTAATACCGAACTTGATCGGTTAGAAAACCGCGAAGTCATTGAAAAAATAGATTATTCAGAATGGACCATGTCAGTGGTTTATATTAAAAAGAAAAATAATAAGATTCGTTTTGGTGCAGATTTTTCGACTAGGATGAATGATTACCACGTACCATATGTATATCCCCTACCAACTCTAAAGTAAATGTTGGTATATTTTTTTCAAATATTGGCCTGTCGGGGGCATATTTTCTAATCGAATTTGACTATTTATACACCTAAAGGACACTACGAGTTAGAAGATTATCCTTCAGTATAAAAGTAGCCTCAGGTATTTTCCATCAAATAATGGACATAGTTGGCTGGACTGGACGGTTTCCGTCACTTACATAAATGATATACTTATTAAGAGTGCTAGGAAAATACAGCACGTAAAACTGATTCAGAGAGTATTACAGAGACTGCCTGATTACGCTTTCGAACCCAGTGAACAGAAATATCAGTTCTTTATGAATAGATTAAATATTTAGGTCAGATAATCGACGAAAAAGGAAGACCAAATCCCGCTAGAGCAAGTGCCATTAAAGACATTTCTCCCCCGACAAATTTATAGACCTTACAATCATTTCTCAGATTAGAAAATTATTATAATATCTATGTCTCAGAGATGTGCCCATTGCGAGCACCTCTGAATAATTTATTTAAGAAGAATACGAAATGGAATTGGTCGGCCGAATGTCAAAAAGCTGTGAAGGAATTTAAAAAAATACGAACTTCTGAGTTATGGTTGACTCATTACGACTCGCAGTAACAGATAATAGTAGCGTCGGACGCGAGCGAATACGGCATAGCTGAGGTAATATGCCATAGATTCGAAGATGGTACACCAAAATCTGTCGCCCACGATTCGAGGGGTTTGACAAATCCGGTAAAATGTTACAATCAAATTTTAAAGGAAAAGCTTGCTATAATTTTGGCTGTAAAGAAATTTCACAATATGATATTTGGAAAAAATATACTGCAAGCTGATTATCGTTCATTATTAAGTCTATTTGGTTCTAAGAAAGGGATTCTCACGCAAACTGCGAACAGACTACAATGTGTTACGATTTTATTGAACTATGATTTTAAGATAGAATTTCTATCTTAAAAATAAATGGGACACGCAGATGGCATGACCAGAGTGATATCGAAATGTAAAGAAGATTTTGAAGATACTGTGATTGTTTCACCGGAATCCGAAAGCGAAATTATAATTCTGGCGCGTAATACCATTAAAGAATTGCCGGTCACGATAGACGATATCAAAATTCATTCTAAAAAGGATACCTTTATTTAAAAAAAAAAAACTATGAATGACGTTATGTCGAAATGGAGTGAAGCTAAAATTAAATCATTTAGCAATAATACAGTATATTTTATTTGTGATGGAGTACTTTTGCATGCGGAAATAGTAGCAATTCCGTTATCACTACAAAAAATATTTTGAAACAATTCCACGTAGGACATCCGGGAATAGTGAGGATGAATTTCCTGATTAGAAGCTACGTTTATGGGACAAAGATATTCAAAATACAGTTAGAAAATGTAATGGGTGTAATTCAGCAGGAAAAATCATCACCTATAAATAATCAAGCGAGGCCGAGCACTGATAAACCGTGGACAAGACTACATATGGACTTTGCTAGACCACTTAACCGTTTATACTATGTAATTGTGGTCGACAGTTTCACAAAATGGCCCGAGATATTAAAGTGTAAACGACCTACTACCACTATAACAATTAAATTCTTACGCTAATTTTTTGTAAAGTTTAGAGTACCTGACAGTGTGGTAACCGATAATGGAACTTAATTTACTTTAAGTGAGTTTAAAAATTACAACAAAACTACGTAGTTGAATATTTGACAACGCCGATTTTTCATCCGAGGTCGAATCGTCAAGTTGAGCGGTTTCTTGACATCTTCAAATGGGCATTAAGAAAAGCTAATGTGTTGGAAGCTGAAGACAATAATTTTGAGCGTATATCGAATGACGTCAAATGCAAACATCACCGCGAAAATGTCATCTGCAGAGGTCATGTTTGCTGGGAAAGTTAGATCCAATTTTGAAAAATGACTTCCAGGGAATAAAAAGAAAAGTCGTCAATTTGAATTTACCAGATTATTTAAGCTCGGTGATAAAGTCGTCTTTAAAAGCTTTAGGGCCGGAAAGGAAAATTGACCGGAAGGAAAAATTATTCGACGCCTTGGTAGTATGATGTAAATTGTCGAAGGTCGACGATTTCAACATAGAAGACATAAAAATCACTTGAGGTCTAGATATGCAGAAAATAATCAACCAGGATAATTTAATTCACCGATGGACATACTTTCCGATAAATTTGAATGACCTAATCAATTAAACGTAATCTGACTGAAAAATCGGAAGTGGACTCTGACTAAAAAAAGTATCGATTAAAGAAAGTGAATATCTAAAAAATGGGGTTGGGTGTTGTAAAGATGAACACACTTCACCAGAATATTATTTGAACTCGTCCCAATAGCATATATATACTGACGTCGGGAATCGTCAGCTGTGAGCGAGACGAGAGCGAGCCTTATATCCATACTACAGAATTCAGTAAGACTACGACGACTCTAAGCGACATTATATTTTATGATTGTGTTATCTTCATTCAAGGAATGAAGCCATAACACCACTCTTGTTATATAATATTTTATATTTTAAGTTTGAGTTCATTCGAAAACATCGGTTGAATTCATATTGGGTTTATACGCCAACATTAGTCGAGTTGATATTTAGTCTGTAAGCATTCGACTGGAAGACGGTCCTACTTTAGAGGCGTGATCTTACTCTGTTGTTGGGGATGCAGTTGGCGTAGTTTATGATCCCTCGACCGGGAAACGACCAAACTGAGATACGGGGGTAAATGAAGAAAAAGGCAAAAATTTTGAAAATGAAATCAACCTGTTATATAGACACAATTAGACAGGGAGAATATATATTTTTTATTTATATCTCGACAATATAGACAATATATACGTTCACGAAAAAAATAAAATTCAGTCGAGCACTTTAGAGAGAAAGCGCGAATTTGTAAACAGTGAATGCTACTGCTGATAATGCAAAGATCTTCTATGAATCGAGCACTCTGAATCACTGGCGCGTTTATTCACAAATAAATACGTAAAAATTCACCTTCCTCTCTGCAGGGAGCTGATAGCTTAGGGGAGAATTCTCTGACTGATGCCAAATCAGTCGAGTTTCGATCCTGGCTTGAGGCAATCGGATGTCTAGCTACACTGATGAGTTATGATACAGCGAAACAATCTATCTGTGGAAGACAATACACTCATACACACACACATATATGAAGAAATATAGTTTTAAGGTGTGCTATATTTATGGGATAAAGTGCTCAATATCAGAGATAGAGCGTATGGAAATATAAATATAAAAGTGAACATTGAAGTCAACACTCAGAGTGTCGAATCCATTACATTCACTTACGTGCTAATACCTTTGGGAAAGGTGTGAATCCTCTTCTTCTCCCTCCAACTATGGGTAAATAGCAGGACAGACTGTGTTCTATAGCCTCGGATGGCAACTGGTCTAGGAGAAGGACAACTCTGAATTCAAAACCTGCGGAGGGTCGTTTGGGGACCTTGTGGCATTCGCTGCACCAGGTCCCTGCATTTGTCCCTCCAAAAAGTGTGGATGGCCCTGCACAAAGCCTTCACCACTACAATCAAATCTCATGTGTCGGTATCGGCTTTCAGTTTCTGGGAACGGATCTGCCTGACCCTCATGCGTCGAGTTCGACGGGAGAGTCCATCATATATATATATATATATATATATATATATGTTTTTCTTTTCTATTATCGATCTTTGGCGGAGCCTAACTAAAGGTGAAACATTAGATTCAGATTCGTTTCCTACTTTGTTCTTTATTTGATTTTATCATATACATATATAATTAAAAGAATTAAACTTTGGACAAAAGTCAGTATTTGTCGAAAAACGGTTAAATTAATGAGAAAGCGTTCAGTACAATTTTCAAAAAAAAGGAAATATCAAAGAGTTTCAGGCATAAATGTTCTTAGAAAACCAACCTTTCTGCTACTCCGGCTTCTACCAATTTGCTAGAAGCCACAGTAGCAGAAAAGGAATTAAAATTGAATATTCCACACCAGGACTCTTTTCTGTACATTATTGTGCCGCTGGTAATGGGGAGAAGGAGAGGAGTAAGGAGTGGGGAAATTGATATATTTTATATAATATTATATTTATATAAAATATGTCAATTTTCCCTTTGACCAGCGGCACAATTACGTATATGTGTGTGTCTTTCTTTGAACGGGGAACATAAGAATGGACATCGCACTAGGGCGTGGAACTGACAGACACCATTCATTGTCGCATCCTATGTTACATTATCTATCTATCTATCTATCTATCTATCTATCTATCTATCTATCTATCCTCCTTGGTCTGTTCATATCTATCTATCTATCTATCTATCTATCTATCTATCTATCTATCTATCTATCTATCTCAGCCTACTGTTATCTCACCTTATCTCAGTTTACTCATATCTATCTATCTATCTATCTATCTATCTATCTATCTATCTATCTATCTATCTATCTATCTATCTCAGCCTACTCTTATCTCACTCCATATCAGTTTATTCATATCTATCTATCTATCTATCTATCTATCTATCTATCTATCTATCTATCTATCTATCTATCAATCTATCTATCTATCTATCTCAGCCTACTGTTATCTCACCTTATCTCAGTTTAATCATATCTATCTATCTATCTATCTATCTATCTATCTATCTATCTATCTATCAATCTATCTATCTATTTCAGCCTACTGTTATCTCACCTTATCTCAGTTTACTCATATCTATCTATCTATCTATCTATCTATCTATCTATCTATCTATCTATCTATCTATCTATCTCAGCCTACTCTTATCTCACTTCATATCAGTTTATTCATATCTATCTATCTATCTATCTATCTATCTATCTATCTATCTATCTATCTATCTATCTATCTATCTCAGCCTACTGTTATCTCACCTTATCTCAGTTTACTCATATCTATCTATCTATCTATCTATCTATCTATCTATCTATCTATCTATCTATCTATCTATCTATCTATCTATCTCAGCCTACTCTTATCTCACTTCATATCAGTTTATTCATATCTATCTATCTATCTATCTATCTATCTATCTATCTATCTATCTATCTATCTATCTATCTATCTATCTATCTATCTATCTCAGCCTACTGTTATCTCACCTTATCTCAGTTTACTCATATCTATCTATCTATCTATCTATCTATCTATCTATCTATCTATCTATCTATCTATCTATCTATCTATCTATTTCAGCCTACTGTTATCTCACCTTATCTCCGTTTACTCATATCTATCTATCTATCTATCTATCTATCTATCTATCTATCTATCTATCTATCTATCTATCTATCTATCTATCTATTTCAGCCTACTGTTATCTCACCTTATCTCAGTTTACTCATATCTATCTATCTATCTATCTATCTATCTATCTATCTATCTATCTATCTATCTATCTCAGCCTACTCTTATCTCACTCTATCTCAGTTTACTCATATCTATCTATCTATCTATCTATCTATCTATCTATCTATCTATCTATCTATCTATCTATCTATCTATCTCAGCCTACTGTTATCTCACCTTATCTCAGTTTACTCACATCTATCTATCTATCTATCTATCTATCTATCTATCTATCTATCTATCTATCTATCTATCTCAGTCTACTCTTATCTCACTCCATATCAGTTTATTCATATCTATCTATCTATCTATCTATCTATCTATCTATCTATCTATCTATCTATCTATCTATCTATCTATCTATCTATCTCAGCCTACTGTTATCTCACCTTATCTCAGTTTACTCATATCTATCTATCTATCTATCTATCTATCTATCTATCTATCTATCTATCTATCTATCTATCTATCTATCTATCTATCTATCTATGTATCTATCTATCTATTTCAGCCTACTGTTATCTCACCTTATCTCAGTTTACTCATATCTATCTATCTATCTATCTATCTATCTATCTATCTATCTATCTATCTATCTATCTATCTATCTATCTCTGCCTACTGTTATCTCACTCTATATCAGTTTATTCATATCTATCTATCTATCTATCTATCTATCTCAGCTTACTCTTATCTCACTCTATTTCAGTTTACTCATATCTATCTATCTATCTATCTATCTATCTCAGCCTACTGTTATCTCACTCTATCTCAGTTTACTCATATCTATCTATCTATCTATCTACATAAAGTGTGTTTTGACAATAGACTTATTATCACACACGTTTTATTAAAGACCACTTATAAAATATGCTTGGACAGCTTTTTTTCCTTTTTCAGTATTTTTTCTTCTTCTCGTATCAAGTAACAAATATTGGAATAAATTGTAAGTATAACTTGGTCATATGTACTTTTGAGTTTTGGCCCAAATCAAGAACGTGATATGATTGTTTCAAAATCCAAAAACGCTTATATTCTATTTGCCTCATCATGAGATTTTGAGTTAAATCGTTTTAAATCGAAATTGTGTTGGTTTGAATTCATGGAATTCATAATGTTTTAATAGCGTGATTTTAATGCCGATTAGAACAGGTAGAAGATTGTTTATGATATGATGGAGATTGAGTCTGTGGGTTTATAAATTATTGAAAATATTGAATCAATCAATTTCCATTTTAAATTTTTCTGTAAGTAGATTTTATAGCTTATCTTATAAACAAATTATATAAAAACTGTCCAATTGTTCTTTTTATCCGAGCGCTTTCGGCTATACATTTAGCCATTTTCAACGTTGAAATATATTAACTGTTAAGAAATAGTTTGTTGTATGTTCTGACCATAGCTCAATTAGATCTCATTTAAATATTCATGGAGACCTACCGGACATTATTCGTAACGTACTTGTTGACAACACAATTATAACAGCATCATCTACATGCAAAAAATAACAGGCCAAAATTAATGGAAGCCATATTAATAAAAACAAAAAACCCAACATCCAATATGAACATGGACACAACAGAATGCAGAAAGAACTGAATTAACCGATAGCGCTTGAGACAATAACCAGACATTTCCTGAATTCCTTCGGTCCCTTCAAAAAGAAAACTATAAGAAAAAAACAAAAAAAAAAACAATTTTTTTTTATTTGCCGGTCGCATTCGATGAAACTTGTTTTAAATAAAGTCTGCTGTCAATATTCATATATATATATATATATATATATATATATATATATATATATATATATATATATATATATATGAATATTGGCAGCAGACTTTATTCATATATATATATATATATATATATATATAAACATATATATATATATATATATTGTGTGTATTTAGGCAGTAATTTTTCATTGATGCATGTTTCATTAAATAATATAGACTAGTTTTGTCTATATACTTTAAGTTAGTTCCGTCTATTGTGCAATATATTGAAATGAAACTGTCATCTTTGATAATGGCTTATGTAATGGCTTAGATTAGATTAAAACATGTATCAATATGGTGATTTCCTTTCGTCTTTCAATGATAATGTTATTAAGCTTATCAGACAACTCACTTAAAATATATAGACAAAGCTTGTCTATATTATTTAATGAAACATGCATCAATGAAAAATTACTGCCTAAATACACACAATATATATATATATGCTTATATATATATATATATATATATATATATATATATATATATATATATATATATATATGAATAAAGTCTGCTGCCAACATTCATATATATATATATATATATGTTATATGCATCAATATATATATATATATATATATATATATATATATATATATATATATATATATATATATATGAACAAACTATGATAGATAGGAAAGAACAGACTAATATAGATAGTGAATGAGGGAGTGAGTGAATAGAAGATGGGCGTGGTCTAAAGAACACATAAAGCACAAACCGAGGAAGGGACAGGCAGAAAGCAAGACCGTTATACAAGAGGACAACAGAATTACTGTCAAGCATTTTTATACTCTTTTCGACGGTTGTCCAAAGGAGTTATTTATAAACTACAAATTTTATGACCGCCTGAATAATAGGCAACCCATGTACGCATGCGCACGCCGTAAACACCTGCAAATCATAATATCTACATACAAATGGGTGTTGGATGCATACATTTATGGAGTCTGTTTCTTGCTCTGGGGAAAGTTTAAAACCGGCAATCTTTGTTAATGTTATTTCTCCAGACACCGTTTCATAGAAGGGGATTTTACAAGCGTAGTCATGTACTGGCCACTTGACGAATGTAGAGGAGTTTTTTTTTTAATTTAATTGTTACGTGGTTGAATAACATAAAATCCGTAATGTAGCAATCAAAATCTAACATGGTAGTGGCTTAATCAAGCTACGACCTAGATAACGCAATCACTGTTTTACACACACCCACCCACACACACACACACACACACACACACACACACACACACACACACACACGCGCGCGCACGCACACACGCACGCACATGATTATACCACGGTTAAGTATGACTATTGGATTAGTAAATTTTTGGCTTTACTGCCTCTGAAGAAAAGTCAGTTCATTTGTCCCGAATTATTTTCCACCCTGCAGCCCCTTTTCTCACAGTCGAAAATTTTCTAGTCTCTCCCTACTCTGTTGTTATTTACATGGCTTAATCAAGTTGCGACCTAGATAATGCAATCGCTCCTTTTCAGAAAGAGAAAATGCCACACATACACACACACATACACACGCAAAAATAAAAAAAACCTACATGCACGATTATACCTTGGTTAAGTATAACTATTGGATTAATAAATTTTTAGCTTTACTGCCTCTGAAGAAAAGTCAGTTCATTTGTCTCGAATGATTTTCCACCCTGCAGCCCCTTTTCTCACAGTCGAAAATTTTCTAGTCGGTCCCTACTCTGTTGTTATTTACACAGCAAATGTTCAGTCGAGTTAAATTCCTTAATTCCAGGTTTACGTTACGAAGTTAAGCAACGTCGATTCTCGTCAGTTCTTAGATGAATGAGCGCTTGGGAATATCAGATACTGTAAGTTAGGATGTGTGGGTGGTGTAATGGATAATGGCTCGGAATTGTTAATAGTTTTCTAAGGCCGGAATCAGTAAAGAAGTTGATGGTGGGGATTCTGGAATACAAATATCATTGAATAAAAAATTCATTCTCAGTCCAAAGGATCGAAATTCTGAATTTATTCATTACATACTCAATAATTATTAAAAAGAAAAATGATAGTTATCGTTGATTTTTTTAATGCTGTGATCAGCATCGTACATATCGTCGTCGTCGTCGGCATCGGTCCGTCCGTCTCGAGAGACGATGGAGTAGCGCGGTGAGCTACGAGCCTAGGCGGGATGTATGGAGAACTAGGGCTGCCCAGACGTCTCGGCTTTCCTAGTAGAGTCCAAAGGAGAATATAAACCAATAGAGTTTGGTACCAACGCGGCTGCAGGGGTTGCCGGAGGGTAGCACAAAGTGCCGTCCATCCGTCTTCGGGGCTCCACTCAGAGTTGTCCTTCTCCTAGACCAGTTGCCATCCAAGGCTATAGAACCCAGGTTGTCCTGCAATTTACCCATAGTTGGAGGAAGAATAAGAAGAGGATTCACACCTTTCCCAAGGGTATTAGCACGTAAGTGAATGTAATTGGTTCGACTGGAATTTGGGCTCGGCTCTCCGATTCCTCAATCCAGTCCGCTACCCATTTCTGCACCGTGCGTCCTTATATATATATATATATATATATATATATATATATATATATATATATATATATATATTATATATATGTTTGAATTCAGAGTTGTCCTTCTCCTAGACTAGTTGCCATCCAAAGCTATAGAACTCAGGCTGTCCTGCTATTTACCCATAGCTGGAGGAAGAAGAAGAGGATTCACACCTTTCCCAAGGGTATTAAAACGTAAGAGAATGTAATTGGTTCGATTGGAATTTGGGCTCGGCTCTCCGATTCCTCAATCTAGTCCGCTACCCATTTTTGCACCGGGCGTCCTTTTATATACATATATATATATATATTTGAATTCAGAGTTGTCCTTCTCCTAGACCAGTTGCCATCCAAAGCTATAGAACCCAGGCTGTCCTGCTATTTACCCATAGCTGGAGGAAGAAGAACAGGATTCACACCTTTCCCATCGTACATATAGAACCACGTATAGTGTAAATGTTAGGGTTTTCGGATCTTATTCAAATTGAGATGAGCGTTTTTTGTTTTTTTTTAATAAAATTTATATGTATGTGTGTTGTCCTTCTTCAAAATAGCTGGGAATTTGGAAGGACGGAGTTACAGAGAATATGGAAGGAATAGCGCACGAGGTGCGGAAAACAAAGGAGCCCTTTATTAAATACTTGTACTGAAAGCCTCTTCTAATGTGACCACTGACTATATTTAGAAGTAGTCTCTTATCATAGTATTAATCTACAACTATATATCTGTTGTCATCCACAGACATATTGTTTCGCAGCTCATTAGTGTGGCTAGACATCCGATTGCTTCAAGCAGGGATCGAAAACCGACTGATTCGGCAATAGTCGGAGATTTTCCCCTACGCCATCGACTTAGGAGAAAGATGAAAGAAAGGCAAATTTTTACATACTTACTATGTGAATAAACACTACAATGACTGACAGTGATCAATCCAGAGATGTAACAGCAAATTGTTACATTAAGCTCTGAACCGCTGTATCTTAGAAATGATTAAATATATCTTACTGGAATTCTCCGAAGTTTTTATATCACTATTGCTCTCTACTTTGAGCAATAATAATGTATAATTACTAATAACTCTAAGCTTAACAGAAGTATCGTGATGAAATAGTCATGAACGAAAATACATGTCCATCATTAATAAATCATAGCTAAGAATCAGAAGCACATAAAGAATTGTATTGTTCAAATATATATTTATTATTCCAGGATCATTTTCCAACTTATTCAAGATGACCTTCGTCCTCTCTAACCTTCTAAATTTCTGTTCTCACAGGTTTCACGTACGATTTCATTTTCAAGTTTTTTTTCATTGCTCTTTGAACTGTCATAGCTGAAACTCCTCTCTTACGTGCCAAACGTATTATGGGTTGAGTTGGATCTTTTCTAATTGGTCTCTTTAGCTCTAAGTTGAAAATGAGGACCCTTCTTTCTGTTGTGACCTCCCGATACAGTTTTTCTCTCTACTGTTCCCCCTTCTTTAAACTTATTCACCGTTCTTGAATGAACTTTGAAGACGGAAGCCAGAGTATGAATGTTGTTACCATTACTGAAGCTCTGAATGATCTTTTTTCTCTCACCATTGCTCAGTTGGGAAAACAATGGGTCTGACACAAAACATTTATTAGCTAACCTCTACATAGATGAATAACTCAAAGGGTTTTTCAGGATCTTATGAGAAATGGTGTCAAAATGGCTAAACGTTTTATCTAAAAACCTGGAAAAAAGAAACTCAATTAGTTTAGTGTTTTTTTTAATTTTTAGATATTACACATTTAGTGTGATGGATAATTATTCTGTTACACGATTTGGACAATTCTGATTTGACACACGGTATATATATATATATATATATATATATATATATATATATATATATATATGTATATATATATATATATATATATATATATATATATATATATGTGTGTGTGTGTATATATATATATATATATATATATATATATACTTTATGCCTTTTTCTCCTCTCCCTCTTCCATATCAATGTATAAATTCCGTTAAGTTAACCGATTTAATGTATCAATGTCTTGACTACCTCCAACAATTTAAATTTTAGAGAATATAAATTTTACATCTAACTCAATCATGTCTCTCTACCCCCTCACTTCCTCACTTAGTTAATTTACATATGCTTAATACTGCCCATCAAAAATGTGTAAATTTCTTTTCATTTTTCGTTTCAACCTTTGGAAGTAAAGTCTGATGATCTGCGGTCCTTTAAAAGGGCAGTGGTGAAATAATTTATTACATGGAGCCTTAAAGTGGTCTGTTTTTTTAAAAATTTAATATATATATATATATATATATATATATATATATATATATATATATATATATATATATATATATATATATGCATAAAACTGAATATTTAAGTCAACACTTTCATGCTAGACGCAATCGTCCGCCCACGACTCGTGGCCTGACCATTGAGTCTAGCATGAAACAGACTGTCGCCTCTAAGTATTGACTTCAATGTTCACTTTTATATTTACACACGCTCCATCTCTGATATTGAGCACTGTATCAATAAATATAGCACACATTATGACTATATTTCTTTATATATATATATATATATATATATATATATATATATATATATATATATATATATATTGATACATTATGAAGTCCGACAATTTTTTAACACATTCTTTACTTAAATATTTGTTTCTATATAAAGAACGTATAAACATAAAATGTCTTAATTTATATATATATATATATATATATATATATATATATAGATAGATAGATAGATAGATACACATACAGGGAGAGAGAGAGAGGGAGAGGGAGAGAGAAATAGTATAAATTATTAATTATTTAATTGAAATGTAATCTCAATCATATAGGTTATCTTTGATTTTTAATGTCGTGTTCAGTATCCTGCAGATTGAGCCACATATAGTTTAAATGTTTTTCGGATCTTATTCAATTTGTTTTTAATAAGATCCGAAAAACGTAACATTTACACCATTTATATGGTATAGATAAAGCCGCAGGTAGTCTCAAATCTTCAGGAGAACCGCGAAGAACCAAATCATATTTCTGTTGTTGGACGTCAGACCTGGATGACGAAATGCTATACCCAAAATATCTGCAACAAAGAATGTTCTTGACACGGAAGTTTCAATTCGACGATCTAACAGTATACAATCTCAGTCAATGGCATCAATTGATGACTGCTCATGGGGAGTAAGATATCCTCAAATTGGTTATCAAGTTATATCTAAGCCGCGCAACTGGATCTCTGGTTCTTTAATTTGGTTATATAATATCCGATAAGACTTTACATACATAGAGTGCCGTTCGATAAAAGTGACACACCTGATTTTTTTTACTTAAAATTTTTTTCGCCTATTGTTTTTGGGGTCAAACTAATTTTTAATCTTACTAATATAAAGACCCCTTCCCGACCACTTAGTAAAAAAAGTTTACTCACCCTAAGGTATTCTATTGATAATTATAATTTTGGATATACATGAAATTTAGGGAAAAACTCTGTGCTAAAAAAGTGACTCACTTATTTCCTGCAACTAGTAATCAATAGAAACATAACCGAACAGCTTTAAATAAAGAATAATAGATGTATAATTTATTTATTATAGGTAATATAGTTCGAAATATTTAATAATCTATGGGTCATCCTTTATTTTGAATAACCTTTTCAACCCTTTTTGGCATTGACTTGATTAGGTTCTGGCAAATCTCATCTCCATGCATTGAATTCCATTCGTTTATGAAATTCATAATCAAATCCTCTTTGTTGCTCAACTGCTTTCTCGAGAGCCTGTACTTTATAATGCTCCATAAGTTTTCTATGGGGTTGAGGTCAGGAGATTGGGGCGGCCATCTCATAACACTCACCTGCTTCTCATCAAAGTAGTCCTTCTTCAATCTTAATTTGTGACAGGGAGCATTATCCTGCATAAAAATGAGCTTGGTGGTGTCGATTTGCGCCCTTTCAGCAGAAGGGAGCAGACAAGACTCTAACATTCTCTTGTACTGCTCGCTCCTAAGCTTCTTTTCAGTAGGTTTTACGAAACCAGTTCCATGAAAAGAAAAGCATCCCCAGAACATTATACTGAACGGATGCTTGACAGTACTTACTGCTAAATTCAAAGAGCTTTCAAGGCTTCTTCTTCGGATTTTAGATCGCTTATCCTTTGAATTTAGCTAAACATTCGTTTCATCGGAGAAGAGAACATTTTGTAAAAAAAATCAGGCGAGTCACTTTTATCGAACAGCACTATATTATGTTCTTTCGGGTTCATTAAGGACGTGACAAGCATACGCGGAACAAAGTTTCGTGGTGCTAGTAGAGATACGAGAACTAATTCAGTTTCATTTTTTTCACCCGCATATAAAAACAGACGAGATTTATGTACATTGTTCGGACTATTGTCCTCATTTTTGTCACCATATTTATTACAACGTTTCGGCCGTTGTACGCTCCGACCTTCTTCAGGTGGATGCAATGTCGTACTGAACCTTTTATTTCAAGAACATATGGCACAGTGCATAAAGGCGTTAGTTAGATCCAGTGACAGGACCCAAAAAGTGTGAGTTCAATACCTGGTTAAGGCGATGGAGAACGTTCAGAGGGAAATTAACAGGAGATAACTGATAACTGACATCCATTAAACATGGCACGTGGAACTAGAACAGTCTACCCCAGTGAGCGAAATAAAGGGTTCAGTTCGACATTCCAACCACCTGAAGAAGGCCGGAGCGTACAACGGCCGAAACGTTGTAATAAATATGGCGACAAAGATGAGGACAATAGTGCGAATAAAATAAATAATCTGCATTTCCGTGTCTGTCGTTCCCTCTATTTGACCCGTATAAGATTCTCCATGTCCTCATTATGCATCCCAGAAACATCAGCTGCCTCTTTCTGATGTTAAGTATAAACCTTATCCTTGTTTGTAACCTATCGAAGACGTTCATCGTTGCTCACATGCTCAGTCCATGATATCCTTACGTTAATGTTACCTCTCGGGTCTTTCTGTCTCAGTGGATAGTGTAATAGTCAACAAGTAAAACAATCGAGTAAAATAAGAAAAGACGTAAAATGCTCTATACACTAAGTCTAGCAAAGTATAAAAAATCCTAGTGAGCAAAAAACTACCTACCAAGGCTTCACCTGACGGATCTTCAGGGCAAACCGGCTCTGAAGATACGTTACGTGAAGCCTAGGAATTTTTAAATATATATTTATTATATGATATGTTATAGTATAATTATTATTTTATAATTATATTATAATATCTTATGTATATTATATAATATATTATAATGTAATAATAAAAAAAATGTTATGTATCATATGTATTAAAAAAACCTAGTGAGCTAGAAATATATTTATACACACACAGGGTGGAGTAATGGATAGAGACTTGGATTGAGAAATCGGAGAGCCAAGTTCGAATTCCAGTCGAATTCACTTACCTGCTAATACCCTTGGGAAAGGTGTGAATCTTATTCTCCCTCCAGCTATGGGTAAATAGCAGGACAACTCTGAATTCAAAACCTACGAAGTGCACTAAGTGTCTGTATTCGGTCCTAGAAAAAGGACCACTATAATCAAATCACGTGTGCTGGCATCGGGCTGTCAGTTTCCTAGAAACTGATCTGATTCACCCTCATACGTCGAATTCGACGGGAGAGTCGACTATATATATATGTGAAGAAATATAGTCTTAAGATATGCTATATTTATGGAATAAAGTGCTCAATATCAGAGATAGAGCGTGTGTAAATATAAAAGTGAGCATAGAAATCAACACTAGTGTTGACTTCTATGTTCACTTATATATATATATATATATATATATATATATATATATATATATATATATAGATATGAAATCTCCACAAACATTCTTAAATGCCTATAATTTATAGCAGAAGCCATTGGTTTATACCAACGGCTACCCATACTTAATACATCTCGTTTTTCACTCTCGCTTGGTCATGTGTGATGTCACGAGCTGCGACACGATTTTCGCTTCCGCGTCTCGTAAATACGAGTTTGTCATTACTTTGAGCTTATTCAAGCAGCAAGGGCGGGCTATTATTGTGGTTTCGCCTGTGTGTTGTTTGATTTATTGAAATTGTCATCTTTGATAATGGCTTATGTAAGCCGAAAGCTTAGATTGGTTTCAAACATGTATCAATAGGGTGTTTCCGTTCATTTTACAACGATAATGTGATTAAGCTTATCAGACAATATGAAAGGATCATACTTAAAATAGACGAAACCTGTCTATATTATTTAATGAAACATGCATTAATGAAAAACTTCTGCCGAAATATATATATATATATATATATATATATATATATATATATATATATATATATATATATATATATATGTATATGTATATACATAAAAATGAATCTCATGTTTGTGAGCACTTCTGAATTCACAGACAGCTGTGAAAGCGGAAAGAATGGAATTATGAAACATCGAAAAAAAAAGAGAAAGAAATATGTTGGCTAAAATTTCATTTGCTTTTTCAGACATATTTGGAAAACATTAGTCTTCGAGTGGGGCCGGCTGCTTTCTCGATTAACGAATGAAAATCTGTCGAACAAGGGAGACGTTGGTCGAAAGAGAGTGAGAATGAAAACAGAGAAGGAGAGAAGAGAAAAGAAGGAAAAAAAAAGAAAAAAAAGAAAATCAGGACACGAGGAAAGAAGGAAAGAAGAAAATGAATGATTAGAAAGAAAAGCAATAAAAGTGAAAAGAAAAGAAAATGCCAGAATATTGAAAATGGATATTTGGAAAGACGTTTAATTTTCAGTAGAGTCATTATAATTTTTAAAAACTTTCCAAATCTTTTCGTGTTTTTTTCTCTATTTGTTCTGCCCACGCAATTTAGGATTATTCATTGAATTTTCTCGAACAGTGATACCTTAAACTCATAATAAGATGATAATGAACATGCTTTGGATTTGGTGTACTTTGGCATTAAGGGTAAGATTGTATAGTTCGATCAGTCAGAGACATTTGGTCATGAAAAATAACGTATACTTTAAATGTGGATTGGCTGTTGATGTGGATTGGCTCAGCTTAAGTGGATTAGCTAATCTGATGTGGATTAGCTAAGTTTATGTGAATTGGCTGATGTGGATTGGTAAGCCGAAGTGGATTGGTTAAACTGAGGTAGATTGGCTGGTGGATTGGCTAAGATGATGTGGATTGGCTGATGTGAATTGGCTAAGGTGGATTGGCTAGGCTGATGTAGCTTTGCTGATGTGGATTGGCTAAGTGGATGTGGATCAGCTAAGCTAACGTAGATTGGTTGATGAAAAATTGAGTGAGGTGGATTTCCTAAGTCGATATGGATTGGCTTATGTGGATCGGCTAAGGATATATGGATTGTCTGGTGTGTATTGACTAAGTTGATGTGGTTTAGCTGTTTTTGCATTGACTAAGATAATGTTGATTGGCTGATGTGGATTGGCTGATGTGGATTGGCTTATGTGGATTGGCTGATGTTGATTGGCTTATGTGGATTGGCTAAAATTATGTGCATTGGCTAATGTGATGTGGATTGATTAATATTGAATTGCTAATCTGATGTGGATTGGCTTATGTGGATTGGCTGATATAGATTGGCTGATGTGGTTTGGCTGATGTGGTTTGGCTGATTTGGATTGGAAGATGTGGTTTTGCTAAGCTGATGAGATTTGCTTAACTTATGTGGGTTGTCTAAGCTGATGTGGATTAGCTGATGTTGAATTGCTAACTGGTAGATTGGCTGATGTGGATTGGTTAAACTGTTGTGGATGGACTGATGCGGATTGTCTAAGCTGATCTGGATTGGTTAAGCTTATTTGGATTGGCTAAGCTGATGTGGAATAGCTGTTGTGGGTTGGCTGTTGTGGATTGGCTGATATTGAATTGCTAAGCTGATGGGGATTGGCTGATGTTGATGGTCTAACCTGATGTGTATTGTCCAATCTGATTTGGATTGGCTGATTTGGATTGGCTAAGCTGATGTGGATTAACGTCATAAGTTGTTAAATCTGAAAGAAAAAGAACACACTCATTAGCCGTTTAAACATAATTCCCATTTAAAATCGGTCCAATTTATTGGAACATCCTTTATAAATGTTGTAAATTAATGTTTATTAATCTGATTTTTAATGAAAACCTCATTTAGAGTGGGTTGCTGCAAGGTATTTCTCTGTTCTTCATATAACTGGCGCTACTGAGAAATTACCCCTTCAAATTTCCCAAACATATAATCATTAGTATTTTAACCTGAAATTTTTATTTATAATCTTTCCATAGTAAATACATACATCTTTTATATTTCGATATATTCAAATATATATTTCTGTTAAAGGATTATATTATAAAATTTCTTTGTAATCGTCCATTTTATTTAGGACTGCTGTAATAATTAAATAACATATTAGTTAACCATTTTCAATTTTTACATTTTACAAACTTTTTAATTAATCGGGAAATATAAAAAATCAATTTTCAATTCCTATGGTTAAACTGAAAACGGTTTTAACGCTCTAATCGAGCGTTATGTTTACATTCATTGAATTTAGAGTATTAATCGAAAACACATTAATCAAATGCGCAATAATCGAGAGTTCCTGTGTTATTTATTTATTAAATATTGCTGCCAAAACTGGTCTGATGATTCTGCTATATATCTAAAAATTATTGATAAACTCCAAGGAGAAATCTGCAATATTATTGGTCCTGACTTGATATCTCGGCTTTCATTCCCACAAACGTAGCGCAGTTTTCCTGCGCTTTTCCTATAAATATTTTTATGGTAATTGTTCTGAGGAGATTTCCGCTTTGGTATTTCGGTTTCAGGAATTTAAGTTCAGTACCAGTTCTAGTTGGCAACTAGGTCTAATGTAAAAGGCTAAATACAACCGTAAGTTCTATTCTAATATTTTCTTCTCTCGTACTTCTCGCCAGTGGAAATCTCTTCCCCCTTCTTGCTTTCATCTCAACTTCGATCTTCAAAAATTGAAATGCAATCTCAATCTTCATTGCTTCCTTTTAGAAAATCAGTTCTTTTATTGTTCTTTCTCCTCACTAAGGAATTCGCATTTTATTCAACTCTCAATAACTCTTTGCCTTCATCGACTTGTTTAGGGGCGAAATGATCAAAAAGTTAAAATCAAAATCACTTCTAGTCTTGTTCCTAAACAAGGCTTGACAGTGTAATCGATTTTGCAATTTTACCCAGAGCTGATGAGAGAAATTATGAATTGGTGTCATTCCCAATTCGCTTCTTTTCCCTTAGCCGGAATTTGAAATCTTGTTTTTTTTCCGTGTTATTAACTCTTAGATCAGCCGCACCTGCTGTAAATACTTTAGCATCTGGAAATGTTCCGGACACTCTTATAAAATGACTGGGGAAAATAGCTAATGAGAAAAACACCATTAAAAGAAGATTAGGAGGCAGGGAAAAAGAAAGGGACTTGCTGTCACAGAATCCGCTACGATAAAATAATATTAGAAATGGTTTTTTTTAAAGCGCAGATTGTAGAGTTTAAGATCGAACTCACCATTCAGTTGTAATTGATCGAGCGAGACGAGATTGTTAAGGATTAAACCACCTCGAAGTGAGCTGATTTATTAAACGTAGCTTAGATGTGGGAGAAGGCCAAAGGTACGGGGCACCCAGTGACGATCAAACTCACTATTCAGTCGTAATTGATCGAGCGAGACGAGCTTGTTAAGCATTAAACCACGTCGAAGTGAGCTGGTTTACTAGACGTAGCTCAGATGTGGGAGAAGGCCTAAGGCACGGGGCACCCAGTGACGATCGAACTCACTATTCAGTCGTAATTGATCGAGTGAGACGAGGATGCTCACCATTACACCACGTCAATGTGCGTAAAACAGTGTCACACATGAATACGTAATTAGTACAGATTGCTGTCGTTTGATCCACAGTAGCAACCAAGAGATAAATGTGCAATAAATAAAGTAAAAAAAGATAATAATTCTTCTTCTTATTCTTCTTCTTCTTCTTCTTCTTCTTCTTCTTCTTCTTCTTCTTCTTCTTCTTCTTCTTATTATTATTATTATTATTATTATTCATAGATAGCGGTAATAGCAACGTGAGAAAGACATGAACGCTGATCATGACTAGAGAGAAAACAATTACATTTTCAAAACAACCGCGCAAAAAATCATTAACATATCATCTGTCACTTAAGATGGAATCAACTTAAAATTATACAGTAAGTTCATATATATATGTTAATAAATAAATATATAATCCCTCAACGGTAGCACGACTATCATCTGCCATCATCGAATGACTAAGGCAATGTGAAATAGATTCCACTGTACTCTGAACAGTACTGTAAAACGTTTCTGGCAATTGATGAATGGTGGTAATACACACATTATTACGTGGGATATTGTAGCTAAAGCCAAATCTTACAATGGGAAAGGCGATATATGTAATTTCTGCATTGTTGAAAAGTTAGTGACCTTAAAAATGTGGAGTGGAATTTGAACCTGTTCCAATTATTTTGTCCAACCCCTATATATATATATATATATATATGTATATATATATATATATATATATATATATATATATATATATATATACAGGGTGTCCATAAAGTTCGTGTGCACTTCAAAAAATTTATAACTTTATTTGTATTTGCGACAGAAATAATTTGTAAAAAGGATTAGAAAGAAGTAAATCTAAATTTTTTAAGGTTTTATTGAAATTTTATTTATCTATCTATCTATCTATCTATCTATTCCAATCTGCTCATATCTATCTATCTATTCCAATCTGCCCATATCTATCTATCTATCTATCTATCTATCTATCTATCTATCTATCTATCTATCTATGTATGTATGTATGTATGTATGTATGTATGTATGTATGTGTGTGTGTGCGTGTGTGTGTGTACGAGATATATTGCACCTACAGTCGAAAAGAATTTAACTAGTTTTAACATAAAATTTGTTACAACTACTTCCAATATAATAATAATAATAATAATAATAATAATAATAATAATAATAATAATAATAAGCTAAAACTTAAAGGAGGGATTTAATCCATCACCTGTAATAATTGCCGCAAGGAACACACAGGAGAAACCTCGTGAAATTTAAATAAAGGATTATATAACAGAATAATCTTTTACAAAACAACTCAATATATTAGTTGCTCACCGTAATTCGTTCGACCATTATTTCGATTTTAGATAATGCTACTTTAATTAAAAATCAAAGGAATTTACCATGATGAAATTGTATAGAAAGTGCTTCAATCGCTAGAACTCCCACAGCAAATTTACGTCGAACGTTCTTACAACAATCTACGTTCTCTTGGCAGATGTTCTATTATGAAGGAAACTTGATAACAAATTAATAAAAATGTCATCGAAAACAAAAGCAAACTAAGTGAAACGACTATGGACCCAAACATGTAGTAAAAATATAAATTTAAAAGTTCCCTCCCTTTCGTTCGCATGTGTATTTAGATTGGCATAAACATCAGTTTAATCCGACGAAGTTCTAACGGACGGAACGCCTCACACAAAACGTTTTTCTAATTTGTTTTTAATTTTTCCAATATATATATATATATATATATATATATATATATATATATATATATATATATATATATATATATATATCTTCTCTTTATACGTCATTTTCATAGATACAATTTATTTAAGTAAATGGTCTGTTTTTAATTAAACAGTATTAATTACATTTACCGGCGTAAATGTTCGAGAAATTTGCGTTCACCGATAGGAATCGAACCTGCATTCCTATAGGGAAACCGCCACTTGATCTGACGTGCTGCACCATTCAGCTACAGAGGAGAGTCTGGATAGGAAAGTACAAATTATTGTTAAAACACACAGTTTTCGACGATTTTTCTCGATCAATCATAACTGCTTACGAAACGTATCTTAACGTAAACAATGACAACATATAAAATAACGTATAACGAAAAAATATATTAAATAATTGTCGGACTTAATCTATTTCATTATATATATATTTTTTCACGTTTTAATGAACGCTAAGCATGACTGTCAACCGTTGCATTTAAAAGCAAAAAAAAAAAATAACGTAATAGATAGAAACACAGTTTGTATTACTACTTTCACCCCTGAAGATGAAGAGGATCAAAAGTACTTGGGAAATAGAAGCGATTTTCATTGTTATAACACATTTCTCACATCATTTAATTGCAATATATGGAATGTTATTCGTGAATATGAATGGATTATGTTAAAAATAAGCAGACGTAATGTCTGTAATTTATTTAATCAGACATGCCTAAAAGAGAATTTGCTGCCTAAATACACAAATTTTACATTATCTCTCTCTCTCTCTCTCTCTCTCTCTCTCTCTCTATATATATATATATATATATATATATATATATATATATATATGTACCTTCAAGGGTTGAGTATAGATAGACCGTTACGTAATTATAATTGCGTTGTTCATGAAATTCCGAGTCGTTCTACTGGTGAGCGTTAATGTTTCTCTGTGTGTGTGTGTATGTGTGTGCGTGTGCTATTAAATATTTGTACATTTTTCAGAGATATCTTTCTAGTACAAACATACATAAGCATATATATATATATATATATATATATATATATATATATATATATATATATATATATATATATATATATATATATATGTTTGAATATGTTATTTGATATTTGGTCTATTTATAGGAGATTGCATGGTGCCTGTTAATATAGGTCGACATTATCTCTCTCTGTCACTTATTGTATTATGTTCGGATGGATTGTTCAACTGGCGTCTGGGTAGCACGTTGTACATACGAAGAGCTTCTGGAACATTCTGACCAAACATCAGAATTCACTTCAGAAGTGTTTCTTGCTCCGGCAGTGAACTTTTCAGATACCTTTCACGTATACATACATTACACATATATATATATATATATATATATATATATATATATATATATATATATATATATATATATATATATATATATAATCATTTATTTAAATATTATAACATAAATATGTTATAAAATCACTACAAAAATAGCCATTTCGTTTCGACACTTCCAGTGTCTTTTCAAGTGATGGTGTTGAATTATTTATTTAAATAAATGATTATACATGCTCTACATTGTATCCAGCACTCTTTAAAGAATAATAATTGTTGGTTATTGGAACTTACTCCGTATATACCAATCCCACACTTGGTTATATATATATATATATATATATATATATATATATATATATATATATATATATATATATATATATATATATTATAAATTAATTGATTTAAAATATAGTTTTTTCGCTAAATTATTTTGTAATATTAATGCTCTGTAAATTTACATTGACCACTATTGTGTAAAAATAAAAATATCTATAAGAACACCGATTTACTCATTTATATATGTATATATATATATATATATATATATATATATAAATGAGTATATAATATATATATAATATATATATATATATTCTTATATATATATGTATATATAATTATGTATAGTCTTACATATATATATACATATACACATATATATGCATATATATATATATATAGGACTATACATATATATATATACACACATATATATAAGAATATATATAATATATATATATTCTTATATATATATGTATATATAATTATGTATTGTCTTACACACATATATATATATATTCCTCTATTCTCATATATATATATATATATATATATATATATATATATATATATATATATATATATATATATATATATATATATATATATATATATTCTGAAAATGTGGGTCAGCAAAGAATTTTTATTGAGAGAGTGAGAAAATGGTTTGTTGACGACGGGGAATATTCAGACCTGGGAGATGGGAGGCAAAATTTCAGTCGAGAAAGAAAACGCACAAACAAACAAAAAAACAAAAATATGAGTTGCCTCTCCATACCCATTCTTTGTAAAAAAATGTAATTATTTTAACAGCTTGCATATTTTGGTCTGCTAGACATATTAACAAGGTTATGCCTCGTGTCGTCGCTCATTTTTCGAGAAGAAAAATGTAGTGGAAGACACTAAATGTTTTGTTTAGCTTCCAAACTTGGTAATATGCTTATAGCTGGCTTGTCACGCTTTCTTATTTTCTTGTCTACTTAGTTTTTCTCTCCTGGAAAAGTAAGCCTCTCGGATTTTCCGTTTTGCTAATTTTACTAACCTGGCTATTATAGCAAATTAAAAAAAATACAAACTCTAAGTTTCACGTAGTCGGACGTTAAAATAAACACCTCGAGCATTGCTTGTTATAGTTCAATTTCTGTAAAATTTATTCTTTGTTATACACATAAAAACATACTTACACACGCATACTTACAGACGACACACACACACACACACACATATATATATATATATATATATATATATATATATATATATATATATTGAACAATAAAAAATATTAAAAAATTAAAATCTTCAGACACACTGGGTTGTATATTAATATTCCTTCGTTTTTATTATTATTTCATTTAGATTCCTCGACTAGTTTCAGCCAACATGGCCATCATCAGGAGAAAAACAATTTTCTGCTTGCTGGTAGCAGTGAACTACAGAAATAAATGTTTTGATGGAGAAAATGAACTTTTGTCTGTAGCTTTCTTTTTTTTTTCTTTTTTTTAACATGAATTTTGGTCAGCCCTTGTGTTGGTCAAATAGTCTCTTTTAAGTTCTTATTTGGGATAAGAGCTGGATGGATTCATGCTGCTCTGAATTCCCTTGGTAATTTTGACAGTTTATATATATATATATATATATATATATATATATATATATATATATATATATATATATATATATATATATACAGGGTGTCCATAAAGTTCGTGAGCACTTTAACAATTTTATAAATTTATTTGTATTTGATATAGAAATAATTTGTAAAGAGGATTAGAAAGAAGTAAATCTATATTTTTAAAGGTTTTATTGAAATTTTATTTAAGTTTCCACATGTCCTCCATCATTAGCAATACAAAGGGTAATACGATTTTGCAGTTCACGGAAAACATTTGCCAACTGATTTACAGTAATGCCTGAAATCACATTAGTTATTTTAGCTATACTTAAAACTAGGTACATTAAACTTTATAACATTTTTACAGATTATTTCTATCGCAAATACAAATAAAGTTATAAATTTTTTAAAGTGCACACGAACTTTATGGACACCCTGTATATAACTGGACATTGAAGTCAACACCCAGAGATCACTCTCTATTTCAGGCTTAAATGCAATCGTCAAGCCATATTTATATTTATATACGTTCTCTCCTTGATATTGAGCACTTTAGGTCATAAATATAGTATAACTTAAAACTATATTTTATCACACACACATATATATATATATATATATATATATATATATATATATATATATATATATATATATATATCTTAAAAAGATAAGAACACTGACCGGAACACTACCGCAGTTTCAACCGCCGAGGCCTCGTCAGGTGGTATGTTCATCGAATCAATCAGAGGCCTTCATTCGACACTAGAAGTGATGGTGGTGTTGTAATGAAAGATATTACATCGCTCTGAAAGTTTGGTTTTCCTACTTGAAATTGAGAAGTTTTTAACGTGTACAATTTTAACAAATATTTCTCTGTTTGTTTATTCCAACGTATATATATATATTTATTTAGTTCTTTATATAATTTCTCGTGCGATCTAATAAAGTTTTTCTTTTCAGAGGATAAATTATATAAAAACTGTCCGAATGTTCTTTTTATCCGAGCGCTTTCGGCTATACATTTAGCCATTTTCAAGGATTATATTTCAAATGTTAGAATTTAAAACTTCTAATCTTATAGTTAAAAATAATAATTCACCTCCTAGAACAAAATTAAATAGAGCAAATATTATTTACGAATTCAAATGCCCATTAAGGAATTGTATTCCTCAAGAATCAAATTTCGTAAATAATTATATAGGCCACACTACAAATTGTTTAACACGCAGATTAACTCTACACCTTTCTGACAATAGCTCAATTAGATCTCATTTAAATATTCATGGAGACCTACCGGACACTATTCGGAATATACTTGTCGACAACACTAATATAATAGCATCATCCACTTGCAAAAAAAAAGGCTAAAAATAATGGAAGCCTTACTAATAAAAACAAACAAACCAACACTTAATAATATTAACTTTGAACATGGACATAATATCTTGACCGTGTTTTGAAACAAAAAACAAAAACAAAAAATGAATCACTTTATAAAATATACATATAACAAACTATTTCTATTTCTAATTCTAACATTCTCTATTTTTATATATATATATATATATATATATATATATATATATATATATATATATATATATATATATATATATATATATATATATATATATATTTAGTTTACGAAAAACTAGGTAATCCGTATGGGTAGATACATAAGGAGGATAACATCCAGAGAGCTCAATGTAAATCAGAGCTAATAATTTAAATAAAAACAGTCCACTTTAAGGTTCCATATAATAAATTATTTCAGCAAGGGCTGTAGTGAAATAATTTATTATATGGAACCTTAAAGTGGTCTGTTTTTATTTAATATATATATATATATATATATATATATATATATATATGAAAGTTTAATATTTACTATGAAAATCTATTGCTGTATTTTTTTCTATTAAAATCTATGGGTAGGAATTTTTACTTTTACTATTTAAAATCTATTACTGCAATATTTTTTTAAATATTAAACTTTATTCCTTGAAATTTGTTTATTCTTTCTATTAAAAACTATTGCTAGAAATTCTTTTTTTACTATAAAATTCTATTTCTGGAATTTTGTTTATTTTTCCTATTAAAAACTATTGATGGAAATTCTTTTTTTTACTATTAAAATCTATTTCTGGAAATTTGTTTATTTTTCCTATTAAAAACTATTGCTAGAAATTCTTTTTTTACTATAAAATTCTATTTCTGGAAATTTGTTTATTTTTCCTATTAAAAACTATTGCTGGAAATTCTTTTTTTTACTATTAAAATCTATTTCTGGAAATTTGTTTATTTTTCCTATTAAAAACTATTGCTAGAAATTCTTTTTTTACTATATTTTGCTATTTCTGGAAATTTGTTTATTTTTCCTATTAAAAACTATTGCTGGAAATTCTTTTTTTACTATGAAAATCTATTTCTGGAAAATTGCTTATTTTACCTATTAAAAACTATTGCTAGAAATTCTTTTTTTACTATAAAATTCTATTTCTGGAAATTTGTTTATTTTTCCTATTAAAAACTATTGCTGGAAAATCTTTTTTTTACTATTAAAATCTATTTCTGGAAATTTGTTTATTTTTCCTATTAAAAACTATTGCTAGAAATTCTTTTTTTACTATAAAATTCTATTTCTGGAAATTTGTTTATTTTTCCTATTAAAAACTATTGCTGGAAATTCTTTTTTTTACTATAAAATTCTATTTCTGGAAATTTGTTTATTTTTCCTATTAAAAACTATTGCTGGAAATTCTTTTTTTACTATTAAAATCTATTGCTGGAAATTTGTTTATTTTTCCAATTAAAATCTATTGCTGGAAATCCTTTTTTTTACTATTAAAATCTATTGCTGGAAATTCTTTCTATTTACTATTAAAATCTATTGCTGGAAATTCTATTTTACTATAAAATTATATTTCTGGAAATTTGTTTATTTTTCCTATTAAAAAGTATTGCTAGAAATTCTTTTTTTACTATAAAATTCTATTTCTGGAAATTTGTTTATTTTTCCTATTAAAATCTACGGCTAGTAATTCTTTTTTTACTATAAAATTCTATTTCTGGAAATTTGTTTATTTTTCCTATTAAAAACTATTGCTGGAAATTATTTTTTTTTACTATTAAAATCTATTGCTGGAAATTTGTTTATTTTCCAATTAAAATCTATTGCTAGAAATCCTTTTTTTTACTATTAAAATCTATTGCTGGAAATTCTTTCTATTTACTATTAAAATCTATTGCGGGAAATTCTATTTTACTATAAAATTATATTTCTGGAAATTTGTTTATTTTTCCTATTAAAAACTATTGCTAGAAATTCTTTTTTTACTATAAAATTCTATTTCCGGAAATTTGTTTATTTTTCCTATTAAAAACTATTGCTGGAAATTCTTTTTTTTACTATTAAAATCTATTTCTGGAAATTTGTTTATTTTTCCTATTAAAAACTATTGCTAGAAATTCTTTTTTACTATAAAATTCTATTTCTGGAAATTTGTTTATTTTTCCTATTAAAAACTATTGCTGGAAATTCTTTTTTTTTACAATAAAATTCTATTTCTGGAAATTTGTTTATTTTTCCTATTAAAAACTATTGCTGGAAATTCTTTTTTTTACTATTAAAATCTATTGCTGGAAATTTGTTTATTTTTCCAATTAAAATCTATTGCTGGAAATGCTTTTTGTTTACTATTAAAATCTATTTCTGGAAATTTGTTTATTTCCTATTAAAAACTATTGCTAGAAATTCTTTTTTTACTATAAAATTCTATTTCTGGAAATTTGTTTATTTTTCCTATTAAAAACTATTGCTGGAAATTCTTTTTTTTTACTATGAAAATCTATTTCTGGAAATTTGCTTATTTTACCTATTAAAAACTATTGCTGGAAATTCTTTTTTTTACTATAAAATTCTATTTCTGGAAATTTGTTTATTTTTCCTATTAAAAACTATTGCTGGAAATTCTTTTTTTACTATTAAAATCTATTGCTGGAAATTTGTTTATTTTTCCAATTAAAATCTATTGCTGGAAATCCTTTTTTTTACTATTAAAATCTACTGCTGGAAATTCTTTCTTTTTACTATTAAAATCTATTGCTGGAAATTCTTTTTTTACTATAAAATTATATTTCTGGAAATTTGTTTATTTTTCCTATTAAAAACTATTGCTAGAAATTCTTTTTTTACTATAAAATTATATTTCTGGAAATTTGTTTATTTTTCCTATTGAAAATTATTGCTGGAAATCCTTTTTTTTACTATTAAAATCTATGGCTGGAAATTTGTTTATTTTTCCAATTAAAATCTATTGCTGGAAATCCTTTTTTTTACTATTAAAATCTATTGCTGGAAATTCTTTTTTTACTATAAAATTATATTTCTGGAAATTTGTTTATTTTTCCTATTAAAAAGTATTGCTAGAAATTCTTTTTTTACTATAAAATTCTATTTCTGGAAAGTTTTTTATTTTTCCTATTAAAAACTACTGCTAGAAATTATTTTTTTACTATAAAATTCTATTTCTGGAAATTTGTTTATTTTTCCTATTAAAAATTATTGCTGCAAATTCTTTTTTTTACTATTAAAATCTATTGCTGGAAATTTGTTTATTTTCCAATTAAAATCTATTGCTGGAAATCCTTTTTTTTACTATTAAAATGTATTGCTGGAAATTCTTTCTTTTTACTATTAAAATCTATTGCTGGAAATTCTTTTTTTAATATAAAATTCTATTTCTGGAAATTTGTTTATTTTTCCTATTAAAAACTATTGCTGGAAATTCTTTTTTTCACTATTAAAATCTATTGCTGGAAATTTGTTTATTTTTCGAATTAAAATCTATTGCTGGAAATCCTTTTTTTTACTATTAAAATATAGTGCTGGAAATTTGTTTATTTTTCCAATTAAAATCTATTGCTGGAAATCCTTTTTTTTACTATTAAAATCTCTTGGTGGAAATTCTTTCTTTTTACTATTAAAATCTATTGCTGGAAATTCTTTTTTTACTATAAAATTATATTTCTGGAAATTTGTTTATTTTTCCTATTAAAAACTATTGCTAGAAATTCTTTTTTTACTATAAAATTATATTTCTGGAAATTTGTTTATTTTTCCTATTAAAAACTAATACTAGAAATACTTTTTTTACTACAAAATTCTATTTCTGGAAATTTGTTTATTTTTCCTATTAAAAACTATTGCTGGAAATTCTTTTTTTTACTATTAAAATATATTGCTGGAAAGTTGTTTATTTTTCCTATTAAAATCTATTGCTGGAAATCCTTTTTTTTACTATTAAAATCTATTGCTGGAAATTCTTTCTTTTTACTATTAAAATCTATTGCTGGAAATTTTTTTTTACTATAAAATTATATTTCTGGAAATTTGTTTATTTTTCCTATTAAAAACTATTGCTAGAAATTCTTTTTTTACTATAAAATTATATTTCTGGAAATTTGTTTATTTTTCCTATTAAAAACTATTGCTAGAAATTCTTTTTTTACTATAAAATTATATTTCTGGAAATTTGTTTATTTTTCCTATTAAAAACTATTGCTGGAAAATCTTTTTTTTTACTATAAAATTCTATTTCTGGAAATTTGTTTATTTTCCATTTTAAAAACTATTGCTGGAAATTCTTTTTTTTTCCTATTAAAATCTATTGCTGGAAATTCTTTTTTTTTCCTATTAAAATCTATTGCTGGAAATTCTTTTTTTTCCTATTAAAATCTATTGCTGGAAATTTGTTTATTTTCCAATTAAAATCTATTGCTAGAAATCCTTTTTTTTACTATTAAAATCTATTGCTGGAAATTCTTTCTATTTACTATTAAAATCTATTGCGGGAAATTCTATTTTACTATAAAATTATATTTCTGGAAATTTGTTTATTTTTCCTATTAAAAACTATTGCTAGAAATTCTTTTTTTACTATAAAATTCTATTTCCGGAAATTTGTTTATTTTTCCTATTAAAAACTATTGCTGGAAATTCTTTTTTTTACTATTAAAATCTATTTCTGGAAATTTGTTTATTTTTCCTATTAAAAACTATTGCTAGAAATTCTTTTTTACTATAAAATTCTATTTCTGGAAATTTGTTTATTTTTCCTATTAAAAACTATTGCTGGAAATTCTTTTTTTTTACAATAAAATTCTATTTCTGGAAATTTGTTTATTTTTCCTATTAAAAACTATTGCTGGAAATTCTTTTTTTTACTATTAAAATCTATTGCTGGAAATTTGTTTATTTTTCCAATTAAAATCTATTGCTGGAAATGCTTTTTGTTTACTATTAAAATCTATTTCTGGAAATTTGTTTATTTCCTATTAAAAACTATTGCTAGAAATTCTTTTTTTACTATAAAATTCTATTTCTGGAAATTTGTTTATTTTTCCTATTAAAAACTATTGCTGGAAATTCTTTTTTTTTACTATGAAAATCTATTTCTGGAAATTTGCTTATTTTACCTATTAAAAACTATTGCTGGAAATTCTTTTTTTTACTATAAAATTCTATTTCTGGAAATTTGTTTATTTTTCCTATTAAAAACTATTGCTGGAAATTCTTTTTTTACTATTAAAATCTATTGCTGGAAATTTGTTTATTTTTCCAATTAAAATCTATTGCTGGAAATCCTTTTTTTTACTATTAAAATCTACTGCTGGAAATTCTTTCTTTTTACTATTAAAATCTATTGCTGGAAATTCTTTTTTTACTATAAAATTATATTTCTGGAAATTTGTTTATTTTTCCTATTAAAAACTATTGCTAGAAATTCTTTTTTTACTATAAAATTATATTTCTGGAAATTTGTTTATTTTTCCTATTGAAAATTATTGCTGGAAATCCTTTTTTTTACTATTAAAATCTATGGCTGGAAATTTGTTTATTTTTCCAATTAAAATCTATTGCTGGAAATCCTTTTTTTTACTATTAAAATCTATTGCTGGAAATTCTTTTTTTACTATAAAATTATATTTCTGGAAATTTGTTTATTTTTCCTATTAAAAAGTATTGCTAGAAATTCTTTTTTTACTATAAAATTCTATTTCTGGAAAGTTTTTTATTTTTCCTATTAAAAACTACTGCTAGAAATTATTTTTTTACTATAAAATTCTATTTCTGGAAATTTGTTTATTTTTCCTATTAAAAATTATTGCTGCAAATTCTTTTTTTTACTATTAAAATCTATTGCTGGAAATTTGTTTATTTTCCAATTAAAATCTATTGCTGGAAATCCTTTTTTTTACTATTAAAATGTATTGCTGGAAATTCTTTCTTTTTACTATTAAAATCTATTGCTGGAAATTCTTTTTTTAATATAAAATTCTATTTCTGGAAATTTGTTTATTTTTCCTATTAAAAACTATTGCTGGAAATTCTTTTTTTCACTATTAAAATCTATTGCTGGAAATTTGTTTATTTTTCGAATTAAAATCTATTGCTGGAAATCCTTTTTTTTACTATTAAAATATAGTGCTGGAAATTTGTTTATTTTTCCAATTAAAATCTATTGCTGGAAATCCTTTTTTTTACTATTAAAATCTCTTGGTGGAAATTCTTTCTTTTTACTATTAAAATCTATTGCTGGAAATTCTTTTTTTACTATAAAATTATATTTCTGGAAATTTGTTTATTTTTCCTATTAAAAACTATTGCTAGAAATTCTTTTTTTACTATAAAATTATATTTCTGGA